>CM034156.1:643112793-643644770 GCA_019776745.2 Taxus chinensis
AGTATAACTTGGCATACTAGGTCAACCTGGGTTTAACCCCATGTGCCAGGTACCCTGAGTCTTAGAGGGCTACTTCATATCCTAACTATGTTACTATCCAAACCTAGAAGGAAATCTTGTTCAAGTTCAAAGGTGTGTAGATCCTAACGATCAATGCAGAAGGGTGTTGCCACATGTTAACTGTATTGTTCTATCCTCGAGAAGATCCTAATATTCTCAAAGGTACAACCCTGTAGTTGACGTGTGCCAACATCCTATAGAACAGACACATTAGGATGTACATACCTCCAAGAGTTTACTTATGTTAAGTTAAATTGGGTTAACAGACGACATGTTTCGGTAGCCCATCTAACCCCGAGTACAACCCTCTTTAAGTATTTATTAAAATTCAGATTTTAATTAATCCTAAGAACTTAATTAACTAAAGGTTGCTTCCAGATTGGTTAGTTTTGTCATAATATCCCGTTATCCAAAAATAGGACAACAACAACACAAGTTCCTTTCTTATAAAATGATTTAACCACTTAAGGAGTTATAACAACCTACTTAGGCTAAAACTTATCAGACTTATTACAATTAAGTCTTAATGTTTTGCAATCATATCTTCCTCTTTTAAGTATATCTTTGTTAGAGAGGAAGAGTCTTCCTCCTATAGTAAAATGTTAGGGTATAACACACCCCATTTATGTCCTTTATAATCTCAACAATTTTCATTATAGTTTTACTTCACATCACATGATATAATGAAATAGTTAGATAAGAATGTTGCATTTTGCCCCTTATTTAACTGCAGCTTACTTAGGGAATTCCTCTAAGTCCCTTTTACAATTTTTTCATCAAAATTCACATCCAACCATATAGATAATAAGTAGAATATCCTCAAGACAAGATACCATCCTACAAACAAAGGTACAAGAGAATTTATACAACAAATGCCAAAAAATTCTCAACTTTCAATTCATATTCAAACTTATACATTTACAAAATCTATGCATCTTAGACACACGGCATAACAACAACCTTTCCTCAAGAGAATATAACTTTTATTTTTCAGTAAAATCTATGCCAATTAGATTTCTTTAAAAGAATCATATTTAAAACAGCCAATGCATCATATAAGTTTGAGCCTTCTTTTATCAATTACATTGTCCATTTGCAAAAATTACTAGCTCGAGTAGGTTCAACGAACTGAGCATGATAAGCACTAAACCTTAAAATGAAATGCACTCAACTAATTGTTTCCATAAAACAACCCTGCTTTAAGGATGAGTTAGTATATCATACAGTAGGCGTAAGTAATTACAATCAGTTAAGAAAAGCAATAACATCCTGAATCACTTTAAAAGGGGAAGAGTGGAATATGTTAAATATTATCAATCCTAACATTTTAACATGATATTTATTCCATTGATTTCCTTTAAAAATAATAGATCATACTATCACCTTGTATTCCAACTTTACTACAATAGAATAGGATACTAAGTTATTTATCTTAAGATAAAAAAGTTTCTTACATCATGATATAAATTAAGATGATTCATCTAACATTAATTAAGATGTTCTTCACAATAGGATAAAATAAGAATACCCAATAAGGAGAGAGAGAATATCACCTAATCCCCAGTTTGTATTCCCCTTTCAACAACTAGTCATCATTGACCTTCTTTTCTATTACAATGCAGGATAAGTAAAAGAAGGCTAAGCAACAATGTTCAAATTTATCCTAAGAACATTCCATCATAAGTCTTTACAGCTGAATTCATTCCAACTGTTTGTAAAAGAAGCAAAGCAGTAGTGTACCTACCACATCAATCATCTATTTTACTATCATTAATAATAGTTCCTTTTTCAATCCAATAACAATTTTACACATGAATAAAAGGGTTCCAAGGAAGAGATCCAAACACTTTGAAAGCAAAAAGGAGAAACTTATAATCCTATTCAAAACTAGATCTCCCAATCAAACAAGTATTCCCTCTCATTCATTCATTAAAACAATGAAGGCTATACATTGCCGTAAAAGTTCTAATAATTTCACATAAACTCTATCTTAATTCAATGTAACCCAGTCAAGAATTGTAACCCGAGTAAGATCTTGTATTTAGATTTTATCCAGGGTGTTTAGTCAAGACATAATTTAAATACTTACTTCTCAACTTTTCACTCTTAAATTAAAATATTGAATTTCCTGATAGGATTTAAAAACTACAAAACAATTTCAAGTCAAACCTTTCATAGTTACCTTGAAATTTAGGAAAAATTATCATTTCCCATTACATCTCAAATCCATTCAACTAATTCTTTAGCATGTAATAGAGTATGATAGCTACTAAAAAATATAAGGTCAACATTTAAAAGTTTACCAAACAAGTTTTTAGACTGTCATTTCTAGTTTCCTTATTACACATGGCAATTATCCAAATATGCAACTATATCATTTCAAGTTTTAGTGTTTACTAAAGTTCATTCAAAATAGGATATATTCAACAAATATCTTGCAATATTTTTCAACCAATTCCTTCATGTTCTAGGCTCGAATTATAACCCGATCATCTTGTTGAGCATGTGTTCTTATCAATTAAAACATTCAACCAAATGCATCCAATGCAGATAGTTAAACCCCTTAACAATTAGTAATTATACAAAGAAAACCATATAGTTTCCCAACTGGGCCAACTCCATGCCTAGCCGGCATGTACAAACATTATGAAACAAGTTCTTTGAATATCCTATCAGTATATTACGCACCTTGAACTAATAAAAACTTCCGCGTCAAAGAAAAAAAATGGAGTAGTGAGAAAACACTAAAAATCTTCCTTAATTAAAGAAAGGTTTACATTATCATCTTTCAATCCTTAGTTAATAACAAGGACAAATTGAAAGATTATAAATAGAGAGTTCTAGGCTATACTTCATAACTATCAGACCGTATTTCATTTAAGAACTCCCTTCAAAAATTATAGGGTTACATAAAACATTTACTCCAACCAAATACGGGTTCACTACAGGCCCAAGTTTTCTTGTGTATAACACACAGCAAACAGAGTTTTAAACAAGTTGGAAAAACAAGAACAACCCATCTACAACACATCCTAATTATTACAACTAAGAAACAAAGTCACAAAATCATAGAATCTCGAAACCCAATCAACAGAGCTCATAAGACAACAAGTATCAACTAAACTCTAGTTGCATGGTGAGGTTCCTTAAACAAAAACATGGGTCTATCTAGGTTTTACATTCGTTTAAAATAGAAACAAAGGAACCCATAATTCTTCCAAGAAAACTCAGCGAGAAACAATAGTATATGTTTTAAACAAGAAAACCAGTACCAATGATTACCAGATCACATTATGCTAAGCAACTTACAGAGTTCCCTTTTTGCATAGATTTTCATGTGCTAATACTAACATAACGAAAATTCTAATCAAGATTATTCTTTGTAAAGGATTTCAAACCAAGAAGAGAAAGATTTATAAACCCAATAAAAAATAACCAGGCAACATGCAATGTTCTAAACTAATAGAGCAAGAGTTTGTTTCAATGAAATCATTTAGAAGAGAGCCAAAATATTTTAACAGTCAGAGCCTATCATGCCTGATAGTATCGCTGTAAAATCGAAGAAGACCTCGAGCTAAACTCATTTCTTCTCCTCTTCTCCACGAAAATATCCAACAACCATATGCTTCTTCCACAATTCCTTTTATAAATTCCAAGAAACAAAAATAGATTGGAAACCTCAAAAAATAGTCATGAAGTGTAGTTTAATGCTGTTGGTTCGAAAAACCAGAGTTCATGCAGAGTAAAAATCAGAGACCATGCATAATGAAAAAACCCTTGCAAAATCCTGCTGGCATGCCTACCAAAGTGGTTCGGGATTGAAAACCAAACACAATTAATTTCATTAATCCCAAATCTCCTGCTCAATCCTATTTGCCACCGCCTGCTAAGTCTGGATATTTCCAAGTCACATTGAACAAGAATTTCAAAATTTAGTGACATTTATCACCTAGGCTTCCACCAACCTAATTTTCCCTTCTCCAAAGTTGGCAGTACCACCAGTCCTTCCATCCTTATCAACATCTTAAATGCCTTAGGAACCGTCACCCAACACTTACGACCCTTAGTTTCCCTTTCATGCCAATAACTTAGGATAGATAAATGGCTTAGGTTAGATCTTAGGTAACTTAAAGTTTATACCTTAGGATATAACACTAACCACTAACCCCTAACATAGGTCCTTAGCAATTAGGTTAGATAATTCCACATAGGTAAGTAACAAAAATGCCATAGTTTAAAGCACTAAGTTAGATCATCATATAGCCTTGTAGTATTAGGTTCCAAGTTTTTAATACTTAGCAACCCCTTCCAACTCCTTAGTACCAAGTTTAGGTTAGAATCAGAATTACATCAAGTAATCATAGCTTAGGTAGGAGATACTCTCACCTAGTTTAGGGTTCTGGTTTTCTCCAATGCCATGAATAGGTTGAAATCCCAATTACGCCAGTAATGACCTTCCAGGGCCGATTTCCAAAGATCCAATGAAACTTTCCCCTGAATGGAAATATTTTCACACAAAAAGAGAATTAAAGAGCTTACGTCTACTAAGTTCAATCCATATGCTCTTAGTTCATGGAATGCCAAATTCATCAGTTGTTCATTGCTGAACAGATTTAAAACATTCCTTGGATCACTAAAATTGATCCAAGGGTGAGTCATATAAACAGATAAGTTTACAATTTTCCTTAAATCAGAATGCACACACATCTATAAGAAGTGAAAAAAATGAATCCAGGAAACATTCCAGTTCAATCAAAAGATCTGAAGAGCAGAAAAGACTTAACCATATCAAGCATGATTTCCCATAATCAAGAGAACATATCCTCATAGGAAAAATCACATATCAACACTTGAATGCAAAGGAGGAAAATAACAATAGTCAAGGGTGTTACATGCTCCCCTCCTAAAAATAATCATCATCCCAATGATTATCTCTTTTAATGATTTATATCAAGGACAGTCAATTCATTCCTTTCTCTTATCCTAGTCAATTATTTCAAAACCTTATAGTTCCAGAAATCAGTATTAAATAAATTTTATTCAAATCAAGTATATATCTACCCAAAACTTGCTTACTTAATGTCATAAAGGATAAATTCATAAAAAATTATCAGTCAACAGATTCAATTCTGTTCAAACAGATATGGAAAAGCAGTTTTCATATCTTCTAGATTTTCCCAAGTTGCACTCTCCTTGTTAAACTAGTCCCACTGGACCTTACATTGACTTATTTCTCTATTTATTAAATGTAATTGGTGAGTTTCCAGCACTCGAATGGGCTTAACCATGATTATTCCTGGGTCTTGGACCTTGCAAGGAATTCCAATTTAACACATGTGATAAATCTGAAACGTATTTCTTAAGCAAAGAAATATGGAAAACATCATGCATTCGTGACAGAGCAGGTGGTAGTGCTAAACGATAAGCTACAGGACTTATAACTTCAACTATTTCAAAAGGTCCCACATAACGAGGGGATAACTTGGAAGCCTTGCCAAAAGTTATAGAACTCTTTTTTAGTTTAACACGAAGAAAAACCTTCTCACCAAGCTCAAATTTCCTGTCAACCCATTTTTAAATCAGCATAACTCTTTTTCCTATCTGCTGCTTCTTTCAAGCATTCACGAATCATTTTAACTTGTTGTTCCATTTCCATTAGGATTTTAGGTCCTATTACTTCTCTATCCTCAATGCTATCCCAACTAACAGGGGTTCTGCATTTCCTTCCATAAAGTGCCTCGAAAGGTGCCATCTTAAGAGAAGCATGATATGTATTATTGTATGTAAATTCAACTAATGGAAGGTACTCCTCCCACTTATACTGCTGATCCATATAGTACATCCGTAACATATCCTCCAAAACCTGATTTACTCTTTCAGTCTGTCCATCTATTTACCAGATGGTACGCAGAACTGAAATTCAGTTTAGTGCCAAGAGCTGCGTTAAGCATTTGTCAAAACCTTGATGTCATTCTAGGGTCTCTATCAGGTATTATTAATTTAGGTACCCCTTGTAATCTGAAAATTTCATGTACAAATCTTTTAGCCAAAATAGGAGAATCATCCTTTAGATTTCCAGTAATAAAATGAGCTACTTTCGTTAGTTTGTCAACTAATACCAAAATAACTTCATGTTTATTTCTTGACATAGGCAATCCTTGTATAAAATCCATGCTTATTACCTGCCATTTGTACTGCGGTATGCTGTGAGGATACAATAAACCAGCTGGATGCATATGTTCTGCTTTTACCCATTGACATTCTAGGTAATGAGTCACAAAATCTATAACATCCTTTTTCATTCCCTTCCAGAAGTATTGTTGTTTTATGTCAGCAAGCATTTTTGTAATGCCAGGGTGTCCAGAGAAAGGTGAATTGTGAAACTTGATCAACAATTTCTTTCTCAAATTATTAGGTAAGGGTACGTATACTCTATTTTCATATCGTAAGATTCCCTCATTATCAAAGCGAAAACCTTTATACCTTTCATCTTTTGGATCTACAACAAGCATTGTTTTTACTTGCTGAAAGTAAGAATCAGATTCCATAGCACTTTTTACTTCATCCTTAAACTGAGTTCTTAGTGTTATAAGAGCAGAAATGTGCTTCCTACGACTTAGAGCATCAGCCACTCTATTCTCTTTTCCTTTGATATAACTTATGTCAAAATCATACTGAGACAAAAACTCTAACCACCTTCGATGTCTTACATTCAGGTTTGGCTGAGTGAAAATGTACTTCAGTCCAAGATGATCAGTTTTCAACTCAAATGGTTTACCAAGCAGATAATGCCTCCAAACTTGAAGTGAATGAACTATGGCAGCAAGCTCTAAATCATGTGGAGCATAATTCAACTCATGTAACTTAAGTTTTCTACTTTCATAAGCTATGACATGATCATTTTGTAACAAAATACCTCCAAGACCTTCCCTAGACGCATCTGTTACAACCGTGAAGTCTCCATTAGGATCTAGTACAGCTAAAATAGGTGTTGAAGTCAACTAAATTTTCAAAATTTTAAAGGTAGATTCACATTTATCATACCAAAAAAATTTCTTATCCTTCTTCTGTAATGAAGTTATTGGTGCAACCACCTTGGAAAAATCCTTAACAAATTTTCTATAATAACCTGCAAGGCCCATGAAGCTTCTAACTTCATGTACATTCTTAGGTGTGGGCCACTTGATTATAGCTACAATTTTAGAAGGATCTACTGCAATCCCATCTTTACTTATAACATGCCCCAAATAGTGAACTTCAGTGTCATAAAAAGAACATTTGGACAGTTTACCATATAACCGTCTCTTTCTCAGAATTTCCAAGACTATTTTCAAGTGTTCATGGTGCTCCTCAATACTTTTAGAATATATGAGAATGTCATCCAAGAATACAAGCACAAACTTGTCCAAGTATTCTTGAAAGATATTATTCATTAAGTTCATAAAAGTTGCAGGTGCATTCGTTAATCCAAAGGGTAAAATCATGAATTCATAATGTCCATACCTTGTCCTAAAAGTCGTTTTATGAATGTCCTCTTCCTTAATTCGTAATTGATGATATCCAGACCGAAGGTATATCTTAGAATACATTGATGCCCCATGCATCTGATCAAATAGATCATCAATTCTAGGAAGTGGGTATCTATTCTTGATTGTTGCTTTGTTCAACATCCTGTAATCAATGCACAATCTGAGTGTTCCATCTTTCTTTTTCACAAAGATCACTGGTGCTCCCCAAGGTGAAACACTTGGCCTAATCAAACCCTTAGACAAGAGTTCTTGTAACTGAGCCTTAAGCTCTACTAAATCTATGGTAGTCATTCGATAAGGTGCTTTAGAAATAGGTTCAGTACCTGGTTTGATTTCTATTGTGAAGTCAAACTCCCTTTTAGGTGGTAATCCTGGTAATTCTTCTGGAAACACATCACTGTAGTTCCGTTAACAGTGGATAACGTTCCATGAAATCATTGTTTTCTTCCGTAGATTCAGAAATTTTTACTGCATATAAGGTACAACCCTTATTTTTTGGCCTTTTTATGTTGCATAGCTGACAATTTCCTAACATAAATTCCTCATTTTACACCTTGAATCTCTACTGTTTTCTACAGATCATCCACACAACTAATATGTTTTTCAAAATAGTCCACTTTTTCTTTATGCTCAGCTAACCAATTAACGCCTATGACTATATCATAAGATCCCAAAGGTGCTACATAGAGATCAAATTCAGTGGAAAAGCTACAGTAAGTCAAGGACTGCCCCAAAAAGACACATGCTAACTGTATGAACAGAATTATTACCATAATGTACAGTCCATGATTTATCCATTTTTCCAGCTTTTCTTTTAATTTTTGAAGCAAGTTTACTAGAAATAAAACATTCAGTAGCTCCTGTATCAAAAATAATAGTTACGGGTATGCCAAATAACTTACTAGGAACTTCAATAGGTGTAACTTGCTTTTCAGCTTGCTTGTCAGCTACTACAACATGTATCTTGTGCTGCTGATTATGATCATCGTTCTTCAAAGGACATTGATTCATGTAATGATCTTTGCCATAGTTATAACAACCTCCTACTGGTCCCTTTTTGGGCTCAAAATTATTCCCAGCCTTGTAGTTATCATTCTGACCTCCATAGGGTTTTCACCTGTTATTATTATTCCTGGAAAAATTGTTCCGTGTATTACCAGCAAGTCTTATTCATTGTTGTCTTCTTATTCATATCCAGTTGGAAACTTACTTTTGTTACCAAAATTTTTCCATGGCTCCTTTCTTAGGTGCAAGAGAAGCTGAAGAAGATTTTGGAACTTTCTTCCTGTACCTCTTCCTTGTGAGCAGAAATAGCTTTTAATTTCTATTCCTGTCTTATGGATTTTTCAACAACCCCTTCCATAGTGGTTGGGCTGTGAACATCAACCTCTCCTCCAATAATGTGATTCAATCCCATGATGAATTTTTGTATCCTGAACTTCTCGTCAGTTTGATACTGAGGTACATACTTGAGAAGTTTTCGTAAACTATTCCCAATACTCAGTTACAGTTAACTTCCCTTGAGCTAAGTTCTGAAATTCAGTCATTTTTTTATCATAATAAAGTTGTGGTAGCCATCGTTGCCTAAAATAACCTTTAAATTGATCCCAGGTGATGTTAGTTTCATCAATGTTTAGCTCAGCCTTCTGGCTATCCCACCATGAAGATGCTTCATGGGAAAGCTAATATGCTCCCCAAATAGCTTTGGTCTCTTCTGAGAAGTTCCTTATTGCAAAGTACTTCTCCATCTCACTGAGCCAATTCTCAACTCCATCACCTAATGTGGTGCCATCAAACTTAGGTGGACTTATCCTTTTTATATCATTAGTGAGTTCAGCAGCCAACCTAGCCTTTTTGTTTTCTAGCTGGTCAGGTACATTAACATTGTTATTATCAACACCCATATTGGGGTTGTCTTCAGGAGGTGGCTGATTGTTATTACCAACTTCTACTTCCTCCTCATTACCCATCACTTGTTTCTCGAGAGCATAGTCAATCGATCTCTTGTGTCCAACAGGGTAGCAAGGATCTCATCAAGTTTTTGGGTTGTTGCTGCTACTTCCTCAGGTGGAGCATTGTTCGTAACATTTCCCCTTGTCCTAACCATTTTCTGTTACAAGAAAATCCAAGTTTTTATCAGATTATGGACACAATAGGTCCAAGAGCTGTAACCTTCAGCTCTGATACCAAGATGTAACAATCCCATTTTAAGATTTTAGAAACAAGGAGTTTTTTTTTTTTTTGTTCTTTGTTCTAAATACATAATTTAGAACACACATTTCATAACAACCATTCTTATAACAGATAACCATATGCAATTGTAATGACTTGGTGAGCATCCAATCTATTCATGACTCAATGAACTACCAATCTATTCATGTGTAACATTGAGTTTTTTAGAATTCTCTATGAATACTTCATATACTTGGTTCTCTTACCCTACTCGGGGTATTGAGTGATCTATCTAAGGAACCTAACCGAATATTTGTTACCAATATTCATCGGCATCACGATCCTTAGCCTAGGTGACATAGGACAACACAATCAAAACAAGCTTGCGATACTTTGGCCAAATATTTCAAACATACTATTTGTATTACTTATTCCTTGACGACATACTCATCAATCTGGAATACATCCTTCACCCCACTCCATTGTTATCTAGAATGTCTTATACTGACTTCTGTCAGTCCCCCTTGCCCAAGGTTTAACTCTAGTTCAGGTTAACAACATAGGTCATGATATGAAGAGGCTCACAAAGACTTAGGATAAATTGGCATACTGGGTCAACCTGGGTTAACCCCATGTGCCAAGGTACCCTGAGTCCTAGAGGGCTACTTCATATCCTAACTATGTTACTATCCAAACCTAGAAGGAAAACTTGTTCAAGTTCAAAAAGTGTGTAGATCCTAGACGATCAATGCAGAAGGGTGTTGCCACATGTTAACTGTACTATTGTATCCTCAAGAAGATCCTAATCTTCTCGAAGGTACAACCCTACAGTTGACGTGTGCCAACATCCTAAAAAACAACCTCATTAGGATGTACATACCTCTAAGAGTTTACTTATGTTAAGTTAAATTGGGTTAATAGATGACATGTTTTGACAATCTTGCCCAACTAACCCTATGTCCAACACTCTTTAACTCCTATTTTAAAAGTCAGATTTTAATTAATCCTTGAAGAACTTAATTAACTTAAGGTTGCTTCCATGATTGGTTATTTTTCGGCATAACAATCCCGTTATCCAAAATAGGACAACAACAACACAAGTTCCTTTCATATAAAATGATTCAACCACTTAAGGAAGTTGTAACAACCTACCTAGTCTGAAACTTATCAGACTTATTACAATTAAGTCTTAATGTTTTGCAATCATATCTTCCTCTTTTAAGTATATCTTTGTTAGAGAGGAAGAGTCTTCCTCCTATAGTAAAATGTATAGGGTATAACACACCCATTTTATGTCCTTTATAATTCAATAATTTTCATTATAGTTTTACTTCACATCACATGTTATAATAAAATACTTAGATAAGAATGTTGCATTCTGCTTCTTATTTAACTGCATCTTACTTAGGGAAATTCCTCTAACTCCCTTTTACAATTTTATTTATCAAAATACACATCCAAACATATAGATAATAAGTAGAATATCCTCAAGACAAGATTCCATCCTAGCAAATAAAGGTACAAGAGAATTTACACAACCAATGCAAGTAAATTTTCAACCTTCAATTCATTTTCAAAACTTATACATTTATAAAATCTATGCATTTTAGACACGTGGCATAACAACAACCTTTCCTCAAAAGAATATAATTTTCTTTTTTAGTACAATATATGCCAATTAGATTTCTTTAAAAGAATCAGAGTTAAAATAGTCAATGCATCATATAAGTTTGTTGCCTTCTTTTATCACTTATGTTGTCCATCTACAAATACTACTAGCACGAGTTAGTTCAATGAAGCTGAGCATGACAAGAACTAAACCTTAAAATGAGATGCACTCAACTAATTATTTCCATAAAACAACCTTGCTTTAAGAATTAATCAGTATATCATACAGTATGCATAAGTAATTACTATTAGTAAAGAAAAGTAATAACATCCTGAAATCACTTCCAAGGGGGAAGAGCGGAATATATTAAATATCATTGATCCTAGCATTTTAACATGATATTTACTCCTTTTATTCCCTTTAACATCAATAGATCTTACCATCTCGTTATATTCCAAACCTCATCACAGTAGAATAGGTTACTTAGTTATTTACCTTAATATAAAAAGGTTTCTTACATCATGATTTAAATTAAGATGATTCATCTAACATTAATTAAAATGTTCATCACAACAAGATAATATAAGAATTCCTAAAAAGGAGAAAGATAACATCACAGAGTCCCTAGTTTGTATTCCCCATTCAACAAGCTAATCATCATTCACCTTATTTTCTATTTAAGTACAGGATTAAGTAAAAGAAGGCTAACCAACAATGTTAAAATTTATCCTAAGAACATTCCATCATAAGTCCTTACAACTGAATTCAATCCAACTGATTTGTAAAAGAAAAAACGCCAACAGTGTATGCTACTACATTAATCATCTATTTCACTATCATTAACAACAGTTCCTTTTTCAATCCAATAACAATTATTACAAATGAATAAAAGGGTTCCAAGGAAGAGATCCAAACACTTTTAAAGAAAAATGGAGAAACTTATAAACTTGTTTTAAAAACAATATCTCCCAATAAAAAAAGTGATCCCTCTTATTTAATTCATTAAACAATGAAGGCTATACACAACCATAATAATCAAAGAGTCTTAATAATTCCTTATAAACTCTATCTTAACTCAAAGAACCCAATAAAGAATTGAAACCCGAGTAGGAACTCATACTCAGAAGTTACCCAAGAGTTTAGTCAAGACATAATTAAATGCTTACTTCTCAACTTGTCACTCCTGAAGTAAAAGATTGAATTCCTAACAGGATTAGAAACTACAAAACGATTTCAAGTCAAACCTTTCACGGTTACTAGGAAATTTAGGCAAAACTATCATTTTCAGTTTCATCCCAAATACATTCAACTAATCCTCTAACATGCGACGGAGAATGATAACTACTAAACAATCTAAAGTCAACATTAAACATTTACCAAACAATGTGTAGACTATCATTTCCAGTTTCCTTCAAACACATGCAATTATACAAACATGCAACTATCTGATTTCGGGTTTAGAGTTTACCGAAGTTCATTCAAAACAAGCTATATTCAAATGAAGATCTTGCAATATTTTAACCAAGATTATGTCACAAGATTCAGTTGAGTGTCTGTCGCAAGTTTTTGTGCGTGATGAGGAGAAGATCATATTCGGTAATGCCCTCCTTACCATTGTCCTTTCAAAAATTAGAGTGCTTGATGGGCCAGATAAGTTTGTTTGGGAGTACCCGGATGAGAACCCCTCTCCCGTACAAAGGTTTGAAGCTTACACTTGTGACACCATGACGACCACTCACAAGGCACACTTGGAAAAATGGTATAAACGAATGCATGACGAATTCAGAGCATAATGGAGGGTACTAGAATAACTGCCTAAACTAGTGGATGGAGAAGTTTAATTCGTCGTATACCAAGCCTTTTGTATCGACAAGTTTACCTTGACAAATGGCACCAAGGGTCCTTGGTGTAAGTTATCCTTCTCCTTCACAACGCAGTATTTTCAAGGTGTGGTAAATAGGTTTAAGGATGTGAAGAAGCTGAGATTTGATTTAAGTGTTGTAGATCAAGATCACTGCGAGATGCGTTGGACCTTGGTGTATCCCAAAAAGTGTTCCTATGTAGAAAAATATGTGTCTCATGATATACACATGGTAAAATTGGTGACATTTCATATTGCAAGTAGGATGACGGCAAGGGTGTATGTGCAGATAAGGACCAAGTTTTAGAAGGGCGCTTATGTTGAGGATGATGTCTCAATCCTTGAGGACCCCATCAGGAGGAAGAAGAAGGTAGTAATTAAGAAGAGATAATTGGAAGAGACTCCTGCAGAGAAGGCATGAAGCGCGTATACAATACAAACCATAGGGGTGGAAGATTCAAGTACGGGTATAAGCACCTACATTTGACAAAAGAAGTCTCCCATCAGGAAAGAGTCGACAAAGAAATAAGAGTCTCCTAGGAGAGAAGAGTCACCTGAGAAGGAGGATTCCCCTGTGTTGGAATCACCAGTGAAGAAAAATCAAAGGGTGGCACAAGGTTTGGACTCGAAGAAGACAAAGGGCATCAAGGATGATGATTCAGAGGAGGAAAATGAAGGAGATATTGAAGAGCGTGAGGAAGATCAAAATCCTCCTGTGTACAATGTACACAAGTCTAGCGAAGAATGGGATGAAGAGTAGGAGTATGTGGAGGGCACCCATACTAAAGGCGGAAGTGAGGAGGTAAACATGCATGCTCACAAGACCCCAACCCCGACCAAGGAGAAGATAGTAACACTGTAGAGAGGGAGGTAGTGGGCATTATCCAATAGTTAGTTGAGCATGAGGTAGAGAGAAATGTCGAAGAAGTGCTAAAGGAAACTGAAGAGAGTGTACGTGTAGGAAAGGAGTATGGGAACATGGGCAGAGACCCCAACTTAGTAGTAAGCTTCCCAATGATAGCACACATAGGTGGTAAAGGCACAATAGTGGCACAAGAACATGCTATTACTTATATTAATGACCCAAGAAAGGTACTGTATGCACGCTTCCAAAGTATCGTGCCCACCAACCAACTCCTTTCTTGGTCTTCTTTTGATGAAGAGGGTGTATAACCGTGCACAAGGAAATGATATCCTAGTATTTTGATTCCCACGTTGATGAGCCCAAGTTTGAGGTAAATCGTGATGCATTGATGAAGACACTAGACACCAAGGGAATAAAACCTCTTATAAATGCCCAGTAGCTGTCAGATGAGAAAGTTTGCAACGCACTCAACAAAGTATTGATGGAGGTGGAAGAAAGACTCTTCGGCATAAATGATAGAATAAGGGTCCCTAAGGAAGATCTTGAGAAAACGAATGAGGAGATCATTGATAGGCACAGGGAGATAAAATAAAAGGAATTGATCAGTGCATAGTTAAGGCATGAATTAAGGGATGAAAAGGAAAAGGTGCACAAATTACACAAGAAGATAGAGACCATTTCAGATGCCATTATCTTAAAGCACCTAGACCTGGCCCCACCTGAGCAGAAATATGAGTCAACAATGCACTTCTTAGAAGAATTAGCATGCATAATCACCATGGAGAGGTAACCACTTGCATTAGAATCAATGGAAGAAGTAATGGCATGCCAAAATAAGGAAGAAACATTGAATACTGAGGAGATACTAAATCGTTAATCTGAGCTCCTTACCTTAGTAAATGTTGTAACAGGCGTTAAAGTTGATATTCTCTCTTTTACATTGCAAGTGTAGACATGTGATTTTTCCTTATGAGGATATGTTCTTTTGATTATGGGAAATCATGCTTGATATGGTTAAGTCTTTTCTACTCTTAAGATATTTTGATTGAACCGGAATGCTTCCTGGATTCATTTTTTTTTCATTTCTCGTAGATGAGGGTGATCTGATTTAAGAAGAATTGTAAACTTACCTATTTTTATGACTCATCCTTGGATGAATTACAGTGATCCAAGAAATGTTTTAAATCTGTTCAGAATGAACAAATGATGAAATGGCATTCCATGAATTATTAAGCTTGGACTAAACTTAGTAGATGTAAGTTCTTTAATTCACTTTTGTGTGAAAATGGTTCCTTTCAGTGGAAAGTTTTGTTGGATCCCTTGAAATCAACCCCGGCAAGTCATTACTAGCGTAATTGAGATTTTAGCCATTCATGGCACTGAAGAGAACCGGGATCCTAAGCTAGGTAATATATTTAAGTATTTCTATCTAAGCTATGATACTTGATACAATTATGTTTCTAACCTAAACTGGTACTAAAGAGTTAGAAAGGGGTTGTTAAGTGTTATTAACGGTTACCTAAAACTACAAGTTAATTGGTGATCTAACCTAGTTCCTAAACTATGTCTTTTTGATATACACCTAAAGGTTTATCTAACCTAATTGATAAGGAAATATGCTAATGTTATTGGTTAGTGTTATATCCTAAGGTATAAACTTTAAATTACCTAAGATATAACCTAAGCCATTAATCTACCCTAAGTTAGTGGATATGAAGTTTAACCTAAGGAGGGTTGCATACATGTTGGCGACGGTTTATATGGCATTAATGTTAAGTGATAAGGTTGGAAGGCATACGAACTGCCAGCTTTGGTAGGGTTTTGTTGGTTGGCAGAGGCCTAGGTGGCAGTTTCACTAAAGTTTGAAATGTTTGTTAAAATTGATTTGGCACTCGCCAAATTTGGTAGTCGGTGGCAAGGAAGACTGAGCGGGAAACTTGGAGTTAATAGAATTAATTGCATTTGGGTTTCGAGCCCAAACCTCCTTGGTAGGCATGCCAGTGATTTTTGTATGAGTTGTTTAATTTTGCATGCTCTCTGGTTTTCTCTCTTCATGCGCTCTGGTTTTTCGAACCAGCAGTTTAAGCTTCATTACATGGCTATTTTTGAGGTTTCGGATCAATTTTCATTTTTTGGAATGTATATAAAGCAATGGGGAAGAAGTTTTTGGTTGTTTTATCTTTCGTGGAGAAGAGGAGAAGAAAGGAGCTTGATCAGAGGTCTTCTTCGATTTCACAGCGGCACTATCAGGCATGATAGGCTCTAACTGTTAAAATCTCTTGCATCCTCTAAGTGTTTTCATTAAAAAAACTTTGCTATGATGTGTTTGTGCATTTCATGCTTATCTGGTTATTTAATTTGTTCGGTTTTGTAAAATCTTGCATTCTGGGTTCGAAACTATGAAGTACGTGATTCTGCTGGAAGCTTTTGTGTATTGTCTTTTGTTTAAAATAACTTGGCATGAGCGAGAAAAGCTGGTAGCTCTGTTAAATTTTTCGGTTGATGGAATTTGTAGTTTGGTTCTGACCACTTAGTTAGCCATGAATTAATAGCTGATTTTTAAGGAAAATAACTATGAGTTTTGCCTGTGTGTTGAGTTTATTGTTTGAAATTTTTTTGCATATGTTGTTCACGAGCTAATAAGGAACTCTAGTCGTATAAACCTTATATGCAAATAGAGGTTTTGTTGGAAACTTGCTTTGGTGGATAAATCCGTCGTAGATGTTCTCGGCACTTTAGTGACTGTGTTTTATTTAATGATTAATGGGTTGTGAATAAAACCCATATATATGGCTTAGCCTTTGTATTCTCCATGTGAAAATGTGTTTGTTTTCTTGGAACCCGCATGCATCTGGAACCTATGTTAGACATGTCAGTTAAACTGGATTGTTGTTTGAGTCCGCTTAAGGCATTATGTTCATGAACTATTGTCTTCTTTGAATATTTAACTGTTATTGTAGATTGATATGAACTTGGCCTTCATGCTTTGTTGCCGACGGGTTTTAGTTTTTGTTAAGAATCTTATAATAAGTATGAAACGAAGGTGTTCACTGAAATTGGAAAAGAAAATCATTTCTTATTCAGAACCATATACAAGTAATTCATTTTGTTCTGTCTATCATCATCACGATGCTTAAGTATTTGTGAATTCATGATTTGACTTTGAAATGCAACACTATGCAAAAAAAAATGTTACTTGGTGATCAAGTGTAAGGGTAACTGGAATGTTGTGTTGGTTTAGATATTATCAGGTATTGATTATCTTTTTATTACAAGGGGATTTGTGTTACCCTAACTTGGTTTTAAACTTCAATTGATTCGATCTTTTGAGGAAGTTATGTTTATTTCATTGTGCTCGAGATTGGACTCTGAGTCTTACACAGAATGAAATTATATAAATATTATTGTTGATCATGTCGTTTATTGGAAAACCCACTTTATAGTTCTTGAAGTAATATGTATTGATATAGGGTTAAGATAGATCTGTCTTGCCTGGACTATCAGGAAGTCTTGAGGGTCAATATCCACTTAGATTTCTTATCTCTTGTTGGGTTCAATAAATGAATGTTAGGTCATGAAAAGTAAATTTTGATTATAAAGTTGAATGCGGATTGTGTTTGAACTTTACTGTTTTATTAGACTTTAATTGGAAAAGGGAATGGAATGGTAGGATAGATGGAACTTTAATGTTGGTAGTAAATGAGTACTAAGAAAGAAAAATGTTCCATGTTTTCTTATCGATTGAAGGTTGTTCTGGTACTAAGAAAGAATGATAGATCTTGAAAGGTACACTGTAAATTTTGATTTGTCGGTGGGCTGTGTATGAGTTTCATTTATATAATTTATCAATGGAAAGTAGAAATCATACATTATATTGGGAAAGTTGAGAAAGACGCATCAGTTGGTTATCTCTTTTCTGATGTTGTCTTGTTCTCTTTTCTTGGAACTCCTACTTAAACATGAACTGTATGATTAAAAGGAAGTAAAAACTATTTAATTAAGTTGTAAGATTTGATTATAGAATGGGATCATATTATGATAGTTATCCTTTTCTAATACAGATTGGGTAAGATCAATGGATGGACATTATAGGGAGTGTTAAGCCCTAGAATGTAACTATGAAGAGAAAGACCCTTCCTCTCTAGTAATGAACTAAATAACAGAGGAAGATATGATTGTTAATAATTAAGATTTAATTATAATAAGTCTGATATGTTTCAGCCTAGTGGGCTGTTACACTTCCTTAATTAGTTAAGTTATTTAAAATAAGGAACTTAAGTTGTTGCTGTCCTGTTTTTGGATAACGGGTTGTTAGGACAAAACTAACAAATCTAGAAGCAATCCTAAGTTAACTAAGATATTAGGATTAATTATATCCAAATTTTAAAAAAAGAACTTAAAGAGTGTTGGACTCAGGGATTGATGGGCTGCCGAAATATGTCATCTTTTAATCCAAATTTAACTTAACGTAAGTAAACTCTTAGAGGTATGTACATCTTCACGAGGCTGTTCTATAGGATGTTGACACATGTCAACTGCAAGGTTGTACCTTCGAGAAGATTTGGATCTTCTCAAGGATACAACAATGCAGTTAACATGTGGCAACACCCTTCTGCATTGATCGTCAAGATCTACACACCTCTGAACTTGATCAAGATTTCCCTCCAGGACTGGTTAGTATCATAGTTAGGATATGAAGTAGCCCTTAGGACTCAAGGTACCTTGGCACACGGGGTTAACCTAGCTTGACCCAGTATGCCAATTTACCCTAAGAATTTTTGAGCCTCTTCATATCATGACCTAAGTTTTCAACCTGTAATAGAGTTAAACCTTGGGCAAGGGGACTGACAGAAGTCAGTGTAAGATATTCTAGATAACAATGGAGTGGGGTGAAGGATGTATTCCGGAGTGACGAGTATACCGTCAAGGAATAAGTAATACGAATAGTATGTTAGAAATATTTGGCCAAAGTATCGCAAGCTGCTGATTGCGTTATCATATGTCACCTAGTATAAGGATCATGATGCTGATGAATATTGGTAAAAATATTCAATTAGGTTCCTTAGAAGGATCACACATAACCTAGAATAGGGTAAGAGAAACAAGTACACAAAGTATTATGAAGAATACTCAAAACTCAATGTTACACATGAATAGATCAGTAGTTTACCGAGTCATGGAATGAATAGATCGGTTGCTCATTGAGTCATTGTAGCTGCATATGGTTATTTGTTATATGAATGGTTGTTATGAAATGTGTGTTCTAAATTATGTATTTAGAACAGAGAACATTAATCATGCAAAAAAAAAATTTCCTTGTTTCTAAAGTCTTAAAATGGGAATGTTACATCTTAGTATCAGAGTTGAAGGTTGCAGCTCTTGGACCTGTTGTGTCCATAATCTGATAAAAACTCTTATTTTATTGTAACAAAAAATGGTTAGAACAAGGGGGAACATTGCTAATAATGCTCCACCTAATGAAGGAGCAGCAACAGCCCAAAAACTTGATGAGATCCTTGCTGCCTTGTTGGACACAAGAGATCGTTTGGTTGTACTTGAAAAACAAGTGATGGGAAATGAGGAGGAAGAAGAAGCTGGTAATAACAATCAGCCACCTCCTGAGGGCAACCCCAATTTGGGTGTTGATAATAACAATGTTAACATACCTGTCCAACTAGAAAATAAAAAGGAAAGGTTGGCAGTTGAACTCACTAATGATATAAAAAGGATAAGTCCACCTAAGTTTGATGGCACCACATTGGGAGATGGAGCTGAGAATTGGCTCAGTGAAATGGATAAGTACTTTGCAATAAGCAACTTCTTAGAGGAAACTAAAGCCATTTGGGGAGCATATCAGCTTTCCCATGAAGCATCTTCATGGTGGGTTAGCCGTAAGGTTGAGTTTAATATTGATGAAACTAACATCACTTGGGATCAATTTAAAAGTTATTTTAGGCAACGTTGGCTACCACAAATTTATTATGATCAGAAAATAACAGAATTTTACAACTTAGCACAAGGAAAACTAACTGTAACTGAGTATTGGGAGCAGTTTACAAAACTTCTCAAGTATGTACCTCAGTATTAAATTGATGAGAAATTAAAGATGCGAAAATCTATCATGGAGTTGAATCCCATTATTGGGGGAGAGGTTTATGTTCACAGCCCAATCACTATGAAAGGGGTTGTTGAGAAATCCATAAGGCAAGAACAAAAATTAAAATCTATTTCTGCTCATAAAGAGGAAGTGTGGAAGAAAATTCCAAACTCTTCTTCAACTTCTCTTACACCTAAGAAGGGAACGTGGAAAATTTTTGGTAACAAAAGTAAGTTCTCAACTGATAATAATAATAAAATAGCAATGAATAAGTCTGCTAGTAATACACAAAATAATTTTGCTAGAAATAATAATAACAAGTGAAAACCCTACGGAGGTCAGAATGATAACTTCAAGACTAGAAACAATTCTGTGCCCAAAAAGGGATTGGTAGAAGGTTGTTATAACTATGGAAAATATCATTACACGAATCAATTTCCTTTGAAGAAGTATGATCGTAATCAGCAGCACAAGATACATGTCTACAGTAGCTGAAAAGTAAGCTGAAAAGCAAGTTACACCTATTCAAGTTCCTGGTAAGTTACTTGGCATACCTGTAACTATTATATTTGATACGAGAGTTATTGAATGTTTTATTTCTAGTAAACTTGCTTCAAAACTTAAAATAAAAGTTAGAAAAATGGATAAATCGTGGACTATATATTATGGTAATAATTTTATTCATACAGTTAGTATGTGTATTTTCAGAGAAATCCTTGACTTACCTATCTTTTACATAAAATTTGATCTCTATGTATCACCTTTGGGATCTTATGATATAGTCATAGGTGTAAATTGGTTAGTGGATCATAAAGCAAGGTTAGACTGTTTTTAAAAATCATATTAGTTGTTTAGATAAACTACAGAAAACAAACAGAGATTCAATATCTAAAACAAGAAATTTCAGTTAGGAAATTGTCAGTTATACAACTTAAAAAGGCCAAAAATAAAGGTTGTACCTTATATGTAGTAAAGATTTCTAAATCTGTGGAAGAAAACAATGATTTTATGGAACGTTATATGTTGTTAGAGAACTTTGGTGACGTCTTTTCAAAAGAATTACCGGGACTACCACCCAAAAGGGACTTTGAATTCACAATTGAAATCAAACCAGGTATTGAACCTATTTCTAAAGCACCTTATCGAATGACTATCACAGAGTTAGTAGAGTTAAAAGCTTAGTTACAATAAATTTTTTCTAAGGATTTGATTAGACCAAGTGTTTCACCTTGGGGAGCACTAGTGCTCTTTGTGACAAAGAAGGATGGAACACTTAGATTGTGCATTGATTATATGATGTTAAACAAAGAAACAATCAAGAATAGATATACACTTCCTAGAATTGACGATCTATTTGATCAGATGTGTGGATCTTTGGTATATCCTAAGATAGACCTTCAGTTTGGATATTACCAACTACGAATTAGGGAAGAGGAAATTCATAAAATGAATTTTAGGATAAGGTAATAGACATTATGAATTCACGATTTTACCCTTTGGATTAATGAATGTACCGACAAATTTCATGAACTTAATGAATAATATATATTAAGAATACTTGGAAAATTTTTTACTTATATTCTTAGATAACATTCTCATATATTCTAAAAGTGTGGAGGAGCACCATGAACACTTGAAAATAGTTTTGGAAATTTTGAGAAAAGGACAGTTATATGGTAAGCTTGTCCAAATGTTCTTTCTATGAAACTGAAGTTCACTATTTGGGTCATGTTATAAGTAAAGATGGGATTGCTGTGGATCCTTCTAAAATTATAGCTATAGTCGAGTGGCATACACCTAAGAATGTACATGAATTTAGAAGCTTCATGGGCCTTGTAGGTTATTACAGAAAAATTTGTTAAGGATTTTTCTAAGGTGGCTACACCAATAACTTCATTGCAGAAGGAAGGATAAGAAATTTGTCTAGGATGATAAATATGAATTTACATTTAAAAATTTCAAAATTCAGTTGACTTTAGCACCTATATTAGTTATACCTTATCCAAATGGATACTTCACAGTTGTAATGGATGCATCTGGGGATGTTCTTGGAGGTATTTTATTACAAAATGATCATGTCATAGCTTATGAAAGTATAAAACTTAAGTTACATGAGTTGAATTATGCTCCATATGATTTAGAGATTGCTGGCATAGTTCATACACTTCAAGTTTAGAGGCATTATCTGCTTGGTAAACCATTTGAATTGAAAAATTATCATCTTGGACTTAAGTACATTTTCACTCAGCCAAATCTAAACGTAAGACAACGAAGGTGGTTAGAATTTTTGTCTCAATATGATTTTGATATAAGCTACATTAAAGGAAAAGAGAATAGAGTAGCTAACGCTCTAAGTCGTAGGAAGCACATTTTTTCTCTTTATAACATTAAAAACTCGGTTTAAGGATGACGTCAAAAGTGCTATGGAATCTAATTCATACTTTCAGCAAGTAAAAGTAAGTGCTTGTTACAGATCCAAAAGATGAAAGGTATAAATGTTTTTCACTTTGATAATGAAGGAATATTACCTTATGAAAACATAGTATACATACCTTTACTTAATGATTTGAGAAAGAAATTTTTGATAGAGTTTCACAATTCACCTTTTTCTAGACACCCTGGCATTATGAAAAATGCTTGTTAATATAAAACAACAATATTTTTGGAAGGGAATGAAAAAGGATGGTATAGATTTCATGACCCATTGTCTAGAATTTCAATGAGTAAAAGTATAACGTATGCATCTAGTTGGTTTGTCTATATCCTCATAGCATACCACAGTATAAATGGTAGGTAATAAGCATTGATTTTTTACAAAGGTTTCCTACGTCAAGAAATAAACATGGTGTTATTCTGGTAGTAGTTGACAAACTAATGAATAGTAGCTCATTTTATTGTTGGAAATCTAAAGGATGATTCTCCTATTTTGGCTAAAAGATTTGTACATGAAATTTTTAGATTACATGGAGTACCTAAATTAATCATATCTGATAGAGACCCTAGAATGACATTAAGGTTTTGGCAAATGCTTAACACAACTCTTAGCACTAAATTGAATTTCAGTTCTGCATATCATCCACAAGTGGATGGATAAACTGAAAGAGTAAATCAAGTTTTAGAAGATATGTTATGGATATATTGCATGGATCAATAGTATAAGTGGGAGGATTATCTTCCATTATTTGAATTTGTATACAATAATAAAATACAATACAATAATACACATCATGCTCCTCTTAAGATGAAACCTTTTCAGGAACTTTATTGAAGAAAATGTAGAACCCCTATTAGTTGGGATAACATTGAGGATAAAGAAGTAATTGGACCTGAAATCCTTACAAAAATGGAACAAAAAGTTAAAATGATTCATGAATGCTTGAAAGAAGCAGTAGATAGGAAAAAGAGTTATGTTTATTTGTAAGCGGGTTGATAGGAAATTTGAACTTGGTGAGAAGGTTTTTCTTCATGTTAAACTGAAAAAGGGTTCTATAAATTTTGGCAAGGCTACCAAGTTATCACCTCATTATGTTGGACCTTTTGAAATAGTTGAAGTAATAAATTCTTATAGCTTATCGGTTAACAATACCACCTGCTCTGTCATGAATGCATGATGGTTTCCATATTTCTTTGCTTAAGAAATACATTTCAAATTTATCACATGTGTTAAATTGGAATTCCTTGCAGGTCCAAGACCCAGGAATAATCATGGTTAAACACACTCAAGTGTTGGAAAATCATCTAGTTGCATTTAAGAAATCGTGAAATAAGACAATGTAAGGTCCAGTGGGACTAGTTTAATGAAGAAAGTGCAACTTGGAAAAATCATAGAAGATATGAAAACTAGTTTTCCCTTTCTTTTTCAACATAACCGAATTTGTTGACTAGATAATAATTTACGATTTTATCTTTTTCATTACATTAAGTAAGCCAGTTTTTGGGAAGACAATTATTTAATTTGAGCAAACAGTTATATAATACTGATTTCTAGAACTATGAGGTTTGAAATAATTGATTTTAAATAATAAAAGTGAATGGGTTAGTTTTCCTTAAAATGCCAAATGTTAAAAAAAAAAAAATAGTCATCGAGACGATGATCCTTTTTAGGATGGAAGCATGCAACACCCATTAAAGTTGATATTCTCTCTTTTACATTGCAAGTGTAGACATGTGATTTTTCCTTATAAGGATATGTTCTTCTGATTATGGGAAATCATGATTGATATGGTTAAGTCTTTCCTGCTCTTAAGATCTTTGATTAAACCAGAATGCTTCCTGGATTTTTTTTTTTTCATTTCTCGTAGATGAGGGTGATCTGATTTAAGAAGAATTATAAACCTACCTATTTTTATGACTCATCCTTGGATCAGTTACAGTTATCAAAGGAATGTTTTAAATCTGTTCAGAATGAACAAATGATGAAATGGCATTCCATGAATTATTAAGCTTGGAATGAACTTAGTAGATGTAAGTTCTTTCATTCAATTTTGTGTAAAAATGGTTCCTTTCAGTGGAAAGTTTTGTTGGATCCCTGGAAATTGACCCTTGGTAGGTCATTACTGGCGTAATTGAGATTTCATCCATTCATGGCACTGAAAATAACTGGGATCCTAAGCTAGGTAATATATTTAAGCATTTCTATCTAAGCTATGATACTTGATACAATTTTGTTTCTAACCTAAACTGGTACTAAAGAGTTAGAAAGGGGTTGTTAAGTATTATTAACGGGAACCTAAAACTACAAGTTAATTGGTGATCTAACCTAGTTCCTAAACTATGTATTTTTGATATACACCTAAAGGTTTATCTAACCTAATTGCTAAGGACATATGCTGAGGTTAGTGGTTAGTGTTATATCCTAAGGTATAAACTTTAAATTACCTAAGATCTAACCTAAGCCATTAATCTACCCTAAGTTAGTGGATATGAATTGGAACCTAAGGAGGGTCACATACATGTTGGTGACGGTTTTTATGGCATTAATGTTAAGTGATAAGGTTGGAAGGCATACATACTGCCATCTTTGGCAAGGGTTTGTTGGTTGGTGGAGGCCTAGGTGGTAGTTTCACTAAAGTTTGAAATGTTTGTTAAAATTGATTTGGCACTCGCCAAATTTGGTAGTCGGTGGTAAGGAAGACTGAGTGGGAAACTTGGAGTTAATAGAATTAATTACATTTGGGTTTTGAGCCCAAACTGCCTTGGTAGGCATGCCAGTGGATTTTGGATGAGTTGTTTCATTTTTCATGCTCTTCGTTTTTCTCTCTTCATGTGCTCTGGTTTTTCGAACCAACAGTTTAAGCTTCATTGCATGGCTATTTTTGAGGTTTCAGATCTATTTTCATTTTGTGGAATGTATATAAAGCACTAGGGAAGAATTTTTTGGTTGTTTGATCTTTCATGGAGAAGAGGAGAAGAAAGGAGCTCGATCAAAGGTCTTCTTCAATTTCATAGTGGCACTATCAGGCATGATAGGCTCTAACTATTAAAATATCTTGCATCCTCTAAGTGTTTTCATTAAAACAAATTTTCTCTGATGTGTTTGTGCATTTCATGCTTATCTGGTTATTTAATTTGTTGGGTTTTGTAAAATCTTGCATTCTGGGTTCGAAACTGTGAAGTACGTGATTCTGTTGGAAGCTTTTGTGTATTTTCTTTTGTTTAAAATAACTTGGCATGCGTGAGAAAAGCTTGTAACTCTGTTAACTTTTTCAGTTGATGGAATTTGTAGTTTGGTTCCAACCACTTTAGTTGGCCATGAATTACTAACTGAGTTTTAAGGAAAATAACTCTGAGTTTTTGCCTGTGTGTTGAGTTTATTGTTTGAAAATTTGTTGCATATGTTGGTCACGAGCTGATAAGGAACTCCAGTCGTATAAACCTTATATGCAAATAGAGGTTTTGTTGGAAACTTGCTTCGGTGGATAAATCCATTATAGAGGTTCTCGGTACTTTGGTGACAGTGTTTTATTTAATGATTAATGGGTTGTGAATAAAATACGTATATGGCTTAGCCTTTGTATTCTCCATGTGAAAACGTGTCTATTTTCTTAGAACCCACATGCATCTAGAACCTATGTTAGACATGTCAGTTAAACTGGAATTTTGATTGAGTCCACTTAAGGCATGATGTTCATGAACTATTGTCTTCTTGGAATATTTAACTGTTATTGTAGATTGATATGAACTCGGCCTTCATACTTTGTTGTCTGACGGGTTTTAGTTTCTATTAAGAATCTTATAATAAGTATGAAATGAAGGTGTTCACTGAAATTGGAAAAGAAAATCATTTCTTATTCTGAACCATATACAAGTAATTCCTTTTGTTTTGTCTATTATCATTACGATGCTTGAGTATTTGTGAATTCATGATTTGAATTTGAAATGCAACACTGTGCAAACAAATTTATTACTTGGTGATCAATTGTAATGGTAACTGGAATGTTGTGTTGGTTTAGATATTATCAGCTATTGATTATCTTTTTTTAACTACAAGGGGATTTGTTGTTACCCTAACATGGTTTTAAACTTTGATTGATTCGATTTTTTGAGGAAGTTATGTTTATTTCATTGTGCTCAGGATTGGAATCTAAGTCTTGCACAAAATGAAATTATATATATATTATTGTTGATCATGTCATTTATTGGGAAACCCAATTTATAGTTCTTGAAGTAATGTATTGATATAGGGTTGAGATAGATCTGTCTTGCCTGGACTATCGGGAAGTCTTGAGGGTTAATATCCACTTAGATTTCTTATCTCTTGTTGGGTTCAATAAATGAATGTTAGGTCTTGAAAAGTAAATTGTGATTATAAAGTTGAATGCGGACTGTGTTTGAACTTTACTGTTTTATTAGACTTTAATTGGAAAAGGGAAAGGAATGGTAGGATAGATGGAACTTTAATGTTGGTAGTAAATGAGTTCTAAGAAAGAAAAATGTTGCATGTTTTCTTATCAACTGAAGGTTGTTCTGGTACTAAGAAAGAATGATAGATCTTGAAAGGTACACTGTAAATTTTGATTGTCGGTGGGCTGTGTATGAGTTTCATTTATATAATATTTCAATGGAAAGTAGAAATCATACATTATATTGGGAAAGTTGAGAAAGATGTATCAGTTGGTTATCTCTTTTCTGATGTTGTTCTTGTTCTCTTTTCTTGGAAATCCTACTTAAACATGAACTGTATGTTTAAAAGGAAGTAAAAACTGTTTAATTAAGTTGTAATATTTGATTATAGAGTGGGATCATATTATGATAGGTATCCTTTTCTAATGCAGATTGGGTAAGTTCAATGGATGGAACTTCCTGGTTTTATTTTGATTGGAAAAGAGATTCAGTACTTAATTTAGTCTTTCTACACTTTTTAAATTGACTGAAATTAAGTAGGAAAAGTTGGTTGATTGGTTGGCTAAGAGAAGTTGTAAACTTATAGTTGACTGATAATCTATCATGTTTTCTAGGGTTACCTTTATATGAATCTGTTTGATGAATACTTTAAAATGTTGTATTTTAAAGTAGTAAACCTTTAAGAGGAATAGTTAAATCATGATATGCATCTATTTCTACCTTTTCAGATGTTAAGTGCTTGGGCATAACGGTGATGTTTTCTCTCTTGCATTACTTGACAATTGGATGAAACATCTTAATGTGATTATGTTGAAAGCATTTCCTATATCTTTTAGTAAGGTTAGGTGTTGTAATATATTTGGCAAGATTAGAAATAATGATATGTTATGATTGTTGTTTTATAAAGATAATTGATGAGATCAATTATACTTTAAGATGAAGGAAAAAATTTATAGAGTATATTTTGTTCTTCCATTTGTTAACTCTGCCTTAGTATTACTCTTCTTTTATTAATATTACATATGCTTAGGGGCATGAACTATTAGTGGTTCATTAAAGCAGGGTTGTTCTTATTGGGACATTTAGTGGATTGCACTTCTATTTTAAGGCTTAGTGCTTATCATGCTCAGTTCATTGAACTGACCCGTGCTAGCAATTTTTGTCAGATGGACTTCGTAAGTGATAAAAGAAGGAAAAACTTATATGATGCATTGGATGATCTAAGTTGATTCTTGTGAAGAAATTATGATTTGTTCTCAAGTAGTATTGTAAAAAGAAAAGTTTATCTCTTTTTGAATAAAGACTGTTGTCTTACAGTATGCCTAAAATGCATAAGTTGTAAATGTATAAGTTTTGGAAATGAATTGAAAGATGAGAATTTACTTGCATAGATTGTGTAGATTATCTTGTTTGAGGATAATCTTCTTATTGTCTATATGATTGGATGTGTATTCTTGATGGGTATTATAAAAATAAATTTAGATAAATTTCCTAAGTAACCTGCAGATTAAATAAGTGGCAGAATACAATATTCTTATCTAAGTATTTCATTATATCAAGTGATGTGAAATAAAACTATAATAAAAATTATTGTAATTATAAAGGACATTATAGGGTGTGTTAAGCCCTAGAATGTAACTATGAAGAGGAGGACCCTTCCTCTCTAGTAATGAACTAAATAAAAGAGGAAGATATGATTGTTAATCATTAAGATTTAATTATAATAAGTCTGATATGTTTCAACCTTAGTAGGCTGTTACACTTCCTTCATTAGTTAAGTTATTTAAAATAAGGAACTTAAGTTGTTGCTGTCCTATTTTTGGATAACGGGTTGTTAGGACAAAACTAAAAATTTAGAAGCAATCCTAAGTTAACTAAGCTCTTAGGATTAATTGTATCCAACTTTTTAAAAAAGAACTTAAAGAGTGTTGGACTCAGGGATTGATGGGCTGCCGAAATATGTCGTCTTTTAACCCAAATTTAACTTAACGTAAGTAAACTCTTGGAGGTATGTACATCTTCACGAGGCTATTCCATAGGATGTTGACACACGTCAACTGCAAGGTTGTACCTTTGAGAAGATTAGGATCTTCTCGAGGATACAACAGTGTAGTTAACATGTGGCAACACCCTTCTGCATTGATCGTCAAGATCTACACACCTCTGAACTTGATCAAGATTTCCCTCTAGGACTGGTTAGTATCATAGTCAGGATATGAAGTAGCCCTTTAGGACTCAGGGTACCTTGGCACACGGGGTTAACCTAGGTTGACCCAGTATGCCAATTTACCCTAAGTCTTTATGAGCCTCTTCATATCATGACCTAAGTTGTTAACCTGTAATAGAGTTAAACCTTGGGCAAGGGGACTGACAAAAGTTAGTGTAAGACATTCTAGATAACAATGGAGTGGGGTGAAGGATGTATTCCAGATTGATGAGTATGCCGTCAAGGAATAAGTAATATGAACAATATGTTAGAAATCTTTGGCCAAAGTATCACAAGCTGCTGATTGCATTGTCTTATGTCACCTAGTCTAAGGATCATGATGCCGATGAATATTGGTAACAATATTCAGTTAGGTTCCTTAGACAGATCACTCAGAACCCAGAACAGGGTAAGAGAACCAAGTACATGAAGTATTCAGAAGAATACTCAAAACTCAATGTTACACATGAATAGATTGGTAGTTTACTGAGTCATGGAATGAATAGATCGGTTGCTCACTGAGTCATTGCAGCTGCATATGGTTATCTGTTATATGAATGGTTGTTATGAAATGTGTGTTCTAAATTATTTATTTAGAACAGAGAACATTAATCATACAAAAAAAAATTCCTTGTTTCTAAAGTCTTTAAATGGGATTGTACACAAACATAGACCATAGTAAAAAATGGAAAAAGTTGTATATGAAAAACTATGGCGACAGGGATAGAGTAGCAATCATATTAGTTTCCATCTATAAAGCAGATATGAAAGAATTTCAAGAGAAAAAATAAGGGTAATAGGGCAGAGTGGGACAAGATCTTGGCCAAGGTAGAGAAGAAATCAAAGGTGATCAAAACCTTAAGGGTTAAGACTAAAATTAAACTAAATTATTTGTACCCCTAACTCACTCGCATGATGGACGCGTTGAGAGACCTTAGCAAGAAAATGGAAAGAATTGAAGATATTATGAAGGCTAAAGGGTGATAAGATGATTTTTAATGAAGTTAGCATTACTTTAGCAGGCGCAGAGTGAAGTGGATTCTTAGGGTAAGATTGAAGCCCCCATGAAGAAAGATTTCCAAATTTTCATGCAGCAGTAGTAGGATTATTCCATTCTTCCATGCTTTATTCAATCACAAATTCTTCCATCTTTTCCCTATTCTTTATTCTTTGGTGGAAGGGTAGAGTGTTTTTTAGGACAGAAAACACACATAGTGTGGGGAAATGTTGGGCCCTAAAATTAACTAAGTCCCAAGGAAGAAGTTATCACATGCGGGAGGCAGTAAAGAAGGAAGGTGCTCAAGAAAAATCACACAAGGGAAAGGTGCGTAGTAGAAGAGGTTGGCATGTATGGGAGCAGGAAGGTTTAGGGACTTAGCCATATTTTGAAGGAGTTGTCGTAGGAGAAACACGTGAAAATCCTGAGTAGGTGTGTTGAATGGATAAGGTGCTAGCCTAGAGCCTTGGAGGTCAAGAAAAGAATATTCTAACTAAGGGATATTCCCAGGATGATCATTACAGGTAGTTGAGGAACTTGCAATCCAGCATAGGCATTTGACCATGGAGGACCACACTTCCACTTGGCATGTGATATGATCATGAAGGAAACCAAGGTGGTGCATCCGGATCCTATTTAAAGGAGTGCTTGGGTCTGAAATTAGGAGATAAGAGGGTGAGAACAAAGTGATGGGGAAATGAAGGGTTAAGGAGGGTTTTAGGTAGTGATAAGGTACTGCAGAAAATGCTTACAAGAAGGGTTTTTAATCATATTAGGCATGGATTTGGATATGGAACAAGGGTTATAATGGGTGGAATAGCTAAGAACTCTCTTTTTATAGATTATTTTTGTAGGGTTTAAGATAATATCCCTTGATGTATTCGGTAAGTATGACCCTCATGATGTAATGGAGCCATTATAAATGTTTATAAATCAATATATTGTGTGTGATTCTAGTTATTCATGCTCAAAAGTGTAAACCCTTATGTTCTTCATATTATTTTGAGTTGGATCTAGTTCATTATGCTTATTTACAATGTTCATTTCCAGTTATGATGTATTTGTGCACAGATCGTTTGTCTGTATCTTATGTTTTTGAGTGAATGTCTATGTTTCCATTTTTTAAACTCGTTCTCCATTTATGGAAAACAATTCTCGTGAAGCTAACATAAAGTAGGGGCTCGACACCCACCCCTGCCTCAGGTGAGCGCCCAATGCATGTTGGGTGATAGGCCAGCGTGCTTAGGGTAGAAAGAAGGTATATGAAGAAATGACTACAAGTGCCATCTTTCAACATAAATCTCCCAATACAGAATGTTTTATATACAACAAAATCTACAACTCCATCCACAAGAGTGGGAAACTATTATGGAATCCGCCATTCTATGTTGAATTCATCATGCATTCATTTGTACCATTTTTCCACCCGCACCTTGTATGTTGGTGTTATAAAATCATAGGTATACTTCGCAAATCATTTTGTAAGGGAGGGATCTTCTTCAAGATACTCCCATATCTTGTCTTTAGGCCCATCAGGCACCCTCATCTTTGAAAACACTAGTATAAGAAAAATATTTCCAAACATGATCTTATCTCCATCACGCGTAGCATCAATAATATCTTTAGCTATAAAGGAAGCTATGTTGTATATGGTTCCTTCTTATATATTTTTGCATACATAAAGGCACCTTTTTATTTACCTGAGTTCATCTCTCCTACCCACTTAGCTTTGTGAACAAGTGCATGGCCATCTTCATGATAAGATATTTCAACTTTACAATATCAAATGCATGGATTCCTTTCTTTTACTCATACTCCTTTGCATCTTTCTTCACCTCAACATCACTACCTAAGTCATCATCAAAGGAGTTACCTGTATTAATGATTCCATTGTACTTCTCAATAAACTGCACGGTGATGCACATCCTTCTACCTAAAAAATAGACATAGTCTTCATGCACGTGTGACATTAACCAATGATATAGCCTCTTAGGATTTTGGAAGAATGAAATTTCATATAGCTTCAATATTCCAACATTCTTCAATACCCTCTTCACCTTGTCATCATACACTGGTTTATAATCTGAGGTTCTTTCCTCTATGAGTTGGGCAAAATTTTTTGCCATGTCATCCATGGTTAAGTCAATTTGATGGTTATAATCACTAACAATCATGCTCCTAACATGGTATTGCCAATCTTTTCCCATTAGCACTTTGTCTAGGTAATGCATTTTTTTAGTACGATTCCTTCTAAACTTCGACTATGGTGATTGTTTTGTATTTTCCCTTGCCTCTCTTCTTGGTGACACAGCTACTACCTTCTTTGGTGCCATTTTAAACGTGTAAAATCAAACTTATACCTTGTGCCTTGTGTTTCTTGACACTTTAAACCTCTTGCCACAAACCCTTGGTGCAACACTATTGTAATTTGTATAAATTATGAATGTCATGCCCTAAATTGCAAAACCCTAATAAGATAAAATCAAAATCCACACCATGTCATCCAATCTACAAGACTCCTACCAAAATAACTCTCCTCACTCAGTCATGTTCTACACTACCCTCTGGTGCACGATTATTCAACTTTAACACCGATTTCTTACTTGATCATTGATTTTTTCCCTAGGTCACACGTTAACTCTTCAAAAATTCACACAAGGTAAGGTAAAAGTGATTTATATTAATGCTACTTTTATAGTGTTGTTGGGCCTTAGAATATTGGATGAGTACAAGAAGGCACGCGGGCACGTGGGGCCTATATGAATAAGGGTCACACAAGGGTGAAGGCATACAGGACATGGTTTTGGAATGGTTTAGAAAAACCCAAGGCGTGCATGCAAGGAAAAATAGGGGTTTTGGAACTTAGCCATATTCGGCATCCCAGGAAGCATATGAGAAAAGCATGACCTGTCTAGCATGTGGAGTGGATAAGGTGCCAGCTTGACAACTATATGGTCAAGAAAGGAATATTACATGCATGTGATGGAAGGATCCAAAAAGACGTCATTGCAAAGAGTGGAGATCTCAAATCAAAGGAGGGATGCTCCATTGGAGGACCACATGGACACTTGGCAACCAATTTATTATCTCATGAAGGCATGGCAGTGGAGACTAAAGCTATATATAGAGATGCTTGGGTAAAAGAAAGGGGACACCAAGAGAGACATCATATAGTGTTGGATAGGTGAAACTCTGAAGGAATAATGAAGGATCCTTTGGGTTGGGATTAAGAGAACCATATGATTAATGGCATATTTAGAAGGATGGGTCTGTAACCAATTTTATAATGTGCATAGTTCAGGCTCCTAATGCATGACTCTGATCAGCATTCTTATATTGGCCTATTATGGCCTTAATGAATGTAATGTGGTTATTGAACTTGTTAATATGAGTATAAGGTTTTTTATTTTAAAGTATATATGTTATTCATGGGTGCAACCCCTAGTGCATTTCCTTTCTGTCATGAACTAGATCTACATTTTATTTGATACTTCTCTTTTGTTATTTGAATGGATTCATTGGTATAATAACTCATCCTAAGTTCTCAGAATGAATGCATGGTTCCTTTCTTTCCTACATCTAACTCTGTCATAAATGATTTATTCTCACACAACTCAAACAAAGGAGGGGCTCGGTGCTCACGCATGTGCCTTGGGTGAGCACCCAACGTCCACTAGGTGATAAGCCAATGCACATGGGATTAGACTATTGTTCTATGGGTATAAAATGAATACATCTTGGATCCATTTTTGGGACCTATTTTCAAATTTGTTGTGAGAAATGATAAACATTTTGGTTCCTGTGATGTGTGATGACAGAGCGCTTGACCTTGGAAAGTGTCGAAGCATGGTTTAAGAGCATGGAGGATGAGTTTGCTCAAATATTTAGTATCATACCTGAGTTTGATGAATGTAGATGGGTAGAAGAGAATCTGTATCATGAGTTGTATGAGACCTTCTTTTGTTGTTTTCCAGTAGAACTATATAAATGGCTTTTAGCATATGCATCTAGATCGAGTTGGTACTGTAGATCTCACATATGGACCCAAGATGATTACCAGAGGCTGCAAGATGAAGATATGACTTGAATGGGTGTTGTTGATCACTAGTGGAAAGAAGTCGTGACCAATTTATAATCTAGAATATGCCATTTCTACGTATCCTTGCCCAGAGGTTGTTGAGTTCAAGTTTCTAAGGGAGCCTAGAGGATCATTTCTACATGTTATCCCTTTGTCTATGAAGATCTTGTCATTATCCTAAGTTTAGATGCATTCCCTATGGCCGGATAAGCTTCTATGAGCACGGGGGAGGAAGCTAGGGTGGAGGAAGATGGCGTACATTGCGGCTAAAAGGGAAAGAGAAGAGAGACAACTCAAATATAGTGAAGCTCATGAAAATGAGATGGCTAGACAACATGAGGTTGTAGGTGTGATGGATCTATCGAGGTAAACATTGTGGGAAGGAGTTCAGGTTCACGCAAAGGACGTAGAACCTGAGCAGTCTGTGATACCCCATCTTAGCAAGCGCGAGAGAGAAGCCCCTTCATCTTCCGATGAGATTTCATCACATGGAAAAAGGAGAGCCATCGACGTACATCTGAACCCACCAAGTGACCAACCCCTAGCGCTTGGTTTCCCAGATCAAGGAAGAAGTATTGGTAATCCAATTAGTATTAGTGGAAGTAATCGATCTATGCCTGGGAGATATAATTTCTCATTTGGGACATCCATGGCTGCGTAAACCATTCCTATATTTAGAGGAATTTTTTGAAAAGGTGCAAATACAAAAGTTTTAGGTATCGCATCAAGAAGTGGCATGGGACACAACTAGAAGTGGGAAAATATCACAAACCATCGACACGTAGTTAAGTGGGACGTTAGGAACACCAGGCACGACCACTTCAAGCCATTTCTAGCTACAGGAGTTGGATCTGGTGGTATAGGAGCTAGAGAACCTAGTGGACCTAGCGAATCTAGAGGATTTGGTGGGTCAGGAGGAACAGGACCTGGTGGATCCATCAGATCTAGTGGAGGAGGAAACACTAGAGGGAACCAAGGCTCTAGACTAGGAGGAAAAGGGTCGCAACCACCTCCATAAGTATTTTTTGAAATGTCTTTGCACTTACCAGACTACATGGGTATTGAGGATGTTGCAGATCATGTACACAAGTGTTAATTACTATGGCATGTGAAAGGGATCGCTACCCCAGGGTAGAAGGCAAGTCAGTTTGCAACGATGTTATAAGGGTACACATATAGTTGGTATCCAAAGCATGAACCCCATCAAATGGTGGTAGACTACACTGCATTGAATAATACCTTCCTATTATAGTTCCATATCCCTTAATTTGAGTAGAAGAGCATTAGTGCTCTGAAGGAGATCCAATAAGGAATGAAAGAAAGTGTGCGAGAGTATGATGTGAGGTTCAAGACTCTCTTGTCAAAACTATCCTATGACATTCACCCTTCTCAACATGCTCAATGGTTTGTTAGAGGATTGATAACACCATTTAGAATGGAACTTGTCACACAAGAATTCCACAGACCCATGTGAGGCCTTGGAAGCTACCCTGCACATTGAGGTAGTTGGGAGCATTGATACTGGTGTTAGCCCTTTTCAAGAGGCTCATATTGTTACAATGGCCAAACAGTTGGAGAAGTTTTATACAAATTCAACGCATGAGGTTTATAGTGGTCTTTGGTGTATAGACTGTGAAGTGGAAGAGCATGCAAAGGATATTTACCCTCAGAAGTCAATACGCACCATAGAGGTAGAATGTGAGATTTGCAATGGGGAACATGATGTAATTAGGTTTCCTCTACTACAGTGCGCAATCCACAAGAATATTTCTTTCTATTATAATATTTGTACCTCTACAACCCATGATACCAAGGATTGTAGACTGATTGATCAGATTCATGATGTTATTGATCTTGGTGTGCACCAGACTAGTCTTGCAAGTAGTTCCAAGGATGATGATCGTCGTTATGAAGGGCGCACAGATGGAGGAGCATATGGAAGAGGTTTTCGCGGAGTATTTCATGGTCGTAGTAACTGTGGTAGAAGAAGAATAGAGTTCCCGTGAAGAACCTATTATAACTATGGGTCTACATAGCATTACAAGTGTGAGTGTCCTAACCTATTATAGTGCTTATGGTGAGGAAAAAAACATAAGTACGAGGATTTCCTTGAGTTGTTTGATCACATGAACCAAAAACACCAGAAAGAAAAAGGTGATGGGATGGTGAGTATAAAGAAGGCCAATCCTCAGTGGATGTCAAGATTGGCATGTGAGTCAAGATTAGAACCTGTACTAGTGATGACGCGGGAAGAGGCCATGTGCGCAAGGGAGATGCCAAGACATAAACTAGTTGTTAGGGAAGAAGTGGTGCATAGGAAGTATTCAGACCGTTTTCATCAAAAGGAAGTGTATCAAGAGACTATGGATGTGATTCAAATTTTGCAAGGGGAAATCCAATGTCTAAACGAGAAGTCAACACAGTTGGAGCAAAGGAAGACTGTTGAGGGTTTGAAGGAGGACCTGGATGAAGTCAAGGAAGTATGTAGGATATTAAGTTAAGAGATTATTATTCCCTTGCTAGGAGAATGGCTGTGGGAGAAGGTACCATGCATTGTGTAGAGAGTGAATGGCGGGTTTTACATGTAAACCATCCTCCTCATAGCCTTGACTATGATAAAGAGATGACATTGAATGCAGTTATTGATGGGTGGATTCTAAGCAATATCCTCATCGACACAGGAGTGGAGGTCAATATTCTTACCTTAGATGCATGACATAAAATGGGAAGGCCCTCATTATAGCCATCTTCGAATATGTTGTATATGGTGAACAAGACAAAGGCAATGCCCATTAGAGTCTTGAAAGATGCGGTTATCACTATTTAAGGGTCAAAGTTCACTGGGGACTTTGAAGTATTAACACTTGCTAAGGTGGAGAATTTCCTAGCGTTACTTGGGTGCCCTTGGTGTTATAAGAACAATTCTAACCTACGGTTTAACAAGGGTTATATCTGTTTCGAGAACAAGGAAGAAAGGGTGATCATTCCTTTAATAGATGGAAAATCAGCACCCTATACCAAGCCCTTAGGAGAGGAATTCCTTGATATAATATATGTGCACTCCATTAGAGACCCTGAAATAATTCATCCTACATAAGGGGTTATCCAATTTGAAGATGCTCAGTCGGTGAGTAATACAACTAGCATAGCGTGTGACAATTGGGCACATGGGACTTATGAGTTGATTGGGTGACAATTGAGAGGAATTGTAACAAGGGTGATGAAGGTGCACTCATTTAAGCACATGGGAAGAAAGAAGCTACCAAGTTACTCAGAGGTAAAAGCTCTGATGACTTCTTACAAGAAATGGAGGCTCTGTTGAAAAATGAGGAAAAAAGGAGAAGTATGCTCAGTTATAACTTACTCGGGACTATAGTGCATTGGTGGGAAACTCATTGTGAGAATCTCCTAGAATAGCGCAAGGTAAGAGTCACATTTTCTGTAAGGTTCTCCAGAAACAACGTGCCCATTGTTATCCAAGACTACCATGTAAAGGAACCCACCTCATTCCATATCCAAGATTGTGAGAAGGCTTGGATGGAGGGAGTAGAAGCTTTACCACCTTCATTATGGGTGTATACATTATATTCCACCTTACAAGGTTGTGCGTGTGCATGGTATATCCACTTAGAGACATGCTGTCAGACGGTGAATTGGCAGGAGTTAATGACTGATCTCATTCAAGCTTTTTAGTATCAGAGTACCAAGCCATGAATGAATAAGGCGTTACAAGTTGTCAAATGCCTTACAATGGGAGATAGTGCTATGACAAAAGATAGGCTACTGGAGTTGCTGGGTGAGCCTTATTTGGAGACACACCTCAATGAAGAAGAATAAGAAGAAATATAACTTGAGTATGTGTGCATTGAAAAGGAAAAAGGAAAAATGGTCTATGTAGTAGATGGTGAAGAGATGGAAAGTTTGGATTTAACCATTCTGAAGGTACATACAAATTCATAGATAGCGTTGATGAGTGAGCACGTGCGTACCATGAGCCCTTGAAATAAAGAAGGTTAACATTGGGACAGGGACAAAACCTAAGGAAGCTATCATTGGGGACTATTGTTTGGTAAAATAAGTTTCAAAGGTCATTGATCTATTGTGTAAGCTTCAAGATTTGTTCCCTCGCATGTACCATGAACTCAAAGGAGTCCACCATTCCTTGGGGGAGATGAGGATCAAGTTAAAGGAAGGTGCGCACCTAATTCAGAAGAGGCCTTATTGAATGAATCCGAATTTGTGTGTACGGGTCAAGGAGGAAATAGACAAGATGATAGCATATGATATCATTGAGGCTGTGGAGGAATCAGAATGGATAAGCACAATGGTCATAAGTACCAAGAAGGATGGAATAATAAGGATATATGTTGACTACATAGACCTGAATGTAGTATTTGTCATCAATCCTTTCCCAACCCCCTTTAATAAAAATATTCTGGAGGGATTAGCCAGGCGCGAGGTCTACTCTTTCACGGATGGGTTCTTAAGGTATCACCAAGTCAGGATTAAAAAGGAATACTACAGAAAGATAACTTTCTCCATTGATTGGGGAAGCTTTATGTATATGGTCATGCCTTTCAGATTAAAGAATGTGCTTGATGTGTTCTCACACATTGTGGTACGAGCATTTCAAGACTTTATCCATAACTTTCTTCAGGTCTACCTGGATGACTGGAAGGTGTATGGGCTGGCGAAAGACCATTGTGAAAATTTGAGGATAATGTTTGAGATATGTTGGTATTTGAGTATATCCCTCAACATTAAGAAATGTGTCTTTTCTACTCCATATGGAACCTTGTTGGGACATATTATATGTAATGAAGGCCTACTAGTGGATCCCACCAAAGTCGCAGTTATTGTGGGATTGGGGGAGCCTACTAGTCAGAGCATAGTGTGTGGATTCCTTGGACATGCGGGGTATTACAGGAAATTCATCAAAGGGTATACCAATATCATCATGCCCTTAGAGTAATTACTAAAGCACAAGAGTGCCTTTCATTGGGGAGAGGCACAACAGATGGCATTTGACACTTTGAAGGATAAAATTTTCACTACGCCCATACTACATTTTCCTTCTTGGGATAATCCTTTCCATGTACATGTTGATGCCTCAAGAACAACCATGGGAGTAGTACTAGCACATCCTGGTGAGGGGATTGTTGATCACCCCTTGTGTTTTACAAGTAGGAAGTTGACACCAGTAAAACAGAATTATACCACTACTGAGCATGAGGTATTATCAATGATCTACGCAATGCACAAGTTCAGACAGTACCTATTAGCAACACCCTTTATATTCTAAACAGACCACATGGCATTGAAATACTTGGTAAACAATTTTTGCAAGGGCACATATGTTGTTGGGTCCTATTATTCCAAGAGTTTGAGTTCATGATGCTTGTAAAACTAGGACAAAGACATTTAGGACCTGACTACTTATCAAGGATTGGCTCTGGGGAGGACGCACAAACCATTTATGATACCATGTTAGACGCATAACTTTTTAGGTTGCAGTGCACACCCTTGGACATGGAAGATATCGATGTATTCTTGAAAACTGGTGTGACACTGGAAGTGATGAATGCTTTGGAGAGAAAATAGTTGACAATACGCGCCACACCCTACATGTTGATTATAGGGGATCTATATAATTTAGGACATGATGAGGTTTTGTTCCAATGCATATTGGAACATGAGTGCATGACAATTATGGAGGAAGCACATGGTGGGATTACAAGAGGACACTATGCAGGAAACGCTACCATGCGGAAGATTCTAATGACAGGGATCTGGTGGGAAACCATCTACCAGGATTTTATTGAGTTTTGCAAGTCCTATGACCATTACCAGTGCCTTGGAAAACCTGGAAAGAGGGATGAAATGCCCTTATGACCAATATCCAGTGTTGAACCATTAGAAAAATGGGCAATTGACTTTGTAGGGCCAATTTCACCAGCCGCGTGAAGGATTGGTTCGTGGTATATCATTATTTACATGATTACTTGACAAGATGGGTAGAGGCAACACCTATAAATGATTGGAATGCAATGGAAACTACTATAATTTTATGGGATAACATAATTAACAGGTATGGATGTCCTTTAAGCTTAATAAGTGATAGAGGTACACAGTTCCTAAATGAAACGGTTAGGATTATGTTAGCATAATTTATGGTGGCCTATCACAAGACTACCCATTATCACCCTCAAGTGAATGGAACTGCTGAGGCATTTAACAAAATACTAAGTCACACTTTGACCAAGATATGTGACATCATAAGATAATATTGGGATGACAAAGTATCATCCATTTTATGGGCATACAGGACAACCTATAAGACGTTGAACAAGGACACACTTTTCAATTGGTGTTTGGCATGGAAGTTGTTTTTTCAGTTGAATTCATGTTACCATTGTTGTTTATAGTGTGTGCAAGAGGATTGGATGATGAAAAAATGATGGAATAGAGGATTGATAAGTTGTGTAGTTATATGAAATGTGATCACTAGCCAGATGAAGTCAAAAGACAGAAAAGGAAAGATAAAAGGCATGGCATAATCATCATATAAAAATCAAGCAGTTTGAGGTTGGGTAGATGGTTTGTTATATGATTCCAAGTTTTTGCACCATCCTGGGAAGTTTAAATTCCATTGGCTAGGACCTTACATTGTCTCATACTTCCTTGATTTAGATGCTTGCTAGTTACAAGTGCTACATGGGATGAGATTACCAGGTCATTTCAATGGGAGTAGGCTAAAGCCCTACGATAAATAAGCCTTCCTAGTGTTTGTAAATAAGGTAGTATTGCCAGTTAGTTTACGATTCCCTTTATGTTTTTTATTTTCTTATGTTTCCCTTTCTCATTGCTTGTTCCTTTATTTCTATTTTGTGCCTTGTGCACCGGTAACCACATTATTTTCTAAGGTTGTGTATGCGTAGAGGACCACACATCTATTTTAGTGTGGGGTGGAGTAGTGTTAAAGTAAAGTATAAGTCAGTAGTAAAATTTGAATGGCCCAGTAGAAAGAAGTGCGTAAGGTTGAGAAATCACATGGGGAAATGGTGGATAATGAATTGTGGTGTCAAGAAGGCTGTAAAAAAGACCATGTACAAAGGATGAAGAGTGCGGGAACAACATGAGGTAGGTGACGGAAAAAATCAGGTAAATGATAGAAGAAGTGCCTTTGTTGTTGTAGACGTGCACGTAAGAGTCTTTGGTCAGATTGGATTTTTGCACACCAGAAGGTTGTAGAAGGTTTTTTGTGCATGATTGGGCACGTGGGTAAGGGCACTTACGATCAGCTTTAGTGGAAAAAATCTCACATTTAATGCTAAGTTCATCAGTATTTGGTATAGCATTTATTACTGGAGAGGAGAAAAAAACTATAAGTATGAATTCAAACACATTATTATTTACCTTTCTTTTATGAAGTGAAAGAGCTCTTATGAACTAGGGAATCTAGAGAAATTTTTGCAAAGGAAGAAGAATCATAAATATCTAAGTGTATGACTAGGGTTGATCTGCAAACCAAAGTGGAAGGAGTACATGGGTGTGGGGAGATTTATTTTCAGAATACGTTGTCTTGTGGAAGAAGTTGCTCTTAGTTAGGGTTTGGCAGCTAGGGCATGGAAGAAGGAGGATTCTTCGCGGAGTGAAGCCTTAGGGTTAAGCAGAGTAGTAGATCAGAGAAAGAAGGAGGGATTTAGGTTGTATCCCGACAAGAAAACATGGCACCAAAGAAGGTGAGTGTTTCAACAAAGAAACAGAAGGGTAAGGGAAAAGGAAATAAAACCACTATCGTCATTAGCTCCAATGAAGAATGGTATGCAGAAATGCAGTACCCAGATGGAGTATTACTGGGGAAAGAGTGGGTGTCACACTTGAGAAAAATTTCCATAAGTGATTACAACCATCACATGAGAACTACTTAGAAATAAATGGCATTGGAACTGGTTCATCCAACTAATAAGAGGACACCAGATAGAATGACAATATATAGTGACAAAGTAAAGTTAAAATTGTAGAAGGCGTGGTTGTTACAACTATATGAGTTGCCTTATTTTGGCAAGCCCAAGTGGCTATATCAGTGGTTGATATCATGTGTACATGAAGACCACTTCTATTTTACAGGCCGCAAGATGCACATAACCCCTCATCTTATATAAAAGTTCACTGGCCTGAATTACGAAGGAGACTCCATAGACAACGACTTGGATGATAAGGAGTCCATCAAGGAAATTGTGGAAGATTATGACTAAAAAAGGGTTTGCAGTACTTTGACATCATAGAAATCCCTGACCCTATAATGAGGATGGTCACATGCTTATTCACTAAGCTTAATGATCAATAAAGATGGATGCAAGTAAACAAGGCATGGTTGAATGTATGTCTGGAAGATCTCAGAAGGGACCGTCTATAACTTGTCCTCCTTTATTGCGGATAAGATCATAAGTTAGTGCAATAGGAAGGAGAAAAGATATTATTCAACAACATTCTCCTCACCATTGTCTTCTCAGAGATTAGAGTGCCCGATGGGCTAGAGAAGTTCATTTGGGAGTATCCAGAAGAAAATCCCTCACTCGTGAAAAGGTTCGAGAAATACACTTTTGAAACCATGACGGTCACTATACAAGGTGCACCTAGAAAAGTTGTATAAGAGAATGTGTGATGCATTCAAGACAAAGTTGAGGATCCTTGAGTGAGTTTCCCACACTCATGGATGGAGAGGTAGAGTTTTAAGTATATCAACATTTCTACATTGGCAGGTTTACATTGATAGATGGGACTAAGACAGTCCATGGTGGAAGCTACCTTTCTCCTTCACTGTGCAATACTTCCAAGAATATGGTCAACCATATTCAAGGAGCTCCAATATTCTAGGATAAGTGGTTCGACCTTAGTGAGGTAGATCAAGACACCTCGAGCCTGTGCTGGAAGCTCATGCACATAACTCCTACAGAAGATGTGCATACATGGAGAAGTGAATGTCCCCCAAGAGGTACATATGATGAAGCTAGATGATAACGCTGCCAATCATCGAAAGAGGCTACATCATAGGGTATGGTTCTGTGCATAAGGCTTTGAGGATTTTGAGAAATCCCTGTTCCTATCTAGAGAATGAGCCATTCTCCATTCCAAAATACCCCACAAGGAGGAATAATTCCAGATGCCATATGAAGAGGGACAAGAGAAGAGGTGCAGGATAAATGTTAAGGCACCAAGCATGCAAACAGACACAATTCTGTGGGCACGCCAGAAGAAATTGTGGCTAATCCTAGCACAGTACAACGTGCATGGAAAAAGTCACCCCTTTTCAAGGAAACTATTATCCCTAGAATCATCTTCTTCAGACCATGGGCTAACACCCCACACATGAAGAATCACCAAGGAAGACAATCTCCTATTAAGAAGAAAGAGAATCAAGAATTTCCTATACTGGAATCACTCTAATTTAGGATGAAGCAGAAGTTCGCTTAGAAAAGGTAAACTCCAAAGGAAATAGAGAGGCTACAAGGTCTCACATTGGTGATTCAGGGATGATGATGAGTCACTGAGGGAGCTCAATACCATCTAGGGTATATGATGTCTCATGACTCTGAGGAGGACTAAAGATGAAGTAATAAAAATGACATTGGAGGAAGATGAAGAGAAGAATCCATGGTGCAAGCTATCTTTCTCCTTCACCACGTAATACTTCCAAGCAGGGGTCAACAAGTTTAAGGAGGCCAAAAGGCTAAGGTTAGACCTTAGTGAGGTAGAATCAAGACCACCATGAGTTGTGCTAGAAGCTTTTATACCCTAAGAAGTGAGCATACATGGAGAATTATGTCTCCCATGAGGTACAAATGATGAAGTTGATAATGCTCCCCAATCATCAGAAGGGCTGTATCAAGGGTATATCTACACATAAGGCATAAGTTTGAGAAATGGATCCTATCTGGAGAGTGATGTATCCATTCCAAAAGACCCCATAGGGAGGAAAAATGAAGGTCACCAAAGAAGAGGGAAAGAGAAGAGGTGCAGGAGAAGAAGGCACTAAGTGTGCAAACAACACAATCTATGGGTGCATGCCGGAAGCAAGCGCTAAGCCTAGCACTTACATGTGTAGGAAGAAGTCCCTGAGTCAAGGAAAATACCCCAGAAGAAGAGGCACCAGAGTATGAAGGGCCCCTCACACATGAAGAATCACCAAGGAAGACTGTCACCTATTAAGGAGAAAGAGAAGGAAGAATCTCCTATACTTGAATCACCAGATAGGAAGAAGTAGAAGGTGGCAGAAAAGGAATACTTGGAGGAAAAAGAGAGCCTAGAAGGCCTACATTGGTGATAGGGATGATGATGAGCCTGAGGGAGCTTAAGACCATCCAGTATATGATGTACATGACTTTAAGGAGGAGGAATATGAAGAGAAGAATGACGAGGAGGAAGTAGATGATTAAGGAAGCAGAAAATCAAGGCAAGGGGGTGAGCAAAGAGGTAAACACCAAAAATCAAAGAACCCTAAGCCTTACCAAGGAACAAGTGGAAGAATCTGTAGAAAGAGAAGTAGTAAGGAATCATTAAGAACTTGGTGGAGTAGGAGTTGGAGCAGAGCACAGATGAAATTTTGAAGGAAATGGAAGAATAGAGCATTGGGAAAGAATATGGAAACATGGGTGGGAATCCCAATTTAGGGGTAAGCTTCCCAAAGGTTACACGAATAGGTGAGAAGGGCTTAGTAATAACAGCACAAGGGCAAGGGATGGGATATATTAATGATCTAAGACAAGGTGTTACACGTGTACTTTCAGAGCACCGTACCAATAGAACAACTCCTAGCTATGACTTTTTTTGATGAAAAAGGCACATATCCACGAACTAGAAAGATGCTATCTTGAGTGTTTGAGTCCCACATGAATGAACCTAAGTTTGAAGTAATTCAGAGAGCGTTGATGAAGGTGCCAAAGAAGAAAGGAGTAAATCCCTTGGTGAATGCTCAAAAATTGTCAGATGAGCATGCCTACAATGCACTCAACAAAGTGTCAATTGAGATTGAGGTCAGACTGTTCGGAAGGAATGATAGAGTGAGATTCCTAGAAGAGGAATTGGAGAAGAAAAAGGAGGAGCTCGTTGAGAAGAGAAAACACTTGAAGCAAGAAGATCTTACCATTGCACATTTAAGGCATGAATTGAAGGAAGAGAAAACAAAGGTGTGCGAGTCTCTAAGAAGGTCAAGATGATTACAGATGCCATAGTCTTAAAGCATCCTAACCTAGCACCACCCAAGAAAAAATATGAATCAGTCTTGTAGTTTCTGGAGGATTTGACTCGCATCCTTAGGATGGAAAGAAGACCACTCACTTTAGAATCTGCAGAAGATATTTTGGCGTCACACCAAGAAAAGGAAGAAAATTCTGAAGGTTTTCAAGATCATTTCTCGATATACCAAACTCCTTGCAGAGGTAAAGGCTGACCACACAAGTTATTGAAGCTGCATATAAAAATTGTGCTAATAGAGATAGAGTGACAAGCATCCTGGTCACTATACATGAAACAAAACTCAAGGAGTTTCAAGAGAAGAATAATGGGAACATAGCATAAAGGGATAAAATCATGACCGAGGTAGAAAAGAATTCATAAGCTATCGAGACCTTAAGAGGCTTGATCAAAATCTGGCTAAAGGAATTATACCCCCAGATCATCCGCAGGATGGATGCACTTGATGACTTGGGAAAACAATTGGAGAGTATTGTTGAGACAATGAGTGCCAAAGGGGAGGAAATAATTTTTTGGGAGGTGAGCGCCCTAGTTGGAGACCTCTTTCAGCAAGTGTAGAGTGAATTTTATGCCTGGGAAAAGCTAAAGGAAGAAATAGGGAAGGATTTCCCTCTACCCCTTCAAAAATAAGAATTTTTCTCTTTCATTCTCCCCATTATTTCATTATTTCTCCCAATTCTTCATTCCTTCATTATTTTTCCCACTATTTAGAGCCCGCCATTCTTTATTCATTAAAGAGAAGTGTTTCAAAGGACAAAGAATAGGAATAGTGTGGGGTGTTGTTAGGCCTCAGAATATTGGCTAAGTACAAGAAGGCACGTGGGCGTGCGGGGCCATTATGAAGAAGGGCACGCAAGGTGAAGGCACACAAAATAGGATTTTGGAAGGGTTTGATAGAACCCAATGCACGCACGCAAGGAAAAATAGGGTTTTTGGGACTTAGCCATATTCTGTGTCCCAGGAAGCACACAAGAAAAGTGTGACCCATCTAGCATGCAAAGTGGATAAGGTGCCAGCCTAGCATCTATATGGTCAAGAAAGAAATATTCCATACATACGATGGAAGGATCCAAAAAGACATCATTGCAAAGAGTGGAGAGCTCAGATCAAAAGAAGCATGCTCCATTGGAGGACCACATGGACACTTGACAACTGATCTATTATCTCAGGAAGGCATGACAGTGGAGACTAAAGCTATATATAAAGATGCTCGGGTAGAAGAAAGGGGACACCAAGAGCGGTATCATATAGTGTTGGATAGGTGAAGCTCTGCAGGAACAATGAAGGATCCTTTGGGTTGGGATTAGGAGAACCGTAGGAGTAATGACATATTTAGAGGGATGGGTCTGTAACTAGTTTTGTAATGTGCATATTTCAAGATCCTAATGCATGACTTTGATTTGCATTGTTATACTGGCATGTTATGGCCTTAATGAATGTAATGTGGTTATTGAAATTGTTGATATGAATATAAGGTTCTGTTCTAAAGTATATTTGGTGTTCATGGGCACAAATCCTAGTGAATTTCCTTTCTATCATGAACCATATCTACATTTTTCTTGATACTTCTCTTTTGTTATTTGAATGAATGCATTGGTATAATAACTCATCCTAAGTTCTCAGAATGAATGCATGGTTATTTTATTTCCTACATCTAACTCTATCATAGATGATGTATTCTCACACAACTCAAACAAATGACGGGCTCGACACCCCACGCATGCCTCAGGTGAGCGCTCAGTGCCTACTGGGTGATAGGCTGGCGCGCATGGGATTAGACTGTTGTTCTAAGGGTATAAAAATGACTACAAGCGTTTTAAGTTTTACCCGCATTTATTTCTTTCCAACTACCACCATACGACTTCATTAAATTTAATTTTCCCACCTTTTCCCACCATTTATGCATTTCTAAGTGTGCTTCCACCGCACAGCCAATGGACATACCAACTACAACCTTTTGGTGTGCAAAATACTTCGCTAACTACATACCTCTTTATTTGTGCACCATGTACTGAAGTACATCCACCTCTGCACCTTATACCAAATATTTATCCATGCCTTTATGTACCTCAAATTATCATGTGTGCTCATTAACTGTACGTAGACTTTCCGTTTCATCGTCCTTATTATCACCATTCTTCTTATAACACCTTATCACCATTTTTCAACAACCAGCATCACCATCGATACGTGCACTCCTCTGGTACTTAGGTCTTTTTTAAATCTCAACTCATCTAGTGCACTCTTGCTTTCCCTCTACCCCACACTAAATATATGCACGGTCCTTTGTGTATGAACTCAATATATAGTAATCAACAACTAGCATGGAAGCGTGATTATTTCAATAAAACACTTAACTAAATTGATAAAGCATAGCAACATTGAAAGGAAACACATATAAAGGAAATACGTTAAAGGGAAATCTACTCTAACTAGTAATAATTCCTTATTAGAAACACCAAGAAGACTTATTTATAGTAGGGCTTCATCCTACTCCCATTGAAGTAACTAGGCAATCGTGTCCCATCCAGTGCCTATAACTGGTAAGCACCTGAATCAAGTATGTAAGTTGAACCATACGGTCCCAACCAATGCACTTGGAACTTTCCAGGGTGGCTTATAAAATTTTAATCATACAGAAGATCTATATGTCCAACCTCAAACTATTTAGTCTTCATATGGCTATTATGTCATTCCTTCATCCTGGCCTTTTTTGTCTTCTAGCTCCACCTAGCAATGGTGTGTCGTTCATCCAACTGCATCAGTTTGTCTATGCACTCTTTAAGTGATTTCTCATCATCTAATCCTCTAACATGAACAATACACATGGAAGATAACATGAACTCCATGGGGAGAACAACCTCTGCGCCAAACACTAACTAAAAGGGTGTGACCTTGTTCAATATTTTATAAGTTTTTATACAGTAGAAACTTTATCATCCCAATCCTTTCTTCCAACATCACAAATCTTTTTCAATGTATGTCCCAATATCTTTTCGAAAGCTTCAGCAGTTCCATTTACTTGTGGGTGATAGGGCATTATTTTATGGTATGCCACTATAAATTCTATCAATAGTATTCTAATGGTCTCATTAAGAAAATGAGTTCCCCTATTACTTGTCAGACTCAATGGACATCCATACCTACTGATTATGTTCTCCCACATAAACCTTACTGATATAGCCTCCATACAATCCTTTGTAGGCACTGCTCTTCTGCCTACCATGTAAGATAATCTGTATAATTTATAATCTAGTGTGATCAAATCCTACGTGAGGTTTGGGAAATAGGACCCATAAATTCAATTGCCCACTTTTCAAAAGGTTCTACACTAGCAATAGGCTTCAAAGGAATTTCATCTCTATGCACAGGCCTTCCAAGGCACTGACAATGGTCACAGGCCTTACAATATTCTATACAATCCTTGTAAATCATTTCCCACCAAATTCCTGCCAATATAATCTTACGCGCGGTAGTGTTTCCTACATAATGTCCACCTGCAATCCCCCCATGAGCCTCCTCCATAATGGTAGTACGATCATGCTCAAGTACACACTTGCATAAAACTTCATCATGGCCCAACTTGTATAAATCCCCACTAATTAACATGTAAGGCGCAACACATATGGTAGGTTTTTTCTTCTCCAAATCCTTCATCCCTTCAGGAACCACACCTATTCACAAGAATACAACAATATCCTCTAAGTCAGAGGGAACACTTTTTAATATGAAAAGTTGTGTATCCGAAATTGTATCCTTAATGCTCTGCACATCCTCACCTGAGTTAATCCTTGATAAATTATTCGGTCCTAAGTTACTCTTTCCTGGATTTATCACTACTGTAAAGTTAAATTCTTAGAATAATAGAATCCAATGACATATGCACCATTGAAAAATGGTCTTATTAACCATAGACTTAAGTGTCATGTGATCTATATAAAGTATGAACGAAGTTTCCAAAAATATTTCATAAACTTTTGCAACACATAAATCATGAACAATGCTTTACCCTCCGTATTTTTATAATTATGTTCATGCAGGGTCAATTTCTCGCTTGCAAAACAAATAGGATGATCCAAAATACCCTCTTTAGGCTAGGAAAATATTGTTCCAATGGCCATGCTAGAGGCGTCCACATGCACATGGATTGGTTTGGTCCATAAAGGAAATCATAGAATAGGCACAGAAGTAAACCTTTCCTTCAATATCTCAAATACACGTTTTTGCGCCTCACCCCAATGGAAATTTCCCTTACTCTTTAAAAATTCCTCCAAGGGCATGGGTATCCAAGCATAACCCTTTATAAACTTCATGTAATACCCTATGTGCCCCAAGAATCCACACACCTTGCTCTGGTTAGTAGGTTCCTCTAATCCCAAAATAACAACAACCTTAGCAGGATCTACCAACAAGCCTTCTTTACATATGATATGTCCCAACAGAGTTTCAAATGGTGTAGTAAATATACACTTCTTGATGTTTAGGGAGATTCTTAACTGCTAGCACCTCTCAAACATGAGTCTTAAATCATCACAATGATATTTTACTAGCCCATAAACAGTCCAATCATCCAAATAAACCTAAAAAAACTTATGAATGAAGTCTTAAAATGCCTACACAACAATGCGTGAAAAGATTACAGGTGCATTTTTCTATCCAAAGGACATAACTGTGTATGCAAAACTTCCTAACTCAATGGTGAAAATTATCTTCTCTTTATATTCTTTAACAATCCTCACCTAATGATATCCAAAAAATCCATCAGTGTAGGAGTTGATTTCATGCCCTGAAACTATTGGACCTTTATGATGAGTCAAATGTGTTGTCATTGATGTCAACCTGAATCAACTGATGTTAAGTTACATTGATGGAAAAAGGAGTGAATTTGGTAAAGTGAGCATACTGAAAAGATGAAGTTTGATTAGTAGTGTCAGCTCACATAGGCTTTAGGATGACTAAGGATAAGTGTTAGGGTACTTATTCAATGTTTGTGCATGCCGCAGACATGAGGAGATATCCATCGAAGTCTAGAGATAGTCATCGAAGACTTGGAGTAACCGCAACAGTTTATATAAAGCCACAGAGCTCCAGGAGAAAGCTGCGGAAGTTAAGAAGTTGTCACGCATAAAAGGATGAAGTCATGAAGCTTCATGGAGTCAAAGGCCGAGCCTTGAGTAATAAAATTGAAGCAAAAAATGCAAAGGAAGAACCATGAAGGTCAAGAGAAAATTTGCGAAGAACTTTGGAAGCCGTGAAATACTGTAAAAGCTGCAAGAAGAAGAAATAGAGCTGTGGATGTGGAAAAAATCCATGGAAAGGTGAAAGACAAGGAGGATATCCATGAGACATTGGGAAAGCATCGAGAAGAAAAGAAGAGTTGCGAATAACTAAAAATCTGCAAAGTGAGGAGAAAAGTCACCAAGTAAACAAAAGTGCCACAATACAAAGGAGAAAGTTAGAGAAGCTAAGGAAAGTCATGAAATGATGGAATATAGACTAGATAAGGATCGAAGGCAATACAATTGCTTCATACATGTACAAGTGAGATTTGGTTCTCCAAAATCGATGGTAATACAACTGTCAGGTAATTGTGGCTAAGTACATGACTTGAACAAAGAACGAATAAATCTATTATTCCAGTTATCATCATTTAATATTTATTGACTTCGTTGAAATGTAGTTACATTCTTCATAAGATCCTGAGTTTCAAGGAGAAATAAAATATGGAGAAGGAAATGACTCACTCATCTCTGCCACGATACAAACTATAAAAAATAGGGAAAATCTATTCTTGGCAATGACTAATAAATTTCTCTAGCAGGTGCATGGAAAACAATGTAGTTAAGCCGAATACATGAGGAACAAGATCTAGAGTTAGTTGTATGCATTTAATGGGTTGAATTCTCAGGCGGCCAAGCAGGATGGTGCATGAAATGTAATTTGAAGTGAAGTAATGGTTCAATTATGATATATTTTAAACTTGGAACTATTTTTGATGTTACTCAAGTGGTAAAAAGAGTATTCAAGCTAAGTGAGAACTGCATAAGAGATAATACGATGCAATCAAGCTAAGAAAGAGTGACAGAAGAAAAGAGAGAGGAAAGAGGATATTAGATCAATGATGCATTGATTTAGCATGTGAATAAAGCATCAAGTTCGGTAGATTGATTGAGAAAAAAAATTGAATCAGATGAGCAGAAGAGAGTGAGAAGAAGAGCACAGACATAGCTAGGAAAGTGATAATAATTCATTATAATAGCAATTTTTGTAGCTAGATGATCAAAAATTGTACATAAATCAAGTCTAAGTTATAGCTTCCTTACAGGTGGGTTCATACAAAATAAATCTCTTGTGATTTGTAATATTCACTAGATTCCTTTGTTGTGTGTAATATCAGCAGAGGTGTAGGGGTTGGAGCTCCTTGTGGGGTTTGTGCTTCACTAAATAAATCTTGTAATATATGTTATATTCTTATGATTCTTTGTTTTGCGTAATATAAGAAATGTCTTTGGTGGGTTTTCTCCTGAAAGAGTTTCCCACTGTAAATCTATGGTTCATCATTTTTGTGCATGACATATGTTTGATTGGTTGCGTATAGTTTAATGTCGCACATCATTAAAGAGTTTAAAATTGGCATAAAGTGAAAAAATTTCAATCTGTACTAGTTCATCCCCCCTCTTAGTGCTTGTGATCTCTAACAATTGGTATCAAAGAGGTGTCTTTATAGCATAATCTTAACATCTTCAGGGAGATACTCTTATCACAAGAATGATAGCAAATCAGACACAAGGTGTTTTGTCACTATCAAGATCACCTCTCTTCACTGGAATGAATTATGCATTCTAGAGAATAAGGATGAAAGCATATTTGATGTCACTTAGTTTTGATATCTGGGAATGCATTGAGAAAGGATACACTCTTCCAGCCACACCAATTACTTCTTCTGCGGATAAGGCAAAATACAAATGCAACTCAAGAGAAATGAATGCCATTCTATGTGGTTTGACAGAAATAGAATTTTTCAAAGCAATGCACTACACAATAGCAAAGGAGATATGGACCAAGCTGCATAATATATATAAAGGAGATGAAAAATTCAAGTTGGAAAAGTTGTAGACCTATAGAGCTCAATTTGAGAATATAATAAACTAAGGACGATGAGAGTATAGCAGCCTACATGTAGAGAATAGATGAAGTTATTACTATGATCAGAGGCCTAGGCAAAGAGACTAGAAGAGTTAGTGTTAGTCCAAAATATCTTGAGATCCCTAACTAGTAAGTTTGATGAAAAGGTTTCAGTCATAGATGAAGCCAAAGACATTAAGAATCTCACGATGGATGAACTTTAGAGCACCATGTCACCATAGGAGATGAGGACTCTTGCATCCAAAACTACCAAGAAAGAAGTAGCATTTAAGGTCAAAAAAGAAACTTATTCTATGCAAGAAGAAGAAGAAGAATCAGCTTCAGGAGATGAGTTGGATGATGAAAATATTGAAGTAATGTTTTTTAGAAGACTGAAAAAAGGTTCAGGTAAGTATAAGGGAAAACTTTCTTTCAAATGTTTTACATGTGGACAAATTGGTCACTTTTCTAGTAAGTTTCCAAAAAAGAATAGAGACAATTAGTCTGAAGATGAAGAGAAAATTCATAAAAAAAAATAAAAGATAAACTAAGTCTACAAAGAAAAATAACAAGAAGAGTTTCTTCAAAAACAAAAGAAATTTTTACTCAAAGGAAGAATCAAGTGGATCAGAGTCAAGCAACTCAAACAACTCTGAGAATGAAAATGATGAATATCGGTCAGAGTGTTTTTTTATGGCCATGGATGTGGCTAAAGAATGTAGTTCTACAGGGAAGAACATGGTTGAGTATGAAGATTCAGATCAAGAAGAAGCTGAAGTAAATTTAGAAGCAGATTTGGTATGTGCTCTTGAAGAATTAAAACTATGTAGGAAAAAGAATCATAAATTAAGATGCACACTGAAGGATTATGAAGAACAAATCCACATCTTTGAAGGAAGACAATCCCAAAGAGAAGAAAAAGATGCAAATGAGATTAAGGAACTTGAGACACAGTTGGAGAATATTTCTCAATATTACAAATCAAAAGAAGAAGAATGCAAAAAATTGAACTCAGAAATGGAGTTTCTAAAATCTGAGATGAACCAATGACCAACAAGCTAGCAATGTGTGAAAAGATAGAGAAAAGTTCAAATGTGTTAACTGACATAGTCAATAGTCAATGGGACACAGCTGATAAATATGGAATTGGCTTCAAGGGAGAAAATAAGGAAAAAGGAGACAACTAAGAATAAAGGAAACAAGTCCATGGAAACACCAAGTACCTCCTCTACTACAAACAAAGGATTCAAAAAATCCATGAGAAGAAGAAACACTACACCAAGGATCACCTATGTTATGAGGTACACTCACTCTTTCTATAGTTACTGTTATTTATGTAATTAGTTTGGACACAAGGCTGTTAAGTGTAGAAAATTCTCTAAAGGCTATATAAGAAACTTTGGCCCATCTTACACCAGATCAAACTATAATGGTATCCAACATAATCATGATAAGAAGAGTAATGTGGTTTCAACAAACAAACAAGAACTACCCAAGAAAAACAAGTGGGCATATGTGGCAAAAAAGGATGAGAACAAGGTAAAAGAGTCTTTCTCAATAGTAAAAACTACATTCCATATGCAAAATGAAGATAAAATCTTGTATTTAGATAGTGGAATGCTCAAGCCACATGACAGGTGACAAAAGTAAATTCATTACTTTGTCTAATAATGCATCATGTGCTGTGAGGTTTGGTGATAATAACTCAACAAACATAGTTAGGAAAGGAACATTGAGTCTAGATAATGGAAATACTATAACTAAAAAAATTTATATGTTGAAGGTCTTAAACACAATTTGTTGAGTGTGAGTCAAATATGAAAAATGGGATATAATGTGATATTACATGACAGAGGTTGTCACATTATAAATTGCAAAACAAGAAACAAATTTGTAAATTCCAAGAAGACAAAAGAAAAACATGTATGTTCTTAATGAAATAAATAAAGAGAAGTGCTTTACAAGTAAGATTGACTATAGTTGAATATGGCACAGGAGATTGGGGCATATAAGTTTTGAAAAATTATTGAAACTAAGTGCTAAATATTGTGTGAGACATATCCCAAATATTGAGAAACTCATGGATACACTATGCAAGGCTTGTTTGCATGGAAAAAAAAACAAGGAGGTCATTCAAATCAAAAGAGTATTCTACAACCAAGCCACTGGAGCTGATCCATATAGACCTCTGTGGACCCACCAGAACTGAAGTCATGATGTAGCCTAGAATTTACAAGATAACACCCTAGTCACGCTGGCACATTACTCAGCCTAGACTGAGTGCTCACCTGAAGTGTGCAAAGGTACCAGGTCCCTCTTTAAGGTTGTTGTAACAAGATGCTAACATGATGAAGACATAAACATATAGATTCATAACTAATCCATCATTCTACAGTGCATGCTACCCACAAATCTACGAAAGAACAAGCTTAAATAGTAATCATCATTGAATTAATAACATGCACTACTCGATTACACAGCATGACACTTAGATTCAGCCAATATCTTCCATCTATTAATAAATATAGAAGCTCCTTACAGTACTGTCAATTTATATAAAGGCATATATGGATCTGATACACACATTCATACATCCGAAATCATACATATGCAACTCTCTGTGATCTCTAGATTCCTCTATATCCTTCTAATATGCACCTAACATCATATATATAAGGTGGGGACTTGCCCTTCACCTCTTATATGTTCCAGAAATAGGTCACATGTTATTGATAGCCACACACCATTTACAATTATAGCCACACATGTAAGTGCGGTATCTATAGTTCTCTTACAGTTACCTGAAGTGTTAATTCTATTCTTATCTTGTCTCCATGTGTAGATGCTTAAAACTGCTTCTCCAAATATAGACAATGCATGGCACGCACATCTCTGCTTCATTGGTGTGTTCTGCATCCCATCTTCTAAAAATATATATTCATGCTCAAAATCGGCTAAGTCCAAAAATCTGAACTTGTCTTCCATGCGCGGGTCCTTCCTGTCCTTCCGCACCTTTGATCCTGGCCTCCTATCCCGCGTGGAATCCTTGTGTGATCTTTGCCAAGTATTATTTGATCAAAATTACCCCACACTAATCTCATTGCCGTCTCGACAATGGGGTATCTCCAAAAAAAATTGAAGTAAAGAATATCAATGAAAGAATAAGAATGAAGAATGTGGACCAATAAAGAATTTATATGAGGTTATTTAAGCAACCTCCTCTATATCAGTTGGTAGCATCATCTTTGGGTACTCCTCTTTTATTTTTTCCTCCAAAACCTGTCATTTCGTGAGTGCCTGTTCCGTTTTCTCTGGGATGTCCACAGCAATGGATTCCAACTCATCTCGTGTAATTTATCCTTGCTCATTTTGCATAACCAACACAACACAGGACATGGATGTCATCCTTCCTTCCAAAAGGTCCATCTTCTACGCAATCAGCTTTCCAAGCTCCTCCAACCTAGTCTTATGTGGATCTTGTGTTGCTGACAGGGCCTCGTGCTTTTGTTTAACTATTGAAAATCTTTTTACATGGACCAATGTCTCATCTTTCACGGCCTTCTAAACCCCATTGCTCTCTTCCGAGTTCTTAATGTTGATGAGTGCCTCTGAAGCTGTGCATATATTTAAAGCTTGATCCACTTTCTTCAAGACTTCTTGTAATGCCTACAACAACCCTTCATAAGATGCAATTTTTATCATCACAGATGTTTTCTCCCATTCGACATCTTGTTCTGATATTTCCGGTGCTTGCATACGCAGAGTTTCATCTTCGAGCACCAAGTTCACCAACTTTCCCACATAGTATATTGCTAAAGGAAATGTCTGTGGTACCTTGGGTTCTAAGTGTGGCCTTACTCTGATAACAGTGTCCCCAATCTCCTCTGTGATGCTTACGAACACTTTATTCTTCTTCTACACGAAGTATCTTTCCTAAGTTATGCACGCTATCTCAGCATCCTTTGTCTTCAATTCTTCACCGCAGAACTTTGATTATGGAAAATTTGTCCATGTTTCTTCTAGCACACCTCCACAGAACATTTCACCAATGCATTGGTGACCTTCTCATCTAACATGATAGTAGGCTTTACTATCATGTGTCTAGCTTGAGGTGCCTTCTTCAATCACCTTGAAATGCATGACTCTTCACACACATCAAAGTTAGGCTCATCCATGTGGGTGTGCATCGACCATGATAGTTTCTTTCATGTGTGCACGGTCACCATATCCTTGTCCATCAATTCACCAGCCAAATAGATCATTCTACATTATTGTGCTCTGGAAGCGGGCACAGATAATCTTTCCTATGTCATCTACATACCCCATGGCTGGTGGAATGTGCTCCCCCACTTGTCCCTCTTAGACCTTTTGCTGCTTAGGAACTCTAGCCTCTAAATTTGGGACTTGTGTCTCCATGTCCTAAGTATCTTCTGCAGTTGTTTCCTCTGGTTATTTCTTCTTCTTCTTCCTTCTCCTTTGGTGCTTCATCCTTTTCTTCTATGTGCTCTAGGAGTGTAACGAGATGTAGGCATGCTCTCCTTAGATTCTTCCACCTCATCGTTCAACTTCATCTTCCTCCTCTTCTGTTTGGTCACTTCCTTTTGTGGGGAGATTCGGGGTGATTTGTGCATAGTGGTTGGGGTAACACCTTGGGTCTTTGTTCTCCTGAATACTCTTTCAAACATGTGCTCCCCTTGGACCGCATTCAAATATTCTTCATCCTCATCTTGTGGCTGAGGTGGTGTAACAGTGCACTCAACTTCACTTTGACTTGTAGGATGTCTCCTACCCCTATGCTCCAAACCGCCACTATCTTCATGCTCTTCCTCCTCAACCTACACGTCAACTTGCTCTGTGGACTTAGGAACTGGAATATCCTCCATTGTATGCTTCCCTTTCAGTGGTGCTAGAAGTGCAAACTCACCTTCTACATATTTGTTGTTCTCCATGTTTGGCTTCAACTAGAAATATACCAATGTTGCCCCCAAATCTGCTACAGCCAAACTTATTAGCTTGATATTCAACACCTCTAAAATTATCTTCTCTGTATAAGCACTTTTGCTAGGATATACATATTTCTTCCTCAATGTATGGTAGTCACAGTCTACCTTATATGCATTGAAGATCAATCTGCACGTGTCAGTAAACTTATGAACAGATTCTTGAAAATACCTTGCAGTGAATGAGTAGGGTAACTTGCACCAAGGGCTCTAGACTTCATCCTTCATTGGAAAATGCAAGATGCAAAAATTTTGTTATACAACAAAATAAACTTGTTTTCCTACCACTTCCAGTAGGTCCTTTGGGATGTGCCAATCTTCCCCAAATGTCACACAGAGCTTATCATACCACTTCTATGCCCTTTTCTTGACTTCATCTGTCATGGCCCCCTTGCATAGGTATTTGCTGAATCTTTCAGCTAGGGACTTGTTCTCCATGGGGTATTCCCATATTTTCTCCTTTGGTCCATCTGGTACTCTGATTTCCATGAACACCAATGATAGTAGAACAACCCCAAAGCTAATCTTCCCTCCTGTGTGTGCTTCTTTGAATATTTTCTCTGCAATATAGCCTGCAATGTTGTAGATCATCCCTTCTGACATCTTTCGTGCCACATGAAACCACATAGTGTTCACATGCGACCACCACTCCTGATCATTGAACTTGGTAACCAGGTGTGCTGTAGCTTGTATAATTAGACAGTTCCTAAATTTGTCTATGTCCATTCCATGTGGACCCTTCAGGTATCCCAACTCCTATTTGGTCTTCAAGATTGTGGCTTTATCTGCGAGCTCACCTTTTATATCTTCTCATGTGGCCTTCAGACCTATCACCGATGAGACAAGCGCAGAAAAAATTATAACTCTACGTCCTACAAAGTAGAAGAAGTCTTCGTGTACCCTACTAATGAGCCACTGGTACAAGGGCTCATACTTCCTGAAATATATCAGCTCATACAACTAATATACCCCAATTCTCTCCAAAAAAAATTCACCCGCATCATCATATACTGGCATGTCATCTGTCGTGCATTTGTTTGTTCGAGAAGTGAGCAAGGAATCAAGCTCCTTTTTATTCTCTGAGGTCTTATGATTATATTCACTTACTTTTCTTTTTCTAATGGGTGAATCCCACTCTTGGCCGACAATGACTCCTTCTTGGTATTACATCTCTGAAAAGTGACTTTCGGGTGCCATCTTCTCTTCCTCGACAACCACCTTATTCTTATCTTTTACTACTATTGTAGATGCCTTCTTTGGTGCCATTTCTACCTTGCAAATGTCTCTTCTTCATCCCTGCAACTTTGTGAGTCAAACCCTAGCTTGATTCAATTATGCCCTAGGTGGAAACTTTGTAGCCTAATTCTTTTTTTCTTTCTACTTCACTCAAACCCTTCACCACTAGGGACATAAGCTTCTTGTAGCATAGATCTAGTTGTCACTCTTGGTTTCACACCCTTCGCACCTTAACTCAATCACCCGACTCTTCGCACTTGGCTCCTCTCGCGAATACGTTTAGTTACAACGGAAAAAATGAATCCACATCCCTTATATAAATTTTCGAATTTGATGCATTTATTGCTCCTCACCTACCAAATATCCCTTCATTTTGTGTGGTACATCTTCGTGCCCAGCTATAACCTTCTAGCGCACCTTCCTACCCTTTGTTCATAGACTTGTCTTTAGCGCGCACTCTTGTGCCTGAGTACCTCATCACTGCACCTCCTCCTAGTAGCTAACATGGCCTCCGTTTACCTCGCGTTATATTATTCCTTAATTCATCTTCATCATTGGTCATCTTTGAGAAACAATCTTCTTTTGACTTAAGGCACACCCATAGCAACTTATTCCTTTCATATTTCAATTCCCAAAGTATTTTTCTTGGATCACTACAACCACCCCACACTAAAAGTATGTGCAGTCCTCTGCGCATAAACATTCTTCATACAATAATTAGCTTCAGGCATGCAAGTGCGCTTATTACATAAACAACAACTAAATTGAAAAAGCATAGTGACAATGAAGGAAATACATTAAGGAAAGAATGAATTGAAAACCTAAACTAAATGAAAACACTGCCTTATTATAAACACCAAGAAGATTTATTTATAGTAGGGCTTTAGCCTACTCCCGTTAAAGTAACTGGGTAGCCGTGTTCCATCAAGTGCTTCTAACTGGTATGCACCTGATTCAAGTATAGAAGTGATAACATAAGGCCCCAACCAATGTATTTTGAGATTTCCTTGATGGCATAATAACTTTGAGTCATAAAGAAGTACCATTTGTCCAATCTCAAACTTCTTATCCCTTATGTTTCTGTCATGCCATGCCTTCTGCCTGTACTTTTCCTACTTCTGTCCCCATCGTGTTATGGCTCATCGCTCATCTAGTTGAATCATCTTTGCAATAAGTTCTTCTAAATCCTATTCATAAGTTAGACCTTCAGCGCGCGCAATGCACAAAGAAGGTAACATAAATTCTATAGGAAGAATAGCTTCTGCGCTAAACACCAACTGAAACATTATGGCCTTGTTCAATCTCTTGTAAGTTGTTCTATATGTGTAAAGCATATCTGACACTTTTTCATCCCAATCCTTTCTTCCAACATCACATATTTTTTTCAAATTTTGGCCCAAAGTTTTTTTGAAGGCCTCAGCAGATCCATTTTCTTGAGGATGGTAAGGTGTAGTTTTATGGTGTGCAACCATAAACTCATCTAATAGGATCCTGATTATCTCATTCAAAAAGTGTGTACCTCTATCACTTTTCAAGCTTAAAGGACACCCATATCATGTAAGAACATTCTCCCATAGAAATCTAGTTGTTGTAGTTGTTGTTGTCGTGTAAATATGAAAACGACTAAATTGGAAGTTTCCAAGCACAACAATTATACCCCTATGCCAAAATTTCCATGTTTTATCATTCATAGGCAACCCCATCTCCATCCATTCAGTCCAAATGACCTCCCAACCAAAGTTATAACATCCCCTAGGTGATTTAGGAAATTCCATTCATTCGCCCTAGGTGATTTTAGGAGTTCATTGAAAATGCAAATTTTGGGCAATCACGGGAAGGGCTATCGCTAGCCCTCCCAAGACTGGATTCAACTCCCTGGAGTGGAACAGAAGGGAAAAATTCAACATGGAGATGAAATGAATACCTTAAAACATAATGGAAATTATTTTTTAAGGTTTGGGGAAGTTTTACAAGACTTGGAGCAGTCTGCGTAAAAAACAGGGTTCATAAGCCTAGGCGGTACACATGCCTAAAATAGTTGTTGGGCTTCAGAAGAAGATTTTGAGAGCTCCGGATGGAGTTAGGAGCAAAAAAAATATCTCCAGAAATAGGATTCTAAGGCCTACATTATGGTGAAATAATATTTTTCACAACACTTTGGTGCATAAGGTTTGCAGGAAGTTTTTCTCAGGCACAGGTGGAGTACAAAATTAAAAATCTGATTTTTCAGGGATCAAGTGGAATAATCAAGACATTATACCCCCACCATTGGATTTATAAGGTCATATCTAGTTAGGATCATATAAAATAAATTGAAAAAAGTGCATCAGGAGCTCAACTTATCATTGTTACAAGTTCAGGACTTAGCAAAAGTTTTGGGAGGACACGTGTCAGCGTCAGGAGCCTAGCGGGATTTTGTGTCCCTCACGTCCCCCAAGATCAGGGACATCAAGGTTGGAAAATTTCACCTAGACCCCTTGAAGCCCTCTCATCCCTCATATGACCTCTTGGACCCTCATGTGATCTCCAGAATTGACAGTTCAACCCCCAAGTGCATTTTTAGAGCATCCATTCCCTACCGTTAGATCATGCACCACGTGTCATCTCCTTGACCACCACAGAATTTGATGTCCATTATGCACCTAAGGTGGGGGAAATAAGACCTTGAAAAATGTGCCCAACCCCCATAGGGAGTCTTCTGGACACCCATGTGACCTCCTTTCAGCTCCCAGTGCTTTAAATCATCTTTTTCCTCCTTCATTCCCTACCGTTGGATTAGGCGCCACATGTCATGCTCTTGACCACCATGGAATTTGATTTCCCTCATGTCCCTAGGGATAGGGACATAAATCATGTAAAAATGCACCCAAGTCCTAATTGTGCATATATTTTTTTAAAAATTCCAAGTGCCTCTTTTTTTCACTTCTAACTTCTAACAGTTATTGGTGCACTTCATTCCTCAATTCTTCCTTTGCAACATTCTACCATCACTCCGCCATTGCAAATGCTCAGAGGAGATCGACCCAAACACTAAAACAAATTCCCCACAGTGACGTGTAGGTCTTACAAGGTTTTTTCATCCAAACAAGAAGGAGAAACGAAGAACAAGAGGAAGAAAACGGTGAAAATCTCCATAACCTAAAAACGAAGATCTAAAGAAATATTGCAAGCCGGTACATGAAACAATGAAATATTTGTTGCTGTTAATTCCTCTATCCAAGGCCATAAAAAATACACCATCAAACTTCCCCCTCATGTGACAGAGCATCCACAATGAAGAAATCTCGTTTCTAGCTCAACGAAGAAAGAAGTGGGATTTCCCATCAAACCAGTGGCCGGATTGAAGTAAGATCACACATGAAGCACCATAAGAGAAAACCCACATTAAAATATAATTTTCTTCAAAAACGGAGGATATTTCCAGACCTACAACTTCAAGGTCCATTAATGGCTGCCGTACCCAGAATCACTGCCAGGTCTGAAAATTAAAACTTTAAAATCTCTTGGACTATTAAGCGGACGGGTCCAAAATTTCAGAGGGAGAATATTAGGAAAAAACCCATATCAAAAAAATTTATTCCATGTCAATCCGACTCCTAGAGGCCAACTTTCTAAAAAATAGTAGGTCTCCTACATAGGAACTGCTATTTTGGGAAAGTCGGCAATAGAAGAACCTGTGAAGGAGACAAAGACATTGGAGGTGCACTACTACTGAGAATTCACCAGAACAGACATTTTTGGCACTTACTAAAAATAGTAAGTGGGCCCTCGAGCACATGTTAAAAATAGAAAGTTGATCCAGAAGGAACGAAGATGCTCAATGCAAGAATCATTACCATCAAGGATGAGGTAATGAAGATGCTCAATGTAAGAATCATCTTTCCCATCCACCATTCAACATGGGTAGCCAACATTGTGCTGGTGTTGAAGAAGAATGGTGAAATAAGAATATGTGTAGATTTTTGCAACCTGAACCAGGCATCACTGAAAGATAATTAACCTCTCCCTATCATGGACCACATTTTGCAAGCACTAGATCTGAGATGTTTTCATTTCTTGATGGATTCTCAAGGTATAATAAAATCAAAGTGGTGGAGGAGGATCACACCAAGACAGCCTTCACGATGCCTTGGGGCACTTTTTCCTATAGCAGAATGCCTTTCGGCCTAATCAATGTGGGAACCACATTTCAAAGGGTGATGGAATTGGCCTTCAAATATATAAAATATTGCATTGTCATATATCTTGATGACCTCACAGTATTTTCTAAGAAGAGGGGAGACCATATCCATCACTTAGAACAAGTACTTGCAAGGTGTAGAAAGCATGGCATATCACTAAATCCCAAAAAGTGAATTTTTAGAGTTACAGAAGGAAAATTGTTAGGGCACATTGTGAACTAAAATGGAGCACATATTGATCTTGAGAGAGTATGAGCCATTCAAGCATTATCTCTACCCACAAGCAAGAAAGGGCTTCATTCATTCTTTAGAAAGGTGAATTTTCTTTGTCACTTTGTTCCTGAGTTTGCTGAATTAACAAAGCACATCACCACCATGCTGAAACCACAGGTAAAATTCAAATGTAACAATGAAGGGAAGGAAACATTTGAAGAGATTAAAAAGTCCATTTCCAAACATCCAACCCTTGTGTCTCCATATTTTAACAAATAATTCATCATGTATTGTTATGCCTCAGAACACACCCTCTCTGTTGTTCTTGTTTAGAAAAATGATGAAGGTGTGGAAGCACCTATTGCTTTCATGAGTTGTCCATTGAAAAATCACAAAATAAATTACATCCAATTGGAGAAGCATTCTTACGCAATGGTTAAGGCTGTAAAAAAATTCAGGTTCTATATCCTCAACTCTCATACAGTGGTGATGGTCCCTGGCAGTGCGATCAAATCCATCTTGACACAGTAGGATCCTAGAGCAAAAAGAGGAAATTGGATTGCAAAGACACAAGAATATGACTTGGAGATTCAACCCTCTAATATGGTAAGGGGGAATGGCTTGTGTAGTTTGATTGTTGAAGATGAAACACTCAAAGCTCAAAACAGAAAAGAAAATTGTGCGTGCCTAAATTGTTCCAAAGACAACCCACAGGTTATCCTTGTAACCACTACTGATGAATGGTATGCTGATATTGCCTATTACTTAACTTATGGATAATTCCCTCCTCATCTTGATTACAAGAAAAGGAGAACACTCAAGCTGAAGGCAACAAGGTTTGTAATCTGGAATTATGCTCTTTACAAAAGAGGCCTTGATGGATGCTTCCTCAGGTGCGTGGATAAAGAACAACAAGAAAAATTTCTTAAAGCATATCATGACCAAGCATGTGGTGGGAATTTCTTAGCAATGGTCACTGCACACAAGATCCTCTAAGGGAGGTATTATTGGCCCACCCTTTTTGCAGACACTCGAGTTTGGGTTTCCAAATGTGAAGCATGCCAACAATTCGTTGGGAGACCACAACTTGTTGCACTTCCACTCAGGCCAGTTGTTATTGAAGAACCATTTCAGCAGTGGGGGCTAGACTTCATTGGTGTTTTGAATCCTCACTCAAGCGCGGGACATACCTACATGCTCACGGTAACAGATTACTTCACCAAGTGGGTGGAATCCATCCCCACTAAGCAAGCAAACACCGAACCAATATGCAACTTCATCAAGGAAAATATCATAGTATGTTTCGGAGTACCACATAAGCTTGTAGGAGACAATGCCACCTATTTCTTTACAAGGGAGTTAATCAAGGTTTACTATGGCTATGGAATATCTCTATCTCATTCATTGAACTACTATCCACAGGGGAATGGATAGGCCGAATCAAGCAACAAGAACATTGTGACCATTGTTTGCAAGCTTGTAGACAAGAACCAAAGGAATTGGCACCAAAAGTTGTATGATGCATTTTGGGTGGACAGGATCACTCCCAAGAAGGAAATAGGTATGTCACCATTCCAATTGTTGTATGGAGTCGAGGCAGAAATCCCACTCACATTTGAGATGCCAGCTCTCAAGTTGCTACAGGAAATAGAATATGGTCAATACAAGGATTCCATCGACAAGAGGATCCTCTTTCTTGAGAAGCTATAAGAAAATAGACTCTGAGTGGTGGACCGCATCAAAGAGCACCAGTTAAAAGTAAAGAAATTTTTTGATAAGAAGGCTAAAGCGAGAGGATTCAAAATTGGAGACTTCGTCCTACTATGGGACAAGAGAAGGGAACTAAAAGGCAGCCATGGAAAGTTTGATTCATTATGGCTTGGTCCATTCCAAATTCGTGAATCTTGTGGTAAGAATTCTTTTCTACTCTCATAGTTAGATGGAATGCCATTGGAATTACCTCATAATGGGAAATACCTAAAATTGTATCATCAATGAAAGCAGATTGTCCCCCACCTTGTACTATAGGTGATTTCTAGGTGTGTTTCCCCTTTTTTATTGTGTGTTTCCTTTCTGTCAGTTTGTGTGTGTGTGTATCCCTCTTATAATATCTCTTTCTAGAAGTTGTACATGACTCTGTAAGGCTCAATCGATAAGGCACTGGTCAACAAATTATATGGTCTAAATTGAGATTCTAGATTCTCATGTCATGTTTTCACTTCACTCAGTCCACGCCATGTCCCCAAGCTAGAGCCAGCGACACAAGGAGAAAGAGGAAAACTAAGCCGCAACATCCAGTCGAAGATCGGGGACTTTCTTTTCACACTTACTAAAAATAATAATTTTCTTTTTTGAAGGGGGATATGAAGACAAAATGGATGGGTCAGAAGGCAACACAACCCTTTTCTTGTGAGTATGATGTGGAAGACAGTGATGTCTTATACATGGACCTGAATGACCTTAAGACTAACATGGCCTCCAAGGATTGAAGGAGGATTGAAGACCAGATATTCACAAGTGGCTTGTTTTCTACTGCAGGGCATCTAGTGTCCATGCAAAGTCTTGAGCTAGTCCTAGCATGCTCTTTCCACTACGATCCTGAGACATGAACCATCTGAGCTAATAATGGTGCAATGATGGTGGTCATCAGCCCTAGGACCATTTCAATCTCTCTACAGATACCGATGTCCCCCAATATGGTTGTCATTTCCAAGGAAAGGGCTATGCACGATTGGGAGACAATGGATTCATATGTCCAAGGAGTAGCGCTCGGCTCATGGTTAAAAACAGGAAGAAAGCCTTATAGGATACCCAATAATATACCATGGTGTGAATTCCAAGAAGGGTATTTTGATTTCATCACTCTCCTCAGTAGAGTAATGGGTGAAGAAAGCACAAGAGACTTCTAGGACTGGATGGGTCTTTTCATCCTGACATTGACAGAACAAAAGTACAGAATTGACTGGGGGTAGATCATCAGTGAGAATCTCCATCTACAACTACTCCAAGTATCCGCAACAAAGAATTTCCACATGACTTCTTATCTAGTTTATCTCCTCGCAAGTTTCTGATCATTCAAGGGATTGGCTCTCACACAGAACATTGCTTCCAAGGTACCTGCATTTGAGAAACTTCCGTAATTGATATTAGAGGAGAATAATAGGCATTTCACCTGCATGAACGATGTGTTCACCATGTATGTGGTTTGAATCTTGGAAGGGGACCTCGAAGTTAGGATGTCACCAAAAGAGGCATCCCTAATTAAGGAATATGGCTTGTACTTCATACAATTCTCAACATTCTCCTACGTATGAGTTGTTGGCTTTGACCAAGCTCCATTGAAACTACCTAAGTACCTCAGTGATCAGATTGTATTGTTCGAACTCTGTAGGAAGATCACCCAAGTAAATAACAAGCTCATAAGTAGGAGAAAGAAATTGATTTCATTCCCTATATCTCTAGGGGAGTTCACATGCAAAATATCAAATGACGCATCTCACTAGAGGCCACTTTCACACATTTGACTTTGCGTCATAATCACCTTGGTCCCCTACCACAACCCTATAATCATTTCCTCATCCTCAACACTTTAGCACCTACCTCCTTCACCCCACACATTTTAATTTAATTACTTTAATTAAATTAATGCCATTTATCTCCATACATATTAATTTAATTATTTTAATTAAGTTAATGACCTTTTACCCACACACATATTAATTTAATTATTTACATTAAATTAATTCACCACCCTCACACATCTATTTAATATAATTTCCTTTATTAAATACACCTCACCTAACCACCCCCATCATTTGACCCATTAACCTAAACCCTAAACCAATATCCTAAATAAAACCTAACATTAGACCCATCCCCTCACCTCACATTTAAAAGCCTCCTAAGGTCAGTTTTCACCCCAAGAAAAAGAAGAGACCCTTATCAAATGGTGGAACAACTTCCCAGGCAAATTTTGAACAACCCGAGATATCTCACCCAAACTGATGTCGGTTTACCCTAAACCGATGTCGGTTCCCCTAAACCGATGCTGGTTATACCGGGATGGACCAAATGGCCTATTTAGACCCATCTACAAGCTTTGTAATATGGGTGGTTGTTGATTTGTTGTTGATTCATGGTTGATTTGGAAACTTCTTATCATGAATTCGATCTCTTTAGATGCAACAGTAGAACAAAGATTGATTTGGAGATCAACAAAGGAAACCAAATACACTGGCACAACAGTGAAGCTTTCTTCCCAGCATTCTCCAGTGCAACAAATTCTTCATTATTCTTCAAACCTGTACCTCACAGAAGAGTAAGTATCCTCCTTCCATCTATTTCATTTTCTTATCAACATCTGTAGTACTTTATGGTAAAGGAACCTAATCTTTTACCCTTCTGTCCATTCCCTCTCTCCAGTTTCAACCACCTTCTATACCCAATCATCTTAATACTTGCCCAATTACCTATTTGACCTCTTCAGTAATCTCAGACCTTCGCAACATATTTACACCCCCTCTGTGATCAATCCCTACCTTCCACCAACTCCACTTTTCTCCCAAAAACTCCCAAAACTCAGACTGTGTGATTTTACCAGTTCCTTGACCTGACTGTCATCGGTTCTCTCTAACCATTGCCAGTTATGGTAAGACCGTCATCAGTTTTGTAGAACCGTGGTCAGTCTCTGTGTTTGCCCTGATCTCTACCAAAATAACAACCTGTTGTGACTCACATTCAACCTAACCTCATTGTTCCTAGCCTATACCTACCTGAACACCTATTTGACCTTCAGATTTGTATCTAACCTAGCCTGTTAGCTCAGATTCACCTATAACCAACCTACTTGACCTCTAGATCTCCTTCTAGCCTAGCCTGTTAGATTAGATCTAGCCTATTGCATTTGTATGAGATGCCTAAATCATATTAAACTACAGTAGGACAATATTTACTTTATTTCAGCATTGAATTGTTTTAAACAGTGGACTGACAACCATCTAGGAAGTATCGCACTTCCAGGATCTAGCACATGCTAGGTAGTCCACTGCATATATCATTTAACTCTCTTTGGTGGTCTTGTTTTGGTTCTTATACAGGTAGTTCCTCCTAGCCAAAAGGAAGGTCTCATAATCACTTTGATTCAGAATTCAGATACGCGCACATACAACCTTCAACCATCTCAAACCAGGTATTCCTCTTACCACCTTTACCTTATCTATTTTGTCAAGTACTTCTCAGAAAAACTAAGAAATCAGGTGAAACATTTTGGCATGACCTCGGTGGGACCCATTCAGGGTTCCTTGCATCTTTCTTCATTCCTAGGTGAAAAATTGTGTGTGTTTGTTTCCCTTCTAATAGCATTCACATTAATACTTTCTCCTTGGTAACATTCTCTTCTTTCTATTTGCTCCGAAAGACACATTTCTTTTGGTGTATTTAAAAGGAACCTTCTTCCCCTTTGTTTTCTACATTTTAGTGAAAGAGCATCCCTCTTCCTGTTCATCTATTGTTATCATCGAATATCATACTTTTGATTTGGGTTTAAAACAAGTGCACTGCATTCTGATTTAACTCATTAGCTCACATTAATTGAGGGAAACCTATACGCTGGAAGTCATGACCAGCTGATGGTTGACAAACGAATCGTAGAAAAGCACTTCTATCCTTTTCTCTTTCTCTGAGTCTTACCAAACCACACAAAAATTCAAAATACATACATTCTTAAACAACATCCTACCTGGAAGAAGTTGTAGGTGATCACACGATCACGGTACAGTGGGCACCCAACTCGCTGCTCTGTCGAGTCATACTTCAGAGCGAAGCCCGCCCCCGCCATAACATTCCTGAAACCTCACCCTTTAGAATTCTTTCTTCATAGGAAGCCTTCCTCACCAAGAAATTCTATTGTTCTGTTCATAACAGTCAGTCCATACAAATAGCATAAGCTGAACAAACATAATAGAATAGGCACTCTAGGAACGTTCTTTCTTAGTGTTCTGCTTGATTTGTGTTTTTGAGGTGAGAGCTTTCGATCATCATTTTTGTCTTTCCTTGCACACTCCCAATCATAGTCGGTGTATTCTGACTTTGTCTGAGTGTGCCTGGACCACATCTACATCATTCTCAGACTTCTGGGTTTGATTCAACACCAGATTTTTAAATCACAACCATCTTTCTTATTCTAATGTTTCAATTTCACAGTAACCAGCTACGGTTACCTTTAACCGGCATCGGTTTAACCCAATCGGCGTCGGTCTGAAGTCTTCTTGGATACCTATCCAAAAGACACCTATTTCACTTTCTGAGCTGTAAAAGGCTCCTATCACCTTCCATATTGTCGTTACTTCAATCACAGTCACCTTACGTCTCATCCTGTGTGAAAATTGTCAGTCTGGGACCATCATTTAACAGACTGTTAGTTTTTCACAGTAACCGGCACCGGTTAAACCTAACCGGCATCGGTTTACCTGAACTGGCATCGGTCACCCTGTGCTATTTTACAGCTCACCAGCTGACCTAATTCATTCACCATTGACTATTTTCCTAGTTCTGTTGTGTTTTGTGCCATTCAAGACATAATACAGTCTTGCCAAAATCAGTTCCTATCCACATGGTGCTAACCCATAGTCAGGCAAGCACCCTCGTATTTCACACTAGTCGACTACCACTCCCACCTAGCCCTTCATCACCTAGTCCTTCACCACCTTCCATCTCATCATCCATGGATCCTAATCAACCTATCACCATTCCTACATGTGACATGGAGTTCGCATGACTCCTGGATCAGAATCCTGTTGCTTTGAGCCACTACCTCACCCATGCCTCCACTCGAGATGCCTCGGGTCAATTGATCTATGGCATGCCCGTATCCTTATCTCCATCCCTAATGATCGCTTCTGCCTCGAGCTCCACCTCCTACCATGGTGACCTCACCCATTTTATCCCCAGTTGTGTCCCAGCTAGGTCCCACATGCCAGCTTTGACTGCCGTATCCTGCCACCTCTATTACACCCGTAGTCTCCACCACACCTTCATCCACCACCCAAAACATAGCATCCTCCACACCTGTTGTCTCATATATACCAGTCACAATGCTACCACCCTTGGTGTCGTTAACCTCTACCCCATTTCAAAATGTTGTCCTTTCTATTCCCCAATCTCTACCTCCCATCTCTACCAGGGTCACTACGAGTGTCCCACCCTCACATACCTACTACCAGCCACCTCCTGTTTCATCGGTCATTCAGTCCGAGATATATACCCTCTATGTCTGTCTCTCAATTCCCACCTCCTTATTTGACACCACCATATTCTGGCATGTTGTATTCTTCATATGTCCCACAACAACCTCCTTTCGCTCCTGGGGGTACCCAATCTTCACAACCTAACAATGACTTTATCAAGTTAATGATGGATAAGATGTAGACATTAGAAGCATTTGTTTCTGGCTCCCGTAATTCTCTCACCTATGATGAGATTTGTAATGAGCCTATTCACCCATCCATTCCCATTCACCCATATCCCATACACTGGGAGATGCCTAAGTTTAACCGCTTTAATAGTAAGGAAGACCCACAACAACATTTGTGATCTTTCAAACATGGGTGTTACTTAATTGCCCATGATGATGCTCTGCTTTTGCGAACCTTTCCCATGTCCCTAACTAGTCCAACATTGGACTGGTATAGTGGATTACCTAGACATTCCATCTTCTCATTCAACCAAATAGCCCAAGCCTTCTTAGATCATTTTTTGATTAACGTCATCAAGAAGGTTACCATGACCAATCTTTATTCCATGCGTCAATATGACGATGAATCTATCATAGATTTTGTCACTCGTTGGTGTAGCCTAATCAACCAACTCACTTTCCAATTACCGCAAACTGAACTCATAGAGCTCTTCACACGAGCCTATGCTAGACATATCTCACCTACCTTACAGGTGCAAACCTTCCACACATTTGATGAGGCTTTCACCATGGCACGTAAGCTTGAAATTCGTGCCATCGAAGAGAAGAAGATATAATTATGAAACAAGAACTCCTCGTTTAAATCACACGATACTTCCTCTTCCTCGAAACCTCAGACGAGTTATTCCAAAGCCAAGGGAACTGCCAACGCATTGGTACTTAAGGCTGGCCCTGCCCATCCATCCAATCATGCTAAACCTTCATCCAATTTGTCACCAGTCCAAGCCTTCCAATTCAAACAAGAACAAAAGAAATACACCTCAATTGGGGAACCATATTCATCTGTTTTAGAAAAGCTTATTAAAGCTAATGCCATCACCCTTCCTCCTATCAAACCACATACTGGTTTTGACCCCTCTCACCCCATACCAGGTTGGTACAAGGAAAATGACTACTGTAACTATCACCGTGTAAATGGTCATAGTGACAACAATTGTATCACCTTTAAAAACATTGTTCAGGGAATGCTCGAGAGTGGCGAGTTAGTCCTGGATAACCCTAATGCACCTGCCAATCAAGACCTTCATATATTCAAGAAACCATTCCCTAACCATTCCCCATCTAATGATCAAACTAGTGATGCCTCACACAACGAAAGTAATACACGTGAGGTACATGTTATCTTTACCAACTTACCACTTGATTCCCAAATATCTCCTATCCCCTCCATCAAGGAAATCCTAGCCCAAAATCCTCTACCCACACAGGAACCTACTTTATCTGTTCCTCTACCCATAGAGGAAAGCCCTTCACCTCCCCATACACCTTGGAGGAGTCTCTCATTAGCACCGATATCATTTCCCCTTCATCTTCCCTACCCAGTGAACCGCTACCAATTATACCTCCTCCACCCATAGAGGAGTACCCATCGTCTTCTCCACCTATTCAGGATCCAATAGATTTGTCGTTACCACTCGGTGACCATTCTCCATCAGCTACCCAAGATCCTGCGGACCTACTTTTGGCTCTCTTACCTATAGAGGCTGAAGCCAGTGAATTCCTTGTTTCTCAGACACATTTTATGGGAATACCCACTCACTCCACATCTACCTCATCTACCACAGTGTCATTCTCACATTTGGCCAATCACCTAGATTATGTTGATAGGTCTTTACTTTGGGGCGTCTCTTACTCCCGGTCTCGACCCAAATGCAATCATCTTCCACTGACACTTCTACCATTTATCTGAAGAAGTTTCAACAACCCAAACTACACATGAACATAACTCTCGATACATCTTCTACTGCATCATCCTCATCTATACCCGTCTCTCTACCTACTAGCCGACGTGTTCTAACACCATCTCTTGTATCTAAACCTACTAGTGTTCTAGGGGTCACACCCACATCAAACCTTGCACATCCTCCTGTCAGGATACACTTGACCACATCTTCCCATATACCTATGGAACCAATCCCTCAACCTAAAACGAAAAACCCAACCTTCTAATCCACATGCACCGACCTCACCAACTACACCTTTATCACCTTCACCCTTACCATCCATCTTGGGACCTCACCCCTCTACCTTAACAAAATCTACCCTCTCCAGGGGTAAACCTAAAATTCCCTTGACCCCTTCACCACAGCCTGTAGCTCTACCTAGGCGAGCCTTACATCCTTCATCACCATCTATAACTTATTTGCCTCCTATACCACCATTACCTTCTATACCTCCTTCACTACCCATGACATTTTCTTCCACCTCACATGTACCTCCCTCTCGACCTCGACCAACACCTACCGCTGCACCTTAGTTTCCCCTTGGGTCACTCATCCTCTCCCACCATCTTCCTTGCCATCTACATCACGTGCTCCCCCTACACCTCTACCTAAGAAAAGACACCAAACATAAAAAAACTGTTAATTTCCAAAGAGGTGGTTAAACCTACCCTCTTTCTGTTGCTGTACCTACACCAAAGAAAGTACAACCCAAACCAAGACTGCATCACCTCAACTACCACCACAACTACCCAATCTTCCAACCAAACCTACTTTCACTTTGCATTGTGATCCACTGGTGGGATCATACGCCACCATCTTGGCTAACCTCCTGGAAAGCTCTGCTATCACCCTCCCTCCTCTTAGACCTTATGACCCTCTTAAACCTAAACTGGAAGGGTTTGATGATACTAAAATTTGTGCTTACCATCGTGTGCTCAGGACATGATGTTGAGAACTGTAAGGGTCTAAAGGCTGCCCTCATTCAATTATGTCCTTCTGACCCCAATTTTGATGATGATGACCTCCTGGATGATGAACCTATTTCACCCTCACCACCTTCTTCACATCTTCCTCCTACACCTATACCACAACCTCCACCCTCACAGCTCATAGAGCCACCCCCAAAATTCAAAATTAACATGGTTCGCATCAGAGAACTTGCCATGCCTCCACCTAAATGTCATTACACCCAACTAACCTCACAAGGATTTTCTCCTCTAGTAGGTTTTTTCCCTTCATGTTGTTATACCACTTACCCTACACCTTCTCCATTTGCCAACTTCCCTCAAATCAACATGGTACATGTCACTACATGTGCGCAGAAGGGCAAAGAAAAGGAAGCTGACCCACCAACCAACCCTATACCCAACATACCATCTGCACCCATACCTAAGATAACTATCCACGGCCCCACATACCCCATTTCTAATGGCATCACACATCGCACCATGCTCAAACAACTACACCAATCTCCCCTCAAAATGTCCTTATATGACCTCATCCAAACCTCGGAGTCACATTGTCAAGCCCTCATGGAGGTCCTTCAATCTATTGAGGTTTTACCTAATGACCCCACACCTGTAGCATCTATTATCACACCTCATCATGTTGCTTCTCTTACCAAATTTCCATCTACCTCATCACCTCCACCTGTTCACCAAGTTGTTATCCTTAGTTTCTCAGATGACGAAATTGTCCCCCACCAAACCGATGACCCAGATCCTTGACACTTTTCATCTCCATCCATATCGATAATATACGTGCGTCTAATGTGTTATGATCAATGGGGGCACTAGCATTAACATCATCTCCTCTCACGCATTCGAACAAATGTGCATACCCAACAACTACATGCATAAACATCCAGTCATGTTGCATTCATTCAATGACGCTATTACCTCTACACTCGGCACTATCATCCTCCACATTTGTGGGTCCCCGTACTATTCCCAAGTTGTTCTATGTGTTGGAAGGGGAGTTTCAATACAATTTTTTACTCGGTAGACCCTGGATTCGTGTCATGGGTTGTGTTCCTTCTACTTTGCACCGATGTGTAAAGTTCGAAACATGAAGGACGTTCCTATACCATTCCGGCTGACCCATCACCTTTCAAAACCTACAACATGCTTTACTGGCCCAATGATGTCCTTGTACCTATTAAGGCATCTACCTCCCTGCCTACATCTTCTTCACACACGACCCCATCCACCAGTGTTGTTGCAACCTCACCTTCACCCAAATCTTCTATTCCCATAGCTGTTGTCACTTCTACCAGTCACACATCAGCTTCCCAACTAACTGACACCTCCGCCGATCTAACTTCTAACACTTCCTCCATTCCAGCCACCAATATATCAACCACTGATCCCTTGGAAGGTGTTTTTCAACGCCTCACTATGGGGGAGTATCGCCTGTACAATGTCAATACATTCCTTACTCCACAAGAGTATGGAAACCTTCACCAACATCCTCACTATGATCACCGCATAGGCGAGCATCTCCTTTATGGTCCTCCCCACCTCCGTACCCATCTTACCTATGGGGGACTTGACATTTCCACTTACACACCCGAACCACCATCACAAACCCAACCTTTTTTGGACTGACCTTCAGTCGCTTACCAACTGCCGACTTTTCTCACACTTTCCTACACTGCTGTGCCTGGAAGGGTTTCAGCTTTGGCCTTTATGAACAAGGTCATCACACCGTTATTTCATGTACCACACGTAAACACAATGATCGTAGTGGAATCGGTTTTACCAAACTACCTACCAAAAAGCCCCGTATTGAACTCATTGAAGACATTGACCCCTCTCCACCTTCTTCACCTACCCCACCTTCACCACCTTCACCAACGGAGTCAATGGATCCTAAATCTATCCCTCCTACCTTTTTTTTCCATAAATACCATTTCCTTGGGGCCTCTGACCTATCACTGCGATGGCGAGGCTCCTTCCTCTCTTCCTTTCTTGTATCCTGACATGATAAGGGATGATACTCCTTCTATTAATGTCGTTCAATGTCAGGATGATGAATCCATACTCACTTACCTTGGTGCTGAAGACTCTTATATTCACCAGTCGTTACCTTCTGAGACACAAACAATGTTGAATGAATCGACTATCGAAGTCAACATCCACACTCAGGACGACCCCACATTCTCAAGATTGGCCAATCTCTGGATACTGCTGAACAGGAAGCCCTCACTTCTTTTCTTAAAAATCATAGCCACACTTTCACTTGGTCCTATGCTGACATGCCTGGCATTGATCCCACTATCGTGGTCCACAATATTGTAACCATTCCCGATGCCAAACCATAAAACAAAATTTGAGGAAAATGCACCCTCGCATTGCTCTTCTTGTCAAAGAAGAACTTCAACGCCTTCTCTCAGTTTCCTTCATCTTACCCATCGATTACCCCCAATGGATTTCTAACATCATCCCTATCACTAAGGTGACAGGGGGACTTCGCATTTGCACTGATTTCCATGATCTCAACCTTGCTTTCCCAAAAGATGATTTTCCTCTACCTGGTATTGACCAGTTGGTTGACCTTACCGCTGGCCATGAGATGCTATCACTTATGGATGGTTTCTCAGGTTATAACCAAATCTTGCTTGCACCTAGAGGATCAACACAAAACCACATTCATTACCCCTTGGGGGACCTTCTGCTATCAAGTCATGCCTTTCAGCCTTAAAAATGTTGGTGCCACCTATCAGCGTGCTATGACCTACATCTTCCATGATATCATGCATCGCATATTGGAAGATTACGTGGATGATCTCTTGGCCTAAATCTAAATGTCAGCGATGAGCATCTCACCATCCTTGAAACCATCTTTGACTGCCTCATTAAGTATTGCATCCACCTTCAGCCTAAAAAGTGTGTCTTCGCGGTTCTCTCAGGAAAGCTCCTGGGATTTATTGTTTCCTTATGTGGTATAGAAGTTGACCCTGCTAAAGTCAAGGCCATTTTGGAAATGCCTCTGCCCACTAACCTTAAAAAACTCCGTAGCCTGCAAGGTAAATTACAATCTATTTCACCGATTTATTTCCCAACTCTCTGACCATTGTCAACCATTTCATCACCTTCTCAAAAAGGACGTCTCTTTCAAATGGGATGACGACTGCCACAAAGCTTTTGAGGCCTTAAAACAATACCTTCTCCAACCACCCATACTCATCCCACCTAAAGACGACCAACCCTTCTACCTATACATCTCTACTATTGATCACTCTTTTAGGGGCTATGCTCACTCATCATGATGAACAACATAGGGAGCAGGTGGTTTATTACATAAGCCGTACCCTTCTAGACTACAAAACCTGATACACTCACCCTGAAAAACTTTTCTTAGCCTTAGTTTTTGTTGCCACCAAACTTCGCCATTACCTACTCAACCACAAAACCTATGTTGTGACCAACACTGACCCCTTACACTTCATGTATGCTAAACCTTACCAAAATCAACGTGTCGCATGTTGGCTCATGCTCCTTGCTAACCTAGACCTCGAATTCATCCACCAAAAATCTATCAAGGGCCAGGCCATTGCTGACCAGCTCGCTGATGCGCCTCTTTCTGGGAATCAACCTTCGAATTTTGATTTCCCTGATGAATCCATTGCTAACCTCTCTTTGGATGATGACCCTTACCAAATGACCTTATTCTTCGACAGTTCCAAATGTCAGCATGGGGGTGGTGTAGGAATTATCCTCATTCCTCTTGATGGTGAACCCATGCCCTTATCATTCAAACTCGACTTCAAATGCACTAACAATATCACCGAATACGAAGCACTCGTATTGGGTCTCATGACTGCCTATACCTTAGATGTCAAATCCATTAATATCTTTGGTGATTCTCAACTGGTAGTAAACCAAGTCAATGGTGTTTATCAGTGTCATAATGAAATACTTCAAGAGTACAAACATTACGTCGACATCATGTTGACTACCTTTGACCGCTATAAAATTCAAACCATTCCGCGATCCACCAATAAATTTACGGATACCATGGCCTACCTCACTTCCCAAATACCTACTTCACCTACCGATTCAGACATCTTTGTTACCGTAAAATGCATACTGAGACCTTCTTATAAATCTTGTTGTGTTAACCTCATCTGAACGTACCTCACTAAACACACAAGACCTTTGGTATAAGCAGCTTGCAGACTACCTTTCCCTTTCTATATTTCCTCCTGATCTCACACGTAATGGACAACGCGCCTTTCTCAAAAAGGGCCTCTCATTATGTCGTCATGGGTGGTCTTCTCTATAAATGAGGCTTTGACGGTATTCTCTTAGGACAACCTCACCAACTCTGAAATCCCCTATACCATTAAAGAAGTTCACGATGGCATATGCGGAGGTCACTTCAGTGGCCTTGCTGTTGCTAAATGCATATTCTTCACCTAGGCTATTACTTGGCCGACCCTCAATCATGATTGTTGTGACTACATTAAGCATTGTGTAAAATGCCAACAACATGTCAATCTCCACCACACACCTAGTCATGGATTACAGGTCACTCATGACCTTTGGCCCTTCTCTCAATGGGGTTTGGATTTTGTCAGAGAGATCAATCCCCATTCTTCCCTGTGACATCAATGGATCATAATTGCTACCAAATATTACACCAAAAGGGTTGAAGCCATACCCCTCATCTCCACTAAAGCAGAGAAAATATGTGAGTTCATCAATCATCACGTCATTTGTCATTTTGGTGTTCCACATCGCCTTATCACTAATAATGGAAAACAATTAAAAAAAAAAACTCAATATAAGCTTTGCGATGACACTTTCAGTATCCATCTTAGCTTCTCCTCACCATATTACCCCCAAACCAATGGCCAGGCTAAATCCACCAACCAAACCTTGAACAAAATTCTCATGAAAGTGGTTGACGATACTAGGAAGGATTGGCATATGCACATTCCTTTCGCCCTCTAGGCATACCGTACTAGTATTTTTACTTCCACTGCTACTACCCTATTTTCTCTAGTCTACGGTATCGAGGCTATTTTGCCTCTCGAAGTCCAAATCCCATCTCTCCATAACTCCCTTCAATATATGCTCACTGATGATGACTTTTGACAAGACCGTTTAGCACAACTTGAGCTACTGGACAGAACGTCGTCTTCATACCGTCAACCATCTCCAAGTCTACCAAAAATACATCAAGTGTGCCTATGACAAACATGTGTCCATGAATGCACCTTCAAGGTCGGTGATCTCATCCTCAAGGAAAATCAACAGGTAATCACAAGTAGAAAAATAGAAAATAGGGAAATTTCACTCCTAATTGGCTTTGACCATACATCGTGACCCATGACTATGAATCAGGTGCTTATTGCTTGTCCTCTCTTGATTATAATCCTTAACCTGAGCACCTTAATGCCTTGCATCTTCAAGTCGTTCTACTATTGACTTCTGGTCCTACATCAATATTTATCTATTTCATGCTCATCCCCTTGAGCATGATTTACCTTTTTCTTTTCCACACCTCATATCCACCATGACTGAACAAGAATTATGTGATTACCCATCACCCTTTGGCATTATCTTAAATATGTGCACCATGGCTCTATACATGGCATGATTCTGCATGGATAATTTTCATCTTCTATTAGATGAGATCCCATGGTCGTTCACCCTTTCCTTCTCCATGAAGAACCAAATGCTTCATTATAGTCTCATACATGACTAAAAATCCAAAGAAAAAAAGAAAAAAAAGAAAGACCGATGAATCGCTCAAAACGACATATTCTAAAATAAGAAATTTACTCCTTGAGTCAAAATTCTAATGTAAAAGATGAATCCCTCAAAAGGAAATCTGACTGCCTTTAATTGTCACTATAAGTAGACTGCTCCATCGAAGGACAACTATAAAAAGCTCATAACTCTCTACATAGTCTTTCCAAAAAGAGGACTATTTTCTCAAAAATCAAAATTTAGAAGCTTCCCGCATCGATCAGCTTCACGAAGACCTCAAGGAGCCATATATTCATCCCATATAGACTTCCCGCATCAATCAGTCTATCTAAAAAGTCAAAAAGAAAAGAAAAAGAAAAATAAGCTTTTTCATCATGGACTTGCCTATTGTGATCTTGGCTCTATTGCCCAAGGCATTTTACTTCCCATTTTATGACCTAATTACCTTCACCTCCTTACCCATTGTCTTTTCACCTCATACTGCCTCAAGGGACCTACTGAACCTATGACATTTGGTGATTCTGTGACTATTATTCACCTTTAGAGTAATCAATCATGCAATGTCTTTAGGGTCTTACGTTCACTAGCCTATCTGTAGATGTGTTTCATATATTTTGATCCTTTACCAATCGGGTGGCTTTCTTGCCCCCCTCCTATCTTTTCTCTTCTTCATTACCTTTTGATCTTCCTATATAGGACCTAGACCCTCAACACCTACCTTTTGGGGTTTTCTTCTCACACCTCAATCAACCTAAAATCACCTTTACCTATCTACCTATATTCCACCCCAACCTAATCGACCTTGACCTAATTATACCTATGACCTAGGAATCACACTACCTATTGACCTAAAATCATCCTTTACCTATCTACCTATCCTCCACCTAACCTAATCGACCTTGACCTAATCATACCTATGACCTCGAATCCAACCTAACTATCAACCTCACTACCTATTCTTCTATCTTCTCATATTCTGCCCTAGCTTATGGGAGAACTACATTTTTCTGAGGTCCCTTTTCACCGGGACTATGTAGGAAGCACTTCCAGGGCATGGGGCCCTAGAAGGTTAGCTTGGCCACTCTTTACTCTAACCATTTTTCCCACCTTCTACCTGATTTCCTGTTCATATCAAAAACCTCGACATCTAAAACCATATACCACATAAACTTTTACCACTTATATTATTTTCACATTTTCATACATAACCAACATTTTCCACATTTTACACCATCTCATGCATTTATATTGCTATTTTTTATCAAAATACCGAAATGAACATCCATGCCTAAACCAACCTGACTCCACCCATGCCTAAACCACCCTGACTCGATCCATGCCTAAATGAACCTGACTCAATCCATGCCTATCACATCAAATCATGCCTATAACCTAACTCACCAATGCATATCACCTGACTCAACCATGCCTAAACAACCTGACTCGATCCATGCCTAAACCAACCTGAATCAATCCATGCCTAACCAATCTGACTCAAGCCATGCCTAACCAACCTAACTTGATCCATGCCTAAATGACCTGACTCCATCATACCTTACTCACCTAATTTCATCCATATCAAATAACCAAACCCATATCTCACCACCTTATCAATCCATGCCTAAAACATAATCCAGCTTGATCCATCCTATGATAACTCAAATTCCTAAACCAGCCTGACTCCATATCTCATCTCCATCCATATCAAACCAATAAATCAATATTTCATCTAACACAAGCCATAAACTAATATCTCATATTAACACATCACTAAATACCATGAATCTCATCATATAAATCAATAATCTGTGTATCTCCAAAATACATGCCTTGTCTCATCATGGCCATCATCTCAAAAATTTTGGCATGCAGGCTGATATACAATAAAAAATGTCATCGACACGTAGGCCGGTCTCATATATACAAAAAGAATGAATGAATCAATACAAAAATCATTGGTACGCAGGCCGGTATCATGTACAACACAATAATGAATACAAAATCTCTTCAGCACGCAGGCCGAGTCTCATATATAATACATACAAAATGACTCGGCACATAGGCTGGTCCAGCAGTAGCCAGTCAATCATCTCCCCATCTGATATGTCAGGGAATGCTCCTTGTGACTGTGTCTCTCCTGACCCCTCTGCGGCACCTATCTGGGGCCCGTAGCACCTGCCTCACCTTCTGCTGATGGCCCCTCACCTGGGGCTGGCCTCTGCACACTAGTGGCCTCACCACGACCCTATTCCTAGGTTCACTGGACCCCTGTACTCTCCACACTATGAGTGCAGGGATCTGGTCCTCTCACTGGAGGCTTGTTGTGCTCTATACTCGACATAGGAGAGCACATATAGCCCAGTAGATAACAAATGATCCTGGTAATACTGTGCCTCTCCTAGGGGCATCTTTGAACTCTAGCCATGGGCACTTTCTATGGAGGTGCCATGGGTCTACCTACTACCTGCATGGGTACCTGGTATAATGGGACCTGTCCCAAAACCTACACTAAGCCCTGTGCCTGGTACTAGAGCCTGAGTTGGCCCTGGAGTTTGTGCCCATGCCTATATTTGGGCCTGCAGGGTAGTAATATGTGCATGTGCTGCTATCAGCTGGCCCTATAGACCCATAACATCCCCCCCCTGCACTGTGGCCAACTGGCCCTGTAAATGCCTGCACCTACGCCTGTAGAGTGGCCATATCCCCTCCATCTCTACCTACCTCCTCTCCGTATCTCCATCTCCCCTACCTTTACCTATATAGGTACCTATCCCTGCCCTGCCTGAACCTACAACATCAACTATATTGGCCTGTAATGATGGAAACCTATGCCTCTGAACCTGTGTAAGATGCCCCTTCATGATCGCAAGTTATGTCACCAAAGTAGCCACCTACCCCTGTAGGGCGTCTCTCTGAACTATGATGGTGGCTAAGTATAGCTACCCTGGCCTCGGTGGTATGGCTCTCAGCTATGCCACCCAACACTGCATGTACCCATAGGTAACCCTAGCATCATCAATCTAGGTACATCTACTAGTTGCTCCTCCTATCCAGTCATCACAATGGGTCATGGTGGAGACATAGGTCTCTCCACATCATCTCTCTGATAATGAGGAAACAGAGGTGATACACACTGGATCAATCCAAAATGGCATCTAACTGACTCTATAGGTATCTGTTCATGCTCTCCTGCTCTCCTCTCCTCTATCCACAGATGTATTTATAGCCCAACTAGCTCCATTGCCAATCTATCTGTATGAGGGGAAGCCTACATACGGTCTCCAAATGATATCCACTTCAGATAACCCCTCTAGACAACCTCCTGTAATACGATACATCATGAGTAACTCTTGCATCTTCAGGCCTCTCACATGGCCAGTACCCACCACCTGTACCCCACTCTCAAAACCCTCCATGGGCATGCATCTACCTCAAGGAATCCCCACTAGTCGAAACACAAATAATGTGCTCGTAAGCCCAACAATGTAGTAATACAATGTAGCAGATATTGAATCTTCTACAGTCGTCCATAATCCCACGGCTCTCTATCCACCTACATCAAGCAATGCAGGTGCCCAAGCGAACCATGTCCGTTATATCATCATGTTATGGAGGACGCCCATCAGTGATCTTGGGAATCTCCCCCCTTCTACATCCAGGTAGTGCAAAGTAGCACACTGCCTCTATCAAGAGTACAAATAATCTCATCTCCTTCTAGTATGAGCTCTATACATCGCTCCATAGCTTAGGCTAGCGACTATTGAATGTCAGGTCTGCTACACCCTCACCAAAAATGGGTGCTAGTAACTCCTTAGACACCTCTGAAGAGATGGAATAAACCTAGTCCCCTAATATGGGAAACCACAAGATGTTATAGATGTCCTCCAGGGTTATCGCCATCTCACCCGTCGGCAAATGGAAGGTGCTGGTTGCCGAGTCCCATCTATCGCTGAGGGAAACCATAAGACTCCTCTCTCGAACTACATTCCAGTAGTGTTGCACACCTATCAACCCCACCTCTGCCACATGTTACCACTCTGCTTTCATCATGATCACCCGTACTGTCAATAACAAGGGTGGCACCCAGGCCCTCATCCGAAGCTCATCTCGGGCCTGCATCCCACAAAAGCAATATATTAGTCCACCTTCCCAACTTACCTTATTTTTTACCCCACATCCCGACCTAATCTCTTTCCCAAACCCATCTACCCTACCTATCTACCCTAACCCTTACCCACACCTACCCAAACCCACCTACCCTACCTATCTACCCTAACCCTCACCCACACCTACCCAAACCCATCCACCCGACACTATCTATCCTACCCTACTTTCTCACCCTAAACCCTTCCCCTCTCACCTAATTCTTTCCCACCCTACCCTTACTCTCTTCCCTTTTTATCCCAAATTCATGTTAGGATTGACCGATCATAGTCTCCCTTGACTGACCACGGTCACCCTTTGACCAGCACCGGTCCCTGTCGGTACCAGTCACTATCCACCGACATCGGTCACTATCCTGCCACCCACCCCGACTTCCCAACCCTATTTTTTCCCTTCCTCATCATTCTACCCACCCAAATCGCTCCTTACACCCCTCATTGTCCCTACCTTACCCTTTTTCTCTACCCCCTACGCTTCCCCATTCCCATTTCCCTCTATTTTTCCCGTTTTGAAATTCTTCCCCCCTAAACCCCCATTTTTTCATATTTCCTATATTCTAACCAATTTAACCAAATAAATAATAACAAAGGTTCAAATCCTACATGATCTTGTTGCTATCGACATGGAGGTACCTCTGGCCACCACCCTGGTCCACCCGATCCCTCTCCTACCTCTGCCATCACCAAATCACCTCCGCCTCTCCACCCAATCAACTCAATCCACCTAATCTCATGGTCCCACCTCTTGCCCAATCAATCTCACCTATGTGGCTTGCCAACCAAGCTCTCTAATGCTCTCTTTTGTTGATCAGGGGATCATTTTCAAAAGTTCCCTAAACATCTCTAAATGGTGTCAGTGCAGAAGATCATCTCGAGAGCTTTCCAACGACTGTGAGAATGCGACAAACGGACATCGGGAGCTCTAGATATGTTCGGTCAAAGTTCGGTCAACAAGGAAGTCAACTATGGTCAACTGGTCAATATTGGACCGAATCGCACCGTGACACGTGGCTTACCAACATTCGTCGGATTCGCTCGATTTGCCTATCGGGAGATGACAATTGGACTACAGGATTATTTCTATTCCACATTGCATGGGTCGAAATAATATTTGGTAATGCCACTTCTCAAATGCCACAAATATATATTAATGTGTATACATTAATATTAAATCAAATGCATGTGTTTTTACCACGTGGAAAGTGGTTGTTGAAGTGGTTGTTGGGGGCAAAGGACCATATGTGGACTGTCCCACGTGGCAGAAGGAGGATGAAGCGGTTGTGGGGGCGGTTTTAAGCCTCACGTGGTCTTAGGCGTGGAAAGGCTTAAAAGCCTAAGCTATTAACAAATGCCGCGCCCTCTATGGGATTTAATCCCAATAAACATGCATGCCGCGCCAAATGGGATTTCTAACCCATTAAAATATTCAAATGCGCCAAATTTGGGATTTATTCCCTTTTTAAAAAATGCATGCCGCTCCTTATGGATTTTAATCCATTTATATATGCAAATCGGCCCTATTTGGGAATTTAATCCCAAATTTCATGTACGGGTGAAGGCTAAGGTATTTTTAGCCTATCGATAATATGTAATTGCATTATTTTTGGGCCCTAATTTTGTATAAATAGGGACCCATTGCATTGTAAACACACGGGTGTAATACATTAGACATTGGTGAAAGACATTGGACACCGATCCCGAGCTTATTATTTGTTAAGCTTATTTGCGGGATGTGTCGATAAGTATTGTCTATTGGCCTATTATTTTAGGCAATATTAGATGGAATATTTGTGATTGGGAGTAAATTGTAAACTACCCAATAGGCCCATTGAGCCACACCAATTTACTTGTAAATCCTGGATTGTTGACCGGAGTGCTAGCTTCGCATTATTTGCGTCGGGAAGGCCGATCACAGCCGAAGGAGATTGTGTGCCAGGAAGGTGGAAGTCGGGTGCTATTTTTCACCCTTGTCGTCCGAAGGTCTGGTGTACTGGTATGCAAGTAAAATTCCATTAGGTTTTCTTGTGAAAGTACTATTGTAACTTACAAGTTTTGACTAGTGGAACGGTTCGATCACGAACCCGGAGACGTAGGCAATTGCCGAACTCCGTAATCAATCTGTGTGCAATTGTCATTTTGTCTTGCATTATTTTAAATTGATTACTTAAAAGGAGTAAATTATCGGCAAATAATCAAAGCCTATAAGGGTCCGAGATCAGATCGTATTAATCTGATTATTTTCGGATCATTTGTCCTCCTCCTCTTTTCTCTCTTCTTTTCCTTTCCTCCTTTTTAACAATGCACAAATGAATTTTAAAACATGTGTTTTCCACTTTTTATACCCTTCCCGACTCAACTGACATTGGTTAACCCTTGACCGATGCTGGTCTGATGCCCTAGACTACCGCCGTCAGTTCCTCTCCACCGTCATCATTTCATATTGACCCCTGTCAATTACCCTGCCTACTCATTGCCCTCACATTGACCTCATTTTCCTTACCTCCTTTTTCTTTTACCTCCCCTACACCTACCTAGACCACTTTACCTTATTCTCTGGCCCTCCACCTTCTTTAGCCTCACCTTGTTAACCAGTTGAAGCCTCATTATTTCACCCCTACCTCAGCCTTACCCATGTTGTGACCTATCTACCTGGACCCATAAAATTGTTTGTGACCTTTGAACCACTGTGCTCACTATACCTTATGACACTGTTACCTGTGTTGTTTGATCTAATGACCTTACCTAGCCTATAGCGGTGACCATTTATCCTGACCCTACCTTTGGTGTACCAGAACATACCTGAACATTCCTGCATCTAACCTACATTGTGTTTCCTGACCTTATCCTATACCTTGGATACTCGAATCATTTCAACCTTGTTTGGATAAACCTATCGACTTTAGACGATGTAGATTTTGCAAGCTCTTCAACCTGTTACCGTGTTGTAGTTTATACGTGTGTGTGTGTGTTCAACTACCCCTACCTTTGACCTTGGCCCATTTACCCGTTTACCTATATGCTCACTTTTCCCTTTACCCCATTCCCTATTTCTCATCCTTCTACTTTGCCTCCACTTTTATCAAACCACTCGCCGATGTGCTCTGCCAACTCGTCAGTTCCTGGTTGAGGGGGATCACCCTCATTCCTACTTGGGGCAACCACACTCTATTCTTGTTCACATCGCTTACCAATACAAGCTACGCAACAAGAAGGGGTAAAATGTAGACGCCGAAATCATGTCGTAATCACCTTAGTCCCCTATAGCAGCCCTATAATCATTTCCTCATACTCAACACCTTATCACCTACCTCCTGTACCCCACACATTTTAATTTAATTACTGTAATTAAAGTAATGCCATTTTACCTCCATACATATTAATTTAATTATATGAATTAAGTTAATGACCTTTTACCCACACACATATTAATTTAATTATTTACATTAAATTAATTCACAACCCTCACACACCTATTTAATATAATTGCCTTTATTTAATACACCTCACCTAACCACCCCCATCATTTGACCCATTAACCTAAACCCTAAACCAATGGCCTAAATACAACCTAACATTAGACCCATCCCCTCACCTCACATTAAAAGCCTCGTAAGGTTGATTTTCACCCCCAGGAAAAGAAGAGACCCTTATCAAATGGCAGAACAACTTCCTAGGCAACTTTTGAACAACCCAAGATATCTCACCCAAACCGACGTCGGTTTACCCTAAACCAATGCCAGTTCCCCTAAACCGATGCCAGTTATACCAGTATGGACCAAATGGCCTATTTAGACCCATCTATAACTTTGTAATACAGGTTGTTGATTTTTGTTTGTTCATCGTTGATCTGAAACTTCTTATCATGAATTCGATCTCTACAAACGTAGCAGCAGAACAAAGACTGATTGGAGATCAACAAAGGTAACCAAATACACTAGCACAACAATGAAACTTTCTACCCAGCATTCTCCAACACAAAAACCTCTTCATCATTCTTCAGACTCGTACCTCATAGAAGAGTAAGTATCCTCCTCCAACCTACTTCATCTACTTATCAACATATGCAATACTTTTGGTAAAGAAACCTAGTCTTTTACCCTCTGTCCATTCCCTCTTCTAGCTACAGCCACCTTTTATACCCAATCGTCTTAATACCTTGCCCAATTATCTATTTGACCTCCTCAGTAATCTCAAACCTTTGCAACATATTTACACCCCCTCTGTGATCAATCCCTACCTTCCACCAACTCCACTTTTTCCCCAAAACTCCCAAAACTCAGACTGTTTGATTTTACAAGTTCCCGATGTGACCATCATCGGTTCTCTCTAATTGTCGCCAGTTATAATAAGACCATCATCAATTTTGTAGAGCCGTGGTCGGTCTCTATTTTCCCTGATCCCTACCAAAACAGCAACCTATTTGTGACTCACATTCAACCTGACCTCATTGTTCCCGGCCTATACCTACCTGAACACCTATTTGACATTTAGATCTGTATCTAACCTAGCCTATTAGCTCAAATTCACCTATAACCAACCTACTTGACCTCTGGATCTCCTTCTATCCTATCCTATTAGATTAGATCTAGCCTATTGTGTTTGTATGAGATGCCTAAATTGTATTAAACTACAGTAGGACAATATTTATTTTATTTCAGCATTGAATTATTTTAAACAGTGGACTGACACCCATCTAGGAAGTATTGCACTTCCAGAATCTAGCACATGCTAGGCAGTCCACTACATATATTTTTTAACTCTCTTTGGTGGTCTTGTTTTGATTCTTAGATAGGTAGTTCCTCCTAGCCAAAAGGAAGGTCTTACAATCAATTTGATCCATAATTTAGATACGCTCACATATGACCTTCAACCTTCTCAAACCAAGTATTCCTCTTACCACCTTTACCTTATCTGTTTCGTCAAGTACTTCTCAGAAAACTAAGAAATCAGGTGAAACACAGTGAGATGAAGAAATTCAAGTTCTCTTGGTATCAAGACATCTTACATGATGATGGGACAGAGCTGCTCGATCCTGAGTACACAATAGTCAAGATGTCTCCAATGCCCCAAATCAACTAGCATGTTCGTGAATCAGGAGATATACTGGAGTGAACTGAAAAGGTGGTGAGGAGAATGAGGAACTAGTTTCAAAAGAAGAGGACTATGATCATTTGGTCACGAGGAATTTCTCCAAGCCAGAAGAAAGCTTTACATCATTCATCTTCAAAAGTAGTAGAGGTAACTTCTAGCTCTAAACACTCTGGAGTGAGTTCAAAAAGGAAGGCTGCGGAATTGAAGAAATCCAAAAGATTCAGGGGAGAAAACGATTTGGTGGCGTTGCCGCAAGAGGAAGACATGATCCCAATAATGTAGATAGAAAATTCAACAGCAGATGCACAAGTGAATTAGGATCATATGACTCATGATCTAGTATTCAAGACACTATAAGAGGTTTTACATGTTGTTGATTCTAATGCTCCTCTCATTCAGGACTTGCCTCCTCCATCAAAAAAAAGAATGGTTGATGCATCCATCATTAAGCCTGAATTCAGAGAGATTATTCCATGGATGTGGGAAACGATCATCCTTGACACTTGTATTGTGCAACAAGTAGTATCCCTTGATCTATCAACAATTGTCTCGATGGATAAAGAAAAAAGGTCAAGAAAGATTACACAGACAACATCACAATACTATAGTGGGGAGATAGGTAATCAGTACATTGAAGTAGCTCTGCCAAAATTAATCAAGCCAGTAGATGAGATGACACCAGCCAACTATGAGATGAGCATGATCTAGTTGGGACCAGCTACTCACGAAGGATATTTACACATATACCAACAATCTTCTACTCACATGGTGGCAAGGAATAAAGAATATAAAGGGAAGATTAAGGTGCTAGAGGAACAAGTACGAACTCTTTCATCTTATGTAAAACACCTAGTGGAACTAAGCACCATAACACTTCCTATTGAGAAAGTGGTACCCATTAGTAGCCTTGATCTAGAATTTATCAGGAGAACGCATGAGCTCACGATGCAAGGGTGACCAAATAATGAATGGATTGACTCAATCTCCAAAAAATGGAATTCAGGACTTCAAGAGGCAGTCAAGCTCTTTGCATACATGTGTGCAACCGCCAACAAAATGTGAGCACTCAAAGAGGATGTGGGGAAAGAAAGAGATTACTGAGAACCTCTGGGACTAGTAGTGAGTGAGGTGAGCAACACCCATCATTAAGAATTGATTAATAAGAAGGTTTTTGAAACTCCTACAGAAGACTTGACATGGGTATGGGCTAAGGCCCTGACAATCAGATTTGAAGTAATCAATCAGGCCTTCACAGAGCTATAGGAGAGAGAAGAACAAACATACAAGCTGCAGGATAGCATAAATCAGAAAGTTCAAAAACTTGGAGTACCCGTAATGAGTGAACACTCAACTGTTGATGATTTGATCGACCCTTTCGAAGAATACATCAAGAAAGGGGTGGGCAACCCATTGTCCTTCACTAAGGATACTCTTGAATTCTTCTCAGAAATATGAGCTTCCATTGTACTTATCGCAGAGAAGCATTCATCATGGTTCGGGAAGTGAAAGGAAATCAATAGTGTGACTGATGGATGGAATGAAACCTTGAGCTACATTCGTATCCCTCATGCCGACAAAATAGAACTAGCAATGGCTCATTTCAACCAAGAGCTTGGAAAGACAGAAGCCTTTTCAAGATCACAAAGTGGAGAGCAGTCAGAGAATGGGGCTAAGTCCACTGCAACATCCCATCCTTCAGCATAATTCCTCTTCTTCTTCTTCTTGCTCTTCTTTCTCTCTCTTTTCCCTTCTCATATAACACTCTCTCTCCTCAATGTTATATTTTTGCATTGAGAGTTGCACTTTTTGATATGACTTAAGTGAGTTTAGAAATATAATGTAAATTTAAGTCACCTTGCTATTATAAAAGGGACTTAAATATTTAAAGTGGAATGTGAACAGTCTTAAGTCACTTTAAGGTATTCAAAAAGTCACTAGGAAGATGAAAAGTTTCCTCCTCCTCTATAAATTGTAAGAAGCTCCTCATTTGAGGGTCTTCTAAAAATTCTTCTAAATTTTGCTTCTTAGAGGTTGGAGCTATTTTTTGTGAATTCATGAGAGAGTTATACTTGTGAAGAGAGCAAGTGATAGCAAGTTTCTTCCATTTCTCCTATTAAAAAAATGTCTTCTACTTCTCACACTATGTACAAATTCTGCTTGAGATTCAATAAAGGAAGAAGGAATTTTAGCCTCTTTGATTGAGGAGTTTGTTGGTACTTTATGCCCATTAAGCTTCATTTAGTCTTGTAGCTATTAAGAATATTTGTTTTCTTCTATATTCAAGTGCATGTAATGAAACTTCTAGTTAGTGTATGCAAGTCTCTGATTTTCTACTTACAACATTAGTTTTTCTCTTTTCTAATTTTCTCATTCCCTTTCCCCTCCTTCCTAGAAAAGTCATCTCTTGCAGGTATATGCAAGAATTTTCCGCAGGGTTAGTGGAGTGCCCTTGTTGGATCCCTAACCGAAAGGCCACTAGGATAAAACTCACATTTCACTCGCACATGCACATATGGCAGTTACGCTGGTTAAGTATAGAGACTTAGACTCCCAAAGCTTTGGCAAGATAATGAATAATTGTCCCTGACAATTTTCTTACCAACAGGTTTTGGCGCCCACCGTGGGGTAGATTTAGTAGCATTTGCACCTGAATATGACCAGAAGGTTTGAAAAATACACATTTTTTTTTAGAAAATTCAAAATTCAAAAGAGATTTTTTTTTGGAATTCAAATAGCTATATGACCACATGTCTACAAACCATGGCTATTCTGGGGTAATAATCCTATTGAAAGACCTGAATTTCTCTTCCACATCCAAGAATATGTTGCTTCAAATTTGAGGGAAGCTATTTGGCATAATAGACAAATTTCCAATCACTACTTCATTGCCACAAGAATTCTGGACCTTGAAGAAGAATGCACTGCTGAATTGGAGAGGAAAAGTTAAATTCTAGCACCACAAAGAAGAGCATAGATTTTCAAGCTAGCAGATAAAAGATACACTCAGAAACGAAGACAAGGAGGAAAAACTGATCCCATTTTTGAAGAACTTCAAAGGAGACAAGAGCTACATGGAATCCAGAGGCTTCCTTTTTAAACAACCTGTCACATTGGGAACTTGAGTGTTGCCAATCCTTTGGACAGTGAATTTTCATACATCAACAAGAACCTTGTAGAATTCACTGACGTGAAGACTGGAGAAGAAGCTAGAGAAAGAGAGGTGAGAGACGACGAAGAAATAAGATCTCAATTCAAAGAAATCGAGAGACTTTAAGCCAAGGCAGATGAAAGAGTAGTAGCAAAAGCCACAGCCTTAGCAAGGTTGGAAGCTAGAAACATAAATAGAATGGAGGATCATGATTGTGAGTGTGAATGTGATTGTGAGGCCTATAGACCTAATGTACCTTGGGGAGGAAACATCGGTACACTAGCTCTTACTCAACCACTCCATGAGCTATCGAGAGGCTCGAGAAAAAACTTCCCAAAACTCAGAGGGGACGGTTCTCAACTCCCCAAAGAACATGTAGCAGCATTTATCACTCCTTGCAGTGTGTTGGGTGTTGAGGATGAAGATGTGTCACTCCAACTCTTTGTGGAGTCACTCCAAGAGAAAATTGCTGAATGGTTCTACATGCTACCCCCAAGGTCTGTCACTTGTTGGGAAGATATAAGAAGTGCATTCAAACATAGGTTCAAAGACCAAAAAATATTGTCAAGATCTCTTGGTTGAATTGGTATAAATGAAAAAATAAACCTTCGAGTCAATGAGATACTTCGTAGCAAGATATAACATGAGTGATAAGAAGAATCCCTAAAGATGTGGTGCCTCCTAAAAATAATTTGAAGAGATTATTCATCAGTGCCTTGCCATCAGAAGTAGGTTTCTTCCTTAGAAGAACCCAACCAATAAAATTTAAGGAAGCTTAAGACCATGCAATATAAATCAATGATGATCTAATCCTTTCGGGAAAGGTGAAAGGCCCCAATGGAAAGCAAAAGGGTCAAAATTCAAACTTTGTCACCACAAATCTGATGTTCCAAAAAATGGAAAATGACTTGGTTGCCTTGAAGAAGCAACTATCTCATATCACAATGCGGAAAATGCTTCAATGAAACCAAACTCTCTCAGATAGACCAAGGATTGCTTCACCTCCTTGTCGACTTTCTCTTGAAGCACCACCAATCAATTCCATCTATGACACCAAAGAGTTGCAGGAGGAAGTAGAAATTGATGAAACTTGAAGAAGAAAATATGGAAGAATATGAAAACTATCTTGAGGTCGAGGAAGTTTATGGGTGATGCACAATGGCCTAATTGAGTACGTTGATGATGAAGATGAGGAGGATGAAGAAACTCTAAGTTTCTCATGTGTTTTTTTCACTCGTGCACAAGTCCAGGAAAGGTGCTTCATCCTCAATGGTTACAGTAAAGGAAAAGAAGAATAAAGAAGATTCTCCTCTAAAGGTCACAAAAAATAAAATCATCACCATAGAGCATCACCATTACCACCTTCTATGGAGTTGGCGAAAGAAAAAATAGACTCGCTAGGTTAGTCAGGGATCATGCTACTATGCCAAGTAATTCATCTAATTCATCTCCCAGCTCAAAAATTACTAAGAACAATTCTCCTTTAAACGTTGTTCATGTAAAAACATCTAAGGTTCAATCAAAAGTTGCACCCTCACCCCCTTCCAAGCCAATTACTACATCCTAAAAAGGAGAATTCAACACCTAAAGTAGCAAATCCTCTACCATGTAAATCTTCCTCCATTTTCGAAACCTCTTCCTCGTTCACCATAACCCCATTTGACTTTGTGGAACATGCAAGAAAAAACCAAAGTCCAGCTATCAGAAATAGAATACCTATGAACACACCTTGCCCAGTTTGACAGGTTCATTAATACAGTTCATGGTAGTAATCCATGTATCCTTGAGTCCTAATGCTAAAGGATTACTGCCCACACCATCCACACCACCTTCCCAAAACATGCTAGCCCTCAGTGCCTCCAAAACCAATAGGGTTGAACCTTTCTACCTGTCACTCCTCATTAAAGGCTTCTAGCTAAATAATTGTATCATAGATTCCGAAGCCTCAGACAATGTGATGCTAGCCAAAGTTGAAAATGATCTAGGCCTCACCTTGACCCGGGTAAATGGCACCTACTACTCAATGGAATCCAAAAAAGTTCCATTGGTAGGAAGAATCAAAGATGCACATGTAACACTAGCTGATTTTCCAGAGAAGAAGGTGCTCTTAACCATAGTGGTAGAAGACATCCCAACATCCTTTGGTATGCTATTGAGTAGGAGCTTCCACACATGAACAAGTGTGCTAGATAATAGACTTCCTTTAGTTAACTGAAAGTTATAAACCTATTCTTAGCCTTAGATCCATGTAAAGTGCTTCCAGTAAGCCAATCCTCCAAGTTCACAATACGCCAATGTGATGGCATCGCAAAGGTAAACTACCTCATTTAAGATAGTGGGCTAGGAAACTACATGCTCATCATCAGAAAAAAAATAGATGCCCTCTTATGTGTGAGGAAGATAGCTCAAGTCCCGAAATATGGAACTTATCCTCCAGCACATGTTTCCCTTAGTCCGTTCACACCTTTGAACATGCCCTAGTGTTTCCCGCGCGGACCTCTTGTGTGCCTTTTGTTAAGTATTCTCTGCTCAACAATTTTAAACCCTGGACTACCTTCCAACTAATATGAGCTGCTCGACCATGAACTCATAGAGCTCATCTTCATCCCTACCCATGGGCGTGAACTTTACTCATTTTTTTTCTCAAGCTAAAATGCTAAGGTGTTGCAGATTTTCCTTGAATTGAGGAAGTTAGGAACAATAGTAGGAGAAAATGTCCTCCAAAGCTCATTTTTACCATTTTTACTCAATTTTGGCTGAGTGTTGGACCGCATTAAATCTTTTAAGAAGAGAAATTCCTTCAAATAGTCCCAAGTGCCCAAAAAACATGAAAAGGCTTATTCTGAAACTTGTAGATTATCCATTAAATCTTCATCAAGTGGACTCAAGTCCATTTTGTCAAATTATCCATTTTTCTTGGGGAAAATTGATAACATGACCATTAGAACTTGGTGTTCACCCCATTTAGTCTCCTTAAACTAATTACAAAACATTGGTGGTGCATGCTCCTTAACTAGGATAATGGAGCAGGTATAATGTAATGTTTTCCCCTAACAAAGGGATAATTTCAATTTTTCTCTTCAAGTTATGCTTTGAAGTTGACAAATCCACATTTGAAGTGGTAGTCGAAGGAGACTCATACTTATTTTGAGGTATTGATCATGAAGGAGTGCATGGAATTGAAAGGGACCTAATTATGAAAGGCCAAACTTTGGAGGACCCCTAGTTGTAAATAAAATCAAAAGATTCATATCAAAACTAAGATAAATTAGAGGTGCCTAAAACTATTTTTGATAAGGAAAACATTGGCAACCGTGGGGAGCCAAGGATGGTCAATATTGGAGTATTTTACTCACCTTGGAATATTAGAATACCATGAAAGGATTCAAACATGCAATAGTTGATAGCAATGATGTTTTGGCCTACGTCTTCTCAGTATGATAATCCTTAAAGGCATGCCTCACTCAATTCCACATACTAGGATGCTAAGCCATTTCAAAATTAAAGTGCTTGTTAGGCCTTCCATACCTGACAACATTAAACATTAGCAAGGTATTTGATGATGATGCCTACATTATGAATATCTTTCTAGGTCGCACCATATCAATATGGGAAGCCATATCATTGTGATTTATATCAGAATCCTGAAATGACAGAATATGTGTGATGGAAAAGATACCATGTTTGTGAAAGGAATTGATCCTCTCCCCTAGTCATGGAAACATTTTAATACAATCCTAAGAGGGATGCTTTCATTCCTTGAATCCACTTCTTGATAATGCTGAATCAGAGTTGTAGAACAAGTTCATCCACACTCCAAGAGATGCCTTCATTGAATGTAATTGAGGAACTTTTACCTAAGATCAAGGAAAATCCCTTTGGCCTAATCAATAGTGAGCTACACTTAAGTGCGGATGATGGAAATGGCCTATACCAGGACTGCTAAATAAGTATCATGATTTTTTTTCTTGATGTCCTCATTTTGTTTTGAAGGATTATAGGGGAGAACATATTTGAACACTGTAGAATAAGTACTTGCAAGCCTCATAAGAAGTCGTTCAGGATATCACTCAAAGGCCAATAAAGTGAATATTCAGAGTTGCAATTAAAAATGTAGGGAAGAGTTGAAGAAACTCAAGGATGGAGGCATCATACAGCCTACTAGGTACGATCCATTCATGGGTTGCCAATCTGCTCCTAGTTAGAAAGAAAAATGGGGATATCAGATTGTGTGTGGAACTTTAGAATTTTCTTCATCGCTTTGTTCCTGAGTTCACTGAAATACAACTAGCCCTTTTCCTAATGATGGATAACCTTCTACAAAAGGTCATAATGGTCAGAGATTTTGTCAAGGAAGCACTGGAATGATATTTCTCAAAGTCCAAATCAAGTGGTGGTCTAAGGAATTAGAACAATATAATTCATCATGTATTTCATGCACTCCATGGGGAACCTCTTTCTATGACATGATTTCATTCAATCTTATGAAGGCATAGAAGCTACCTATTTCCAATGATCAATGGATGTTTCATTTGTTATCATTAATTAATGAGTTTATCTAATGTGGTTTATCAAGATGAGATAATAGTGGTTAATCTATAAAAGAGAGGTCACCACTTGCATAACCTTGATATAAATCTCAAAGAGGTGCAGTGATGGTCCCTGGTATGCTCATCAAATCCATACTTGACACAACAGGATCCTGGAGTGTAAAAGAGGAAATTGGATTAGGACAAAGTGCCTCAAGAATATGCTTGGAGATTTGACCCTCCAATATGGTAAGGGGGAAATGGTCTTGTTAGGTTGATTGCTGAGGATGAAACACTCAAATCTCAAGAAAGGTGAAGAAAATTGTGCTTTAGTAAACTTAATTTAACGAAAGACAATCCAAGGTTCTCCTTGTAACCACTTTACCTATGAGTGGTATGCTGATATTACCTATTACTTAACTTATGGAGAATTCCCTCCTCATAATTGATTAAAAGAAAAGGAGAACTTCAAGCTAAGGAAACAAGGTTTTTAATATAAGGAGCTTCACACGCTTTCCAAAAGATCTTGATGGATGCTTCCTCAGGTGCGTAGATAAAGAGACAACAAGAAAAATTTCCTTAAAGCATTTCATGACCAAGCATGTGTTGGAATTTTTCAGTGATGGTCACTACACAATGATCCTCAAGGGAAAGTATTATTGGCCCACCCTCTTTATAGACACTCAAGATTGGGTTTCCAAATGTGAAGCATGCCAACAATTCATTGGGAGACTCACAACTTGCTGCACTATTCCACTCACATGCTAGTTGATTATTGAAGACATCCATTGAAGTAGTGGGGTCTTAGAAAAAGATCATTGGTGGGTTACTAAATCCTCACTCAAGCATGGAATATGACCTGGACATGCTCAAACTGACCAAATTACTTAGAGGCAAAGTGGGTGGAAGCCATTGATGGTAGAAGAAGCCAATATAAAAGTATGTAAATTCAATATCAAGTTGATTTGAATATCATGAAAAAGTAATGCATTTTCTAGTACCAAGAAGACATTGTATTAGACAAAATTTTATGTCCAACAGGCCTAAAAATTTCTCTTAAAGATGAAAGTTGACTGAGTTTTTCTACCTTCTTATAATATCTTCTATCTCATTCATTTGACTACTATCCAAAGGGGAATGGATATGGAATCAAGACAATAAGAACATGTGACCATTAACAACAAGCTATGTAGAGAGAACCAAAGGTGGCACAAAAATTTGTATGATGCATTGTGGGTAGACAAGATCACTCCCAAGAAGGTAATAGGTATGTCACCATTCCAACTATTGTATGGAGTCAAAGTGGAAATCCCACTCATAATCGAGAATTCCAGCTCTCAAGTTGCTACAAAGAAATAAAATATGGGTAGTACAAGGATTCCATTGACAAGACGATCCTCTTTCTTGAGAAGCTAGAAGAAAATAGACTCTGAGTTAGTTCATCACTGCATAACCCTAGAGCACCAGTTAAAAGTAAAGAAATTTTTTTGATAAGAAGGCTAAAGTGAGAGAATTCAAAATTGGAGACTTCTATCCTACTATGGGACAAGAGAAGGGAACCCAAAAGGAATCCATGGAAAGTTTAGATTCATTATGGCTTGGTCCCATTCCAAATTCATGAATCTTGCAGTGAGAATTCTTTTCTTCTCTCATATTTGGATGGAACACCTGGAATTTCCTCTTCAGTCATTACCTAAAGGATTTTTTTCATCAGTGAAAGTGGGTTGTGCCAAAAAAAATCAAACCTTGTACTATAGGTGATTTCTAGGTACCTTTCCCATTTTTTTGTAATGTTTCCTTTCCGTCGGTTTGTGTGTGTGTGTGTGTTTCCGTCTTCTAATATCTTTTTCTAGAAGTTGTACATGTTGATTCTGCAAGGCCCAATGGATAAGGCTTTTGGTCTTTGAATTATATGTTCTACAAATTGAGATTCTAGATTCCCTTGTATATGTATTATGTTCACTCAGTCCACGCCATGTCCCCAAGCTAGAGCCAACTGTTGTTGTCGTGCAAATGTGCAATGACTAAATTGGAAGTTTCCAAGCACGAAAACTATACCCCGTATGCCAAATTTTTCAAGTTTTATCATTCTTAGGAAACCCTGAGTCTATCCAATCAGTCCAAATGACCTCCACAAAAAAAGTTATAACATCCCCCTAGGTGATTTAGGAAATTCCATTCATTCACCCCTAGGTGATTTTAGGAGTTCATTAAAAAATAAATTTTGGGTAGTCATGGGAAGGGCTATCGCTAGCCTTAATTAGGACTAGATTCAACCCCTAGAGTGGAACGACAAGGTAAAAATTCAACATACCGAGGTGAAATGAAGACCTTAAAACATAATAGAAATTATTTTTGAAGGTTTGGGGAAGTTTTACAAGACTTGGAGCAGTTGGGGTAAAAAATAGGGTTCACAAGCCTAGGCGGTACACAGGCCTAAAACAACTGTTGGCTTCAGAAGAAGATTCCGGGAACTTCAGATGGAGTTAGGAGAAAAAAAAAATCTCATAGAAATAGTTATTCCAAGGCCTACATTATGGTTACAATAATATTTTTCACAACACTTTGGAGCATCAGGTCTGCAGGCAGTTTTTTCTATAAGTGGAGTACTAGATCATAAAATCCAATTTTTCAGGGATCAAATGGAATAATCAAGACATTATACCCTCGACCACCATCTGGATTTAAGGAAATTCCATTTAGTCAGGATCATATAAAATTTCCAAAAAAGTCCATCAGAAGCTCAAGTTATCACAAGTTACAAGTTCAGGACTTAGACACATTTTTAGGAGGACACGTGTTAGCACCAGGAGCCTAAGCATGATTTTTGTCCCTCACGTCCCCTAAGGTCAGAGACATCAACCTGGAAAAGTGAAAGACCCCTTTTTATCAGCCCCCATTGACCTCTTGGACCCTCATATGACCTCCAGACTTGACAGTTCAGCCCCAAGTGTTTTTTGGAGCATTCATTCCCTGCCGTTGGATCGGGTGCCACGTGTCAGCTCAGGACCACAAGTGGAATTTGATGTCCCTTATGAACTTGAGGTGGAATCATAAGACCTTGAAAAATAAGACCTTGAGTCTTTTAAAAATTCTCAGTTCATCCCCCATAGGGAGTCTTCTGCCAGACACCCATGTGATTCTCTCCTTTCTAGTCCCTCACCAATGGGGACATGACCTTTAAATCCAGCCCCCATAGGGAGTCTTTTTCCTCCTTCATTCCCTGTCGTTGATAAATCAACTTTTTCCGCACCACATGTCATGATCTTGACCACGTGTTGGATTGTTGATAATCCCCTCACATCCCTAAGGTTAGGGACATCAAGCATGGAAAAATGGATTGCCCAAGTCCTAATTGTGCATATCTTTTTGAAAAATTTCCAAGTGCCACTTTTTTCTGCTTCTAACTTCTAACAGTTATGTGGTGCACTTCATTCCTCCATTATTCCTCTGCAACATTCTTCCATCACTCCACCATTGAAAATGCTCAAACCAGACCTCAACCAAAACACTGAAAAAATTCCCCCCATGACGATGTATAGGTCTCAGAAGGATTTTTCATCAAAACTAGAAGGAGAAGCACGAATTAACAAGAGGAAGAAAACACTGAAAATATCCATAGCCTAAAAATGAAGATCCATGAAGAAATATTGCAAACTGGTGCATGAAACCACATGAACCATTTTTTTCTTTCATTCCTATCTTCCAAGGCCATCAAAAAGACACCTTCAAACTCCCCCCTCATGTGAGGTAGAGCATCCACAACGAAGAAATCTCCTTTCTGGCTCAACGAAGAGAAAAAGGGATTTCCCGTCAAACCAGTTGCCGGATTGAAGTAAGATCACACTATGAAGCACCAAAAGAAAAAACCCACATCAAAAATATAATTTTTATTTGACAAATGGAGGATATTCTCAACATTCAGACGTAAAATTTCAAGGTCCATTAATGGCTTCCATACCTGAGAATCACTGCCAGGTCTGAAAATTAAAACTTTAAAATCTCTTGGACTATTAAGCGGGCGGGGTTTGAAATTTCAGAGGGGAGGATATTGGGAAAAAATCCCATATCAAAAAACTTTTTTTCACATCAATATGACTCCTAGAGGAAAAATTTCTAAAAATAGCAGGTCTACTACATAGGAACTCACTATTTTGGGAAAGTCAGCATTCAGAAGAACCTGTGAAGGAGACAAAGACATTGGAGGTGCACTACTCTGAGAATTCACCAGAACGGACATTTTTGGCACTTACTAAAAATAGTAAGTGGGCCCTCGAGCACCTACTAAAAATAGAAATTTGATCTCAGAAGGAACGAAGAACACAAGGAGAAAGAGGAAAACTAAGCCGTAACATCCAGTTGAAGATCGGGGACTTGATTTTTCATACTTACTAAAAATAGTAAGTTTCTTTCTCAAAGGGAGATATGAAGATTAAAATGAGTATGGGTTAGAAGTCCGACACAACCCTTTTCAAATGCAAATATGATGTGTGAAGATAGTGATGTCCTTATACATGGACCTTAACAACTTAAGACTGGGTATGGCCTCCAAGGATCAGAAGGAGGATAGAAGACCAAATATTCACAAGTGGCTTATTTGCCAAGCTGCAGCTTCACATCCATTGTCTATGTAAAGTCTCAGAGATAGTCCCTAGACTGACTCTAACACACTACAAGCCTGAGTTCAAAAAACCATCCAAGCTAAAAACAATAGTTCAACGATGGCAGTCATCAAGACCCTAAAACCTTTTTAATCTCTCTATAGATACTGAAGTCCCCCAACATGGTCGTCATTTCCAAGGAAAGGGATGTGCATGATAATGGAGACAATGGATTGATATGTCCAAGGAGTAGCACTTGGCTCATGGTTAAAAATGAGGAAGACTAAATCCTTCTAGGATACCCAAGAATCTACCAAGGTGTGTATTCTGAGAAGGGTATTCCTGATTTCATCACTCTCCTTAGCAGAGTAATGTCCCCCTCAAGCAATCATGAGAGACTTCAAGGATTGGATGGGTCTTTTTCATCGCTGACATTCACAAAAGGAAAGTAGAGAATTGATTAGGGGTAGATCATCAGTGAAAATGGTCCATCCTGTAACTACTCCAAGTACCCACAGCAAACAAGTTCCACATGAATTCTTATTTCGGTTTATCTCACAATTCGCAATCATTTCACTGGCATGTTCATGAATCAAGATATACTGGATAGACTGAATAAGGTGGTCAGAACAAGGAACATGACTTCAGAAGAAGAGGACTATGATCATCGGTCATGAGAAATTTATCCTAAGCCAGAAGGAAGCTTCACATCATTCAAAAGTAGTAGATCGAAATAGCGAAATACTCTTGAGTGAGTTCCAAAAAGTAACTGTCAGGCCAATTGGATGAGATCCACCATATTAAGGGTTCTAAAATACTTCGGTCGATAAGAGGATACATGATCCCAGCTAATGTCGAAAAAAAATGTCAACCATGCACAACTGAATGAGGTAGCATTTGACACATGATCGAGTATTCGAGCCACTATAAGAGGTCTTGCATGGTTCTTGATTCTAATGCTTCTCTCATTAAGGACTTGCCTCCTCCATCAGAGCAAAGAATGGTTTATGCATCCATCATTGAGCCTCAATATCAAAGCTCGATGTTTCCATGGATGAGGGAAACGATCATCCTTGACACTTGTACTGTGCAACAAGTACGTAACACCCTGATCTCATCAACAATTGTCTTAATGTGATAAAGAAAAAAGGTCTAGAAAGATTGCGTAGATAGAATCACAATTCTATAGTGGGGAGACCGGTAATCAGTACATTGAAGTAGCTTCGGCCAAAATTGATCAACCCAGTGGATGAGATGACACCAGCCGACTATGAGATGAACACGCTCCATTTGGGACCAGCTATCTCATGAAGGAGATTTTCACATATACCAACAATCTTCTACTCGCATGGTAGGTAAGAAATAAAGGATATAAAGAGAAGATTAAGGTTCTATAGAATGAAGTACAAACTCTTGACATCTAATTTCAAAACACAAAGTGGAACCAATCACTGATAATGTACTTAGTATTGAGTAAAGTGGTACCCATCAGTAGCCTTGATCCAAATCTATCATGAGAAAGCATGAGATCATGATGCAGGGGGCGAGAAACACAATGAATGGATCAACTCAATCTCCAAAAAAGGGAAGTCAACACTTCAAGAGGTAGTCAAGATATTTTCATACATGTACACAACATCCAACAGAACATGAGAACTCAAAGAGAACCTGGGGAATGAAAGTGATTACTGGGAACCTCTGGGACCAGTAGTGAGTGAGATATAAGCAACACCCATCATCAAGAATTTGATTAATAAAAAGGTTTTTGAAACTCCTACAGAAGACTTGAAACAGCTATGGGCGAGAGCCCTGGAAATCAGATTTAAAGCAATCAATTGGGCCTTCACAGAGCTAGAGGAGAGAGAAGAACAAACATATAAGCTGCAGGACAGCATAAATCAGAAAGTTCAAAAACTTGGAGTACCTACAATGAGAAAACACTCAAACTATTGATGAGTTGATCAGCCACTTTCAAGGAATACATCAAGAAAGGGGTGGGACAACCCATTTTCCTTCACTAAGGATACTCTTGACTTCTTCTCAGAAATCTAAGCCTCCATTGCACTTATCACAGATAAGCATTCATCATGGTTTGGGAAGTGCAAGGACATCAATAGTGTGACTGATGGATGGACTAAAACCTTGAGCTGCATTCGTATCCCTCATGCCAACAAAATAGAACCAGTAGTGGCTCATTTACAACCAAGAGCTTGGAAAGATAAGAAGTCTTCTCAAGATCACAAAGTGGAGAGCAGTCAGACAATGGGGCTAAGTCCACTACAACAGCCCATCCTTTAGCATAATTGCTCTTCTTCTTCTTCTTATTCCTCTTCTTATTTCTCTCTCTTTTCCCTTCTCATATAACACTCTCTCTCCTTAATGTTATATTTTTGCATTGAGAGTTACACTTTTTGATATGACTTAAGTGACTTTAGAAATATAATGTAAATTTAAGTCACCTTGCTATTATAAAAGGGACTTAAATATTTAAAGTGGAATGTGAACAGTCTTAAGTCACATTAAGGTATTCGAAAAGTCACTAGGAAGATGAAAAGTTTCCTCCTCTTCTATAAATTGTAAGAAGATCCTCATTTGAGGGTCTTCTAAAAATTATTTAAAATTTTGCTTCGTAGATGTTGGAGCTATTTTTTGTGAATTCATGAGAGAGTTATCCTTGTGAAGAGAGCAAGAGATAGCAAGTTTCTTCCATTTCTCCTATGCTAAAAATTTCTCTTCTACTTCTGTCACTATGTACAAATTCTGCTTGAGCTTCAATAAAGGAAGAAGGAATTTTAGCCTCTTTGATTGAGGAGTTTTTTGGTACTTTGTGCCCATTAAGACTTCATTTAGTCTTGTAGCTATTACGTGGATTTGTTTTCTTCTATATTCAAGTGCATGTAATGAAACTTCTGGCTTGTGTATGCAAGTCTATGATTTCCTACTTGTAACAATAGTTTTTTATATTTTCTAATTTTCTCATTCCCCTTTCCTGCCTTCCTAGAAAATTCGTCTCTTGTAGGTATATGCAAGCATTTTTCAGCAGGGTTAGTGGAGTGCCCCTGTTGGATTCCCAAGCTAAAAGGCCAACACGATAAAACTCACATTTCACTCGCTGCATGCACATATGACAGCTACATCCGGTTAATTAGAGGGACTTAGACTCCTAGAGCGTTGGCAAGATAACCACCAATTTTTCCCCGACAAATTTTCTCAACAACAGCTGCCATACAGTCTTTCGTATGTGTTACTTCTTCCCACCGTGTAAGATAATCTATGCAAGTAATGATATAGCACGATCCAGTCCTGTGTGCCGCTGGCAAGATAGGACCTACAAAGTCAATGGCCCATTTCTCAAATGGTTCGGCACTAGTAATTGGTCTCAAAGGCATCTCATCTCTTTGCCCTGGTCTTCCTAAGCGCTAAAAAAGATAACATGCCTTAAAATAATCTTTACAGTCTTTATACAGTGTCTCCCACCATAATGCAGCAATTAAGAACCTACGGGGAGTCGCATCACTTGCATAATGGCCTCTTGCAATACCACCATGTGCTTCTTCCATGATATCTTTAGCTCATGTTCTAACACACAGTGGCGCAACCTACCTAGCTTGTACAGGTCACCACTGATTACCATAAATGGTGTCGCGAGTATAGCAAGTTACTTCTTTTCTAATGCTTTCATTCCTTCTGGTGTCATACATGTTCATAGAAAGACAACAATGTGTTCTAATTCCATGGGTGCGTGTTGTAACATGTATAATTGTGCATCTGACATTGTTTCTTCAATGGTTTGTGCATCCTCTCCTGAATTGATTCTAGATAAATGGTCTGGTCTAGAATTACTTTTCCTGGCTTCACCACAACTGTGAATTCAATCTCTTGAAATAGGAGCACCCATCTGCATATGCGCCCTTGTAAGATGGGACTTTTTACCAAGTAGTTTAATTCCATATGATCTGTATAAAACACAAATGGTGTTGCTAACAAGTACTGTCGAAACTTGTATAATGCGTAGATCATTGACAAAGATTCTTACTCCATAGTTGTATAATTCCTTTCAGCAAGAGTCAGCTTCCTACTAACAAAACAGATTGGATGATCTATAATACCTTTGCCAGGTTGAGCTAACACAACACCAATGGCCATACTAGAAGTGTCCACATGCACATGAAATGGCTTATCCCATGATGGAAAGAGCAGAATTGGTATGGTAGTAAGTCTCTTTTTTAATATCTCAAATGCTTGTTGTTGCGGTTCTCCGCAATAAAATGTACCTTTCCCCTTCAGTAATTCTTCCAATGGTGTAGTAATTTTGGCAAACCCTTTTATGAATTTTCTGTAATATCATGTATGACCTAAAAATCCACATACCTCACTTTGATAGGTAGGTGCTTCCAGGCCTAAAATGACTGCAACCTTGGTCGGATCAACTAGAAAACCTTCCTTGCAGATTATATGTCCTAACAGTATCCCAAATGGCATAGCAAATATGCACTTCTTGATATTGAAAGAGATACTCAATTGTCTGCATCGTTCAAGCATTAAGCGTAGATTGTCACAATGATCTTTCACAAGACCATATATTGTCTAATCATCTACATAGACCTGTAAGAAGTTATGAATAAAATATTTGAATGCCTGAACAACTATACGCGAGAACACAACAAGCACATTTTTCAATCCAAAGGGCATCATAGTATAGGAAAAACTACCCCATACAGTAGTAAATGTTTTTTCTTGATCCTCCTGAGTGATCCAAAACCTGATGATACCCAGAAAAGCCATCTGTGAAAGAATATATTTCACGTCCTGCAACTCCTTCTAGTATTTCCTCAGTGAATGACGTAGGGAAAGGATCTATGACACATGTAGCATTCAGCTCCCTGTAGTCCACACATATCCGAATCTATTTTTCCTTCTTGATAACGATCACCATTGGGCTAACCCATTCTAACTCATCAAGGGGCTTGATAATTCTAGATTTTAACATTTTATCAATTTCTTCTTACACCTTTTCGCGCAAATTAGGATTCATTATGTAAGGTCTCTTTCTAACTGGCTGTGCACCATTCTTAAGTTTGATCTTCATTTCCCTAAGGGATTCATGTATGCCTTTAAGTTCATGATATCCTTAAGGGACTCAGTCCTAGAAATCCCTAAGTAACTCGAGGATCTTTGCTACCTTCCGAGTCTGACCAGTAATCTCCAATTATGGCCTCCTTAAGCTCAGCCTCCTAAACCTATATTCACCTTCTTTGTCTTCAAGGGTTCATGGTAGGCACACGCATCTTTGTCTACACTATCCAAGACCTCGCGCACCCCATGTGAATGTTCAATATCCAGGTTCTCAACTTCCTCAGCATCCACGATGTAGACCATATTTCCTTTCTCTTTCTTAAGGCAAGCACGCTCAAGTAGTTTGGAGTCTATTCCTTCATCCTTTTTAAAACATGCTCCAAACTCTATCTCTCTGAATAATTCTTGAATATTCCCTTCTACTTTTTCACTATCTCCCATAGTTAAGCACTTGACAAATCTTAATGTCTCTACTACAGGAGGTTTAGTCCAGAAGTAGTCAAAATTCTGGATCATACCTACAGCCAACTCTTGCTAGTTCCTAGTTTCACTATGTAGCTCTACATATACATACCAAGCGCGTGCACATCCTTGAAGCATGGAATACAATTTATGCACCTAAAGTGAAGTTGGAAATACATCCTATCTCGCTATCTAGATTCTCTCACACTACTAAATGTGATGTTGAACGTGTTGATCACCATGATAAATGTAGATTTGCATAGGTGCATTGTTCCCTATAAACCTGGTAGACAAAGCTATTACAATCTCTTCCCAATTTATAATATTATCTCTATGGACTACCCACCAGTTTGCACTGCCATCCTGCATAGTGTATATATTAACATATCCCTCTATATAACTTGGTCTGCCCACTATGTTTCCATGGCCTTCAAAAAGGTAGATAGATCTTCTGTCCCTATATACCAAGGTATTGTGCTACCTATCTGTCGAATTGAGAAAAATCTATTCCTGCGTGCAACCACACTTTTCACCTCGTTCCCTACCAATTCATATGTACCATGAGCCCAATTGTCACAAGTAATACTCGTAGTATCACTAATAGAATGAGAATCCTCCCACTATATAATGCCTTCTTTTGATGGTCTTGTTGACCTATGGGTCCTAAATAGCACGTACATAGACTCTGTTTAAGTCCTCCTCACTTAAAGGCTCAACATATGGCATAGAATTCCCATCTATCAAGGGTATCACAACCCTTTCCTCCTTGTTTTCAGAGCTGATATATCCCTTATTGAATCTCAAGTCAGCATTATTTGCATAACACCAAGGGCATCCAAGCAAGGTTGGAAAATTGTCTACTTCTGCAAGTGCTAATACCTCAAAATCCCCAATGAACTTGGCCCCTTGTATAGTTATAGATGTATATTTCAACACTCCTATGGGAGTGGCTTTAGTCTGGTTTGTCATAAATAACACATTAGCTGATGGCTACAATGGAGGCCTCCCCATTTGTACCCATGCATCTAATGTCAACAGATTTACTTCCACACCTGTATCGATCAATATGTTGCTCAACAACCACCCATCTAAAACTGCATTTATAGTAATTTCTTTTTCATATTCAATGCTATTAGGGGGAATATTTACATGCAGAATTTGTCTTCTAGTCTCAATACTTGTGCACAGAGTGTTCCCTTTCAACCAACTTCCCAATAGTGAAATAATGTTCTCCTGGCGCAACATCTTGCACACCTCCCGCAGATCATCGATATCAGTTTGAACTGTCTCTAAGGCCTTCTTCTGCTCCTTTAGGTATTGTATCTCACCTTGAAGATTCCTTAGCACTTCCATGGTATCCTGGTAAACTTCTTTCTGATGAGTAAGATCTGGGTACTGCACATACAAAACATCCTCCTTGGTAATCATAGGTTTCTGGTACAATGCCTCTCACGTACACATTGCTTTAGTGCGTGTAGTAATCTTCATTTTTAATGCCTCATGCCCTTCTGTTATCTTGGGCATCCACTGATCTCCTACTGTACACACTGGATTCTAACCATCCCGGTGCCTTTGTTTTCTTGCTTATGCTGCTTGCTCAAATGATCATATAAGTCTGGGCACTCTTCATAGCTATGGTTCTTCCTGCAGAAAGAACATGCATTATTCTGAGGGCATTCACATTTGTAGTGGTTAGGAGATCCACACGTATAACATGTTCCATGAGGAAACTCTCCTCTTCCTCCACCTTGGCCTTGTCCTCCATATCCACCACGATATCCATGTCCCCTTCCACGACCTCCTTCAAAACGCCCCTCATTCCTGTCATAGCACATTTGATTATGATCCCGATCCTGGTGCTCATTCCTACCCTTAGGATTATTTGTTATACATGTTCGTCATATTCCAATGTCTATGACATCCTAGATCTGACCAATCAACTAACAATCCTTAGTATCATGGGTCGTGGACCTGTAAATCTTACAAAAACAAGATGCATTCTTCCTTATCGCGCATTGTAACAGAGGATAGTGGCTAGCATCATGATTCAAATGAAAAAATTTCACAATCCAACAGTAATGAGCACACCGATCTACGAGGGAAACTATCCTTTGTGTGACCTTCCACTTCATAATTTGTACACCAATTTCCTGAGCGTGGTTCATGGGTTGAATTTGCTGACAGCTTCTCTAATTGCTTAGCCATGGCTGCGATATGTGCCTCTAAGAATGGACTGAATCTAGTGTCAATGCTCTCAACTACCTCAACGTGCAAAGCTACTTCCAGTGCTTCGCATGGATTTTTGTATGTCTTATGTGACAGTGCCCTCCTAAAAGGTGTAATTACTCCTCCAACAAACCATTCTGCATGTTAGCTAACATGGATATCATAAGACAACTTAGATAGAAATGTCTTAAAACAAGCATCATATTCACATACACTCTTAGTAGTGCCTTACTTGATATCTTTGAGTGCACTTATACTCTTCTGCTCAAACTCGGGGATATGGAACTCTTTTAAGAAAGCATCCCTCAGTGTTGCATAATCCACACAAGTTTGATCAAGGTCAAACTTCCTACACTAGCTATGCGTGTGCTCCCCTATAATGTAGTATCGAATTGACTTGTCTTTCACTCAGCAACTACAATTCCTTTAGCGCGCCACAATATTTCACACATATGCACATGTTCGGCAGCATCCTCTATACCTCTATATTGTAGGAGACAAAGAGACATATCCATATTGATATTTTATGGTTGCTACGGACCTTGACCACCTGATCTGGAACCTCCTGTGTTCCCTTTACCTCTATAACCACTAGATCCACTAGAACTAGAACCACCTATACCTCCTAATCCACCACCTGTAGTTAGAATAGGGCCTGTGGATGTACTCCCCTGTGCTCTGATAGTAGTACTATATAGAACCCCCACAGTCTGTGAAGCAGTTCCACTTCCAGAGGTGAGTCCATTATTCTTACGCACTTACATTATGTACGGATGATATGCCCAAGAATGCTCCTCTAAATGGCATTAAATTCATATGTCCTACCATTGATGTACTTGATCCCTGACTTACTTCTGCTTTCCTACTTCCCAAGTTAGCTTGCTGGTTACTTGTCGTACTAGGTACTGAAAAACCAAGTGCAAAGGCTAGGTCACCAGGTGGATTAAGATGCGCACCTCTGGCCCAAGTAGTCTTTGCTAGTGCACTTCCATGTGAGGCTGAGAAGGGATCCCTTTCATGCTTTCCAAGATGGGGGAGTTCCTGATGCTCTGGCTCCACATCTTCTACGTGAGTCTTAAATTCTTCATGAGCTAGCTCTCTCCTCAACACCATACTTTTTGTAACAGAACATTACTTCTCTATTTCCCTCTCATGCACTTTAGTATACTTAAGCTGCCTTTCCTCTCTTTGCTTTTGTGCCACTAGGTCTGTCATCTTAATACCAAACCTATTCATCCCTTCGCATGTGGTGAAATTTAGCTAGCCATCGGTTTACTTTCCAGGTTCAAAGTTACCATTAATATCTTGATCACCAATGGAATACCTTGCAAATATGTTCCTCTTGGATACCTCAAAAACTGGAATTCAGCTACCTCTGGGAAAGATTATGTCGGAATTGAATATTCCACAATATAACTGTTTAGAACACCATGAAACCACGTATCCACCACGTGATTCTAGATCAGATCAACATCATAAAGGGCCTTAAATTCTTCTTGTGTCTAGACAAGTGCGTGATACCTCCAATTCTACTGAGATGCATAAGTAGTAAGCCACTCATATAGTTCTACTAGAAAGATAGCAAAACATCTCTCATATAAATTATCATACATGTTCTGTTATACCCAAGTGCATGTGTTAAACTCAGATCCACTGATAAACCGTCGTGCATACTCTTCCTCCAGATCGTGTATCCATTCCTCAATACTTGCTAGAGTTAACCGGTACATCTTCATCATGAACCATCCTAAAAACAACTAAAAAAGAGGTCCTGGTAATGGAGCTAATGATGTAGTCTAGAATTTGTAAGATAACACCCTAGTTGCGCTGGCACATCACTTAGCCTAGACTGAGTGCTCACCCGAAGTGCGCAAAGATACTAGGTCCCTCTTTAGGGTTACTATAATATGATTCTAACATGATGAAGATATAAACATATAGATTCATAACTAATCCATCATTCTATAGTGCATGCTACCCATAGATCTACGAAAGAACAAGCTTAAATAGTAATCATCATAGAATTAATAACATGCACTACTTGATTACATAGAATGACACTTAGATTCAACCAATATATTCCATCTATTAATAAATATAGAAGCTCCTTACAGTACTATCAATTTATATAAAGGCGCAAATGGATCTGATACGCACATTCATACATCCAAAATCATACATATACAACTCTCTGTGATCTCTATATTCCTCTATATCTTTCTACTATGCACCTAACATCATATATATAAGGTGGGGACTTGCCCTTCACCGCTTATCTGTTCCAAAAATAGGTCACATGCTATTGATAGCCACATGCCATTTACAATTATAGCCACACATGTAAGTGTGCTATTTATAGTTCTCTTGCAGTTAACTAAAGTGTTAATTCTATTCTTAGCTTGTCTTCATGCATAGATGCTTTGAACCGCTTCTCCAAATATAGACAATGTATGGTGCACACATCTCTTCTTTGTTAGTGTGTTTCACACACCATCTTCTAAAAATATATCTTCATGCTCAAAATCAGCTAAGTCCCAAAATCTGAAATTTTCTTCCACGCGTGGGTCCTTCCTATCCTTCCGCGCCTTTGATCTTGGCCTCCTATCCCACACAGAATCCTTGTGTGATCTTTGCCAATTATTTTTTATCAACAAGTCATAAACGATGAGTCACATTTTATGCTTATAATAGATTATTACATTAGGATGACATGGGTGGTGTGTTTGAAATAAAATTCATAATCCTTAGATAGATTCAAGAAATTAAAGGTGTTGGTGGAAAATGAGAAGAAAAAAAATATCAAATGCCTAAGAAATGATAGAGGTGGATAATTTTGGTCAAATGAGTTTGAATTTTTTTTTGGAGAACATGGAATTAGAAGAAAATTCTCATCTGTAAGGACACCTCAGCAAATTGGGGTTGTTGAGAGGAAGAACAAGACTGTACATGAGATGGCAAGGACCATGCTAAATGAATCCAAACTCTAAGATAAGTATTGGAGTGAATTAGTTTACACTGTGGTCTATCTTTTGAATAGAGATGAACTGAGAATAAAAAGTGACAAGACTCCCTATGAATTGTGGAAGAAGAGACAAGCCAATGTGAAGCACATAAGATTCTTTGGTAGCAAATGTTATATCAAAAGAGATGAAGACAAATTGGGAAAATTTTACTCCATGTGTGATGAAGGTATATTCCTTGGTTACTAAGCGGTTAGTGTGGCTTACAGGTGCTATAATAAGTGGCTACGGAATATTTTTGAAAGCTCAAATGTAAATGTGGATGAGACATAGTACGCCAAAACCAGCACCCAACACAATGTCGGTCATGAAGAAAAATAAGATGATGATGAAATGGACAATCTGCATGAAGAAGGAGATGAAGAAGAAGAAAGACAAGACACTAAGGCACCCTCCAAGAAAGTTAGAAAAGATCATCCTTCTAATCAAATCATTAGAAATAAAGATGGTAGAATTCTCACAAGAAGAAATCTCATAGAATAGAAAAATCATGAAGATATAAAACTCTTGTCAATAATAGAACCCAAGAACATTGCAGAAGTAAGAAAGGATCAGCATTGGGTAGATGTCATGAATGAATTATTGGATCAAATTGAAAAAAATGAGACATGGGAACTAGTACCCAGACTAAAGAACAAGAATGTGATTGGCACCAAATGGATCTTCAGGAATAAACTGAATGAGAAAGGAGAAGTGACAAGAAACAAGGCAAGGCTAGTGTGCAAAGGATACATGCAAATGGAAGGAATTGATTTTGATGAGACATTTACACTAGTGGCCAGAATGGAAGTAATAAGACTATTATTAGCTTACGTGGCATACAAGAATATTAAAGTGTTATAGATGGATGTGAAATCAGCCTTCCTAAATGGTGTTTTTAATGAAGAGGTATACATTTAACAACCTGATGGATTTCTGCTAACTCAAAGTAAAGATTATGTGTGCATGTTGAAGAAGGCATTATATGAACTCAAACAAGCTCCCAGAGCTTCTTATAGTAGATTGGATTCATACCTCATTGAGCAAGGATTTAGAAAAAAAATTGTAGACAACAATCTTTACATAAAAGAATAAGGATAACATCTGCTCATTGTCATAGTATATGTAGATGACATCATATTCGGTAGAGATCATGAGAATATGACATATGAGTTTTCAGACATGATGAAAGAAGATTTTGAGATGTCAATGCTGGGAGATATGTCATTATTTATGAGACTACAAATCAATCAATCATACTAAGGTATATTAATATCCCAAACCAAGTACATCAAAGAAATGTTGAAGAAGTTTAGGATGGAAAACTGCAAACTGATTGGGACACCAATGGAAGTAGGATGTAAGCTGAGCAGAGATGATGAATCACCAAAGGTAGAAAAATCATTGTATAGATCCATGATAGGAAGTCTACTTTATTCCACAACATCAAGGCCAGACATCATGCAGGCGATAGGTCTTTTTGGAAGATTTCAAGAAGATCCAAGGGAAACACACCTCAAGGATGTAAAGAAAATTCTGAGATATCTCATGGTAATAATTTAATATGGACTATGCTCCCCCAAAAGCAATGACTTCAGCATAAAAGCATATACAGATGCACATTGGGCAGGTAGCATTGATTACAGGAAGAGTACAAGTGGCAGAGCATTCTTTGTTGGAAATTTTCTAGTATCCTAGTTGAGAAAGAAGCATTCATTAGTGGCTCTTTCAACATGTGAAGTAGATTACATAGTTGTGATGTCTTACACTCAGGTGTTATAGATGAATCAGGCATTGGAAGATTATAAGGTAAAATCTAAATATCCGATTCATCTACTGTGTGATAGTACAAGTGTAATAAGTGTCTCCAAGAATCCAGCGTTCCACTCAAAGAACAAGAACATACCCATAAGATATCATTTATTGAGAGAACAAGTGAATGAAATGAAGATCGGTCTAGAATATGTAAGCACAAAAGAATAAATTACAAATATAATGACTAAGTTGCTATCAAAAATAACATTTGAACGCTTAAGGAATGAATTGGGGGCCATTCTTGATCCCGCAAACAACTAGAGAGTGTGAAAACTAGGTAAGGGAGTATTCTTAGGTAATATCAGCTCCTAAATAGTGCCAAAGTAAGGGGGAGCTAATCTACTAGCTCAAATTTATCAAAGTATGCATCATCTCAGGGGGAGCATTGTCGTGGAGATACCAGAATAGATGGATAAGAAGCATAATCTAAGGGGGATCTTCTTGAGAAAAGAGTGGGTATTTATAAAAATTAAATAATGTGCATCATCATAATTAGGTGGCCCAGTTGGCCCTTTGTCATTTTTGTCAAAGGGGGAGAGTAGTTATTGTTGTTAGAAACCAAGTTGAGCATACCAATATTAAGGGGAGAGTAAGTGTTAAGGTTTTGTAAAAATATAGCTACAAAGGAGAAAAAGTTGATGTTAAAAACCAACTTCCCACAATGTCAAAGAGGGAAACTAACTAAGATCAGAAATCAGGTTGTCAAAGGAGGAAACCAGTCAGGTAACAGCCAAAAGGAAGAATACTGGCTATTACCAGAAACTAGGTATGAAAATGTTTTGTTATCAAAGTTATAGGTTTCTGATGAAGGGTGATAAGGTGTTGTCATCAATGATAAAGGGGGAGATTGTTATACCTTTATCAGGATTCAAATGTTTTTTCATTGATGTCGAACTGAATCATCTGATGTAAGTTATATTGATGCCAAAAGGAGTGAATTTGGTAAAGTGAGCATGCTGAAAAGATGAAAGTTAATTGGTAGTGTCAGCTCACAGAGGCTTCAGGATGACTAAGGATAAGTGCTAAGGGACTTAGTCAATTTTTGTACATGCCACGGACATGAGGAGATATCCACCAAAGTCTAGAGATAGACATTGAATACTTAGAGTAGCCATCAAAGTCTACAGAAAGCTACGGAGCTCCAAGAGAAAGTCGTGGATAGCAAGAAGTTGTCGTGCATTAAAGGATGAAGTCACAAAGTTTCATCGAATCAAAGGCCAATCCATGAGTAATAAAAGTGAACCCAAGAATGTAGAGGAAGAACCATGAAGGTAAAGAGATAAGATGTGAAGAACTATGGAAGCCGCAAAAGATAATAAAATCTGCAAGAAGAAGAAGAAGAAGAGAATCAAGGGTGGCAGAGTGATTGAGAATTTTTTTTGAATCAGATGAGAAGAAGAAAGTGAGAATAAGAAAATAGATAGAGCCAGGAAAGTGATGATAATTCATTTTAATAGCAATTGTTGTAACTAGATAATCAAAATATGTACATAAATCAAGTCTAAGTTGTAGCTTAACACATTTAGGGAGTTGTAGCTTCCTTATAGGTGGGTGCCTAGAAAGTAAATCTCTTGTGATGTGTAATATTCCCTAGAGTCCTTTTTTTGTGTAATATCAGCAGAGGTGTAGCAGTTGGAGCTCCTTGTGGGGTTGGTGTCTACCTAAAAAAATCTTGTAAGATGTGTTATATTCTTATGATTCCTTTCTTTGTGTAATATAAGCAATGGTTTTGGTGGGTTTTCTCCCAAAAGGGTTTTCCACGGTAAATATTTGTGTTCAACATTTTTGTGAATGACATATGTTTGATTGAATTCTCATAGTTTAATGTCGTACATCATTAAAGAGTTTAAAATTGGCATAAAGTGAAAAATTTTCAATCTGCACTTATTCACCTCCCTCTCAATTCTTGGATCTCTAATAGTAGAACCTTCCAAAATATCCTTTGTAAATGGTGTGGGAAAGGGATCTATTACACAAGCAACATTCAACTCTCTATAATCCACATAGATCTTTATCCTCCCATATTTCTTTATGCTTATCACCATAGGGTTGACCCACTCTTATTCCTCAATGGGCTCAATGATTCAAACTTCAAAATTTTATCAATCTCTTCCTTTACCTTGAAGCCCAAATTAGGATTCATCCTGTAAGACCTCTTCCTAACTAGGCACTCACCTTCCTTTAACTTGATCCTCATCTCACCCAAAGATTGATGTACCCCTTTCAACTCATGATAGCCTCTATGGAAGAAGTACTGGAAGTCACGTAGCAACTCAATTAATTTTGTAACCTCTGAGTCCAAAATATAATGACCTCTTTAGGTTTTGTATATGTCACAATTTTGACCTTTGTCATTTTCATAGGCTCATGGTAAGCATGCACCTTTTCATCTGCAATGGCCAAGACCTCACACATACCCATTTTATGATCAACATCCAATTTTTCCACCTCCTCATCATCAATCATGTAAACCAATTTACCTTTTTTCTTTCTCCAACCAAGCACGCCCAAGGTGTTATTCATTTGTTTCTTCTTCCTCTTCAAAACACACCTCTAGATCTAACTCTCCTAACAACTATTGAATAAGCTCCTCAGTATTTACACTATCTCCCATGGTCAAGCACTTCATGATTTGTAATGCCTCATTCACTAGAGGTTTAGTAGAAAAATATTCAAAGTTATGAATCATACTTGCAGTCAGGTCTTACCAATTCTCTATTGCTCAGTTCAACTCTGCATAAACATACCATACACGTGTGCAACCACGCAAATTGACGCATAACTTATTCACCCATAGTGAATATGGTAATTCCTCCTGCCCCTCTATCCATATTCTATCACACGTATGGATGTAATACGAGGTGTCGAGTCCCACATGTAATTCATATGTCTTGGTATGTACATTGTTCCTAAGAAATCTAGTAGAGAAGGCAATTCTCACCTCTCGCCACTCTAAAAGACTATCTATGTGTGCAATCCACCAGTGCATTGCTATACCGCGCAAGGTATATACCAGTATATTCCTTCTCACCACTTGATATTTCCACTAGGATTCCATAACACGTAGAAATACGTCAAGATTTCCTTCTCCAGTGTACCTTGGTACCTAGTTACTTCCTAAGCGCATAACATAGCGTGGACTACTTACGTGAGTAACTGCACTCTTCATCTCATGCCCAACCATTTCATAAGGTGGAGACCATTCAAACCAAATGTCTTATTTATATTTTTAATGTATTAATTATTTTGTCTGCATATTCCCTAAGCATATGTTGGTATAATATTAGTGTAATCACTACACAACCATCTTTTTAGTTCCTCTTGTTTGGAAACTAAATGGTTACATTCAATTAGAATACAAAAGGACATGGGAATATACATACATACATACATGCCAATGGATTATGCTAGATATAGAAGAGTGAGAGTGAGAGGAAAGAAAAATCATAGCATCGTATTACAATGTTGAAAAACATGAGATTAAAGTGGTGTGAGAAGAAAAAAGAAGCATTAGGAAAGAGAAGAGGGAGGGTAGTTTTGCTACAGATTTGAAATTATGGATTTATGCATTGTGTTTTCATGTTGCAACATGTTTATTATATTTTATTTATTTTTGGCTTATTAATAAAAAGGAATCCTTGTTTTGGTGGATGTAGCCCAAGAAAGGGTGAACCACGTTAAATCTATGTCACTTATTTGTGTTTGTGTAATTTCATATTTATGTGTAATTTTTTTATTTCCTTTATTTTGTAATTAATATCTACATATTAAATTTTTCTCTTCATTCCTACTAGTAATTCCTAAAAATTATTATTAGAGTAGTGCGTTTCTTTGATTACCAGGAAATTATCACGGTTGAGTGGGAACAATGTCAAAAGAGGGAAAATTAAGGGTTGATAAATTCAATGGCTAGAATTATCAACTGTGGAAGATGCAGATGGAAGATTATTTATATAAAAAGGATTTATGGCAGGCCGTTACAAGGGGAAGGAAAAGAAAATGTCAACAATGACATATGAGGAATGGGAAATTTTATACAGAAAGGCACTAGGAAGTATTCGGCTATGCCTGGAAAAATCAGTGGCATTTAATATTTCTAAGGAAAAGACAGAAGATGAATTGATGCAGTTATTAGTAAAAGTGTATGAAAATACATATTCTTCAAATAAGGTATTCTTGATGAAGTGCTTATTTAATATGAAATTGGTAGAAGGTAGTTCTATTATAGAATATTTAAATGATTTTAATATGGTTACAATTCAATTAACTTATGTAAGTGTTAATTTTGATGAAGAATTTAGATCTCTCTTGATTTTATGTTCTTTGCCTAAAAGATGGAATATATTGGCTATAACAGTTAGTAATTCTATTTCTAGTTCAAATACATTGAAATTTGATTATGTTGTTGGTGTGATTGTGAGTGAGGAAATTTGAAGGAAAAACATCTGGTAAAAATTCCACATTGGGTAATGTTTTGAATGTAGAAAATAGGGGGAAATCAAAAGAGAGAGTAAAACATCCTAGAGGTTGTGGAAAATCACGAGGAAAATCCTAGAGTGGTAGGTCTCAATCGCAGGATAAGAAATTATTTTGGTACTGTGGATAACGAGGTCATTTAAAGAAGGATTTCTAGTCTCAGAAGAATAAAGAAGGAGACAAATAAAAAGGTAGCAAAAAATAAAATGTGGTAAGTAAATCTGAAGATGATGCTTTAATTATTTCCCTAGATAATGTTGATGATTCATGTGTATTAGATTTGGGGGCTTCATTTAATGTTACACCTCATACAAATTATTTTCTTGATTATGGCCAAGGATATTTTGTACTGATGTATGTAGGAGACAATGAACCTTGTTATATTATTGGAAAGAGAAGAATCAAGATTAAATTGTAGAATGGAAATAAATGGCTATTACAGGAGGTAAGGCATGTTCCAAGGCTGAGTAGAAATTTAATTTCAGCAAGGAAACTTGATGATGAAGGCTACACAATTATTTTTATGGATAAAATTTACAAGGTTACAAAAGGTGCTTTAGTATTAGATAAACATATGAAGATTCAGAAATTTATATCTTTGTATTGGTCATGTTCTTTCTGCCACTCCATTTATTGTAGGAAATAATATAACAAGAAATATTGCTAGAAAATCATCTAAAACAGTTGCTATAGGCACAACAATAGTTGTTGTAGGCATTATAGGTAAAAATACAGTTGTTATGGGTACAAATATAGTTGATACGGGCATTGCAGGAACAAAAACAGTTGCTACAAGTGTTGTAGGAACAACATGTAGTTGTTGCAGGAGCTATAGGTACAAATGTAGTTACAATTGTGGGAATTACAACAACAATAGTAGTTATTGCAAGTGATGTAGGTACAAATTTTGTTGTTGCAGGCATAAATGCAAGTTGATGCAGGAAGTGTAGGCACAAAAAAATTTATTACAGGTATTGTACGTACAACAACAGTTGTTGTAGGCACATCAGTAGTTACTGCAGGCACTATAAGAACAACAACAATTGCTGCAAGTTTTGAGAGAGCACTATGGCATCGTATGATTACACATATGAGTGAAAAAGGTATGAAAGTACTTCATTCCAAAAAAAATATTACCATGTATGAAAATGTATTAATATGGAATTATGTGAAATTTCTGTGTATGGAAAATGAAAGAGAGTGAGTTTTCTCAAGCATGGGAGAACAAAGAAAGATGAGAAATTAGATATTTTGCATATGTATGTATGGGGAACAGCTCAGGTAAATTCTTGCATGGTGGATCTTGTTATTATGTTATATTCATTGATGATGTAACTAGGAAGACATGGGTATATTTTCTTAAAAAGAAATCAGATGGGTTTGAAAATTTTAAGAAATGGAAAATATTGGTTGAGAATGAGACAGGTAAAATTTTAAAATGTCTCAGGTCTAATAATAGTGGTGAGTATTGCAAAAAATAGTTTGAAAACTATTGTTCATCTAATGGAATCCAAAGGTAGAAAATAGTTCTAGGGACTCCATAGGAAAATGGTGTGGCTAATCGGATGAACAAAAAAATTATGGAGCATGCAAGAAGTATGATATTAGATATGGGTCTGCCCTTGTGCTTATGGGTAGAGGATATTAATATTACTATTTCTTTAATCAACAAAGGACCTTCAATTCCTTTGGGTTGTGGTATTCCAGAGTAAGCTTGGACCTATAAGATGGTAGATTATTCTTTTCTTAAAACCTTCGGTTGTGAAGTCTTGTGCACTTGTTGATCCTAAATATAGACACAAGTTAGAAGAAAAATCTAAAAATTATACCTTTTTTGGATATGGCATTGATGAATTTGGTTATAGATTATGGGATTTTGAAAATGTGAAAGTTATTAGAAGTAGGGATGTTGAGTTCAATGAGAAGGTGTTGTATAAAGATCAGATACAAGAAAATAAACACGAGAAAACAGGAAATGAATATGTGGTGTTAGATGATATTCTGGTTTGTAATACTCCAGTGGTTCCTCATAATGAACAACAACAAGAAATACCACAAACTCCTGTAAATGTTAGACGTTCTAAAAGGGTAAGTAGACCTCCCGATAGATTTTCTCCTTCTTTATATTATATTTTATTGACTGATGTTGGTGAACCAGAAGGGTATGAAGAAGTTATGTAGGTGAATACACATAAAAAATGGGAGAAAGGAATGAAAGAAGAAATGGACTCCCTACTTCAAAATCAGACTTGGGATTTATGCAAGCTACCCGTAGGTAAAAGAGCTTTACCAAATAAATGGGTTTACAGGATGAAAGAGGAAGGAGGAGGTAAGAAAATATTTAAATCCAGACTTGTGGTAAAAGGATTTGCACAGAAAAAGGGTATTGAATTTGATGAAATATTTTCTTCAGTTGTTAAAATGACCTCTATTTGTACTTTTCTAAGTCTTGTTGCTACAGAATACTTGCATCTTGAACAACTAGATGTGAAAAAAACATTTCTCCATGGGGATTTGGAAGAAGAAATATATATGAAAAAACCACAAGGATTTGAGGTCAAAGGTAAGGATAAATTAGTGTGTAGATTGAAAAAAAATTGTATGGCTTGAAACAAGCACCTCGGAAATGGTATTTAAAATTTGACAGTTTTATGGTTGAGCATGGCTACAACAAGTGTCATTCATATCATTTTGTTTATTTTAAGAGGTTGGATAATGGTTGTTAAATTATCCTATGTTTATATGTTGATGACATGCTTGTTGCGGGGTCTAACATGGATCATATTAATGAGTTAAAACAAATGTTAGCAAAGTCTTTTTCTATGAAGGATTTGGGGGCAACGAAACAAATCCTTGGTATGAGGATTTATAGAGATATGAAAAATAGAAAATTATCTCTATCTCAAAGTGAGTATATTGAGAAGGTGTTAAAAATATTTAACATGGAAAATGCTAAAGTTGTCAGGACACCTTTGCCTAGTCATTTTAAATTGACTAAAGAGATGTGTCTGAAGACACAAGGAGGAAGAAAATTTCTCCAAGATTCTATATTCTTTAGAGTTGTTGGTAGTTTAATGTACGCCATGGTATGCACAAAGGCCGGATATTGCACATGTCGTTGGAGTTGTGAGAAGATTTATGATTAATCCTAGAATGGAGCATTGGAATGCGGTTAAATGGATTCTCAAGGTACTTGAGAGGAACATCCAATAAGCATTTATGTTTTGGGGGATCTAATATTGTTCTACATGGTTATGTTGACTCAAATTTGGCAGGTGATATTGACACTAGGATAAAGCACTATAGGTTATGTATTTACTATTGGTGGGACAACAATTAGTTGGATTTCAAGGCTGCAAAAGGTTGTTGCTTTATCAACTACGGAGGCAGAATATGTTGATGCAACAAAAGCAAGCAAGGAGATGATTTGGCTGCAATTTTTCTTAGAAGAATTAGGAAATCAACAGGCTGATAATTACTTATTTACAGATAGCCATGAGTGCTCATTCATCTTGCTAAAAATTATGCCTTACATTTGAATACAAAACACATACAACTAAGATATCACTTCATATAGTCAGTATTGGAGGATGGACAGGTAAAGTTGGAGAAGATTGATGCATATGAAAATCCAGCATGGATATGTTTACGAAGGTGGTGACTCGGGAGAAGCTTAATTTCCTCTTCATCTTCTATTTGGCCTTCACAATTAAAATAATTAAAATAGAACAACAGTGTCTGAGGGTGTTGAATCCAATGGGAGTTGATTTGGTGTTGATCAGTCTCCAAGTGGGAGATCGTTGGTTGTGGATACCATTCAAACCAAATGTCTTATTTATATTTTTAATGTATTAATTCTTTTGCTGCATATTCCCTAAGCATATGTTGGTATAATATTAGTGTAATCACTGCATAACCATTTTTTTATTTCCTCTTGTTTGGAAACTAAATGGTTACATTTAGTTAGAAGAGGAAAGGGCATGGGAATGTATATATACATGTCAATGGTTATGATGGAAATAGAAGAGAGAGAGAGAGAGAGAAAAAAAATCATAGTAGTGTATTGCAGCATTGAAAAATGTGAGATTAAAGTGGTGTGAGAAGAAGAAAGAAGCATCAGGAAAGAGAAGAGGGAGGGTAGTTTTGCTGTATATCTAAAACTATATATTTATGCATTGTGTTTGCATGTTGCATCATGTTTATTGTATTTTATTTTTGCTGTACTCATAATAAAAATGACTATATATTGTTGGTGAACATAGCCCAAGAAAGGGTGAACCACGTTAAATACGTGTCACTATTTTTTGTTTGTGTAATTTTAGATTTCTCTATAATTTCATATTTCCTTTATTTTATAATTAATATCTGCATATTAAATTTGTATCTTCATTCCTACTAGTAATTCCTAACACCAATGGGCGTAGATTTAGTTTTGTTTTCTGTATACATCACATTTGAATATGGTTGTAATGGTAGCCTCCCCATCTGATTCCACATGACCAAGGTTAGTACATTTACTTCAGCACCTATATCAATCAATATATTACTCAACATCCATCCATCCATCAACTGTATTTAAAGTGATCTCTTTATCATACTCAAGACTATGAGGGGGTAAGTTTGCATGCAATATATATCTCCCACGCTTAACTCTAGTGCGTGGTATCTTCTCTCTTAATCATTCCCCCAACAAAGGAATGATGTTTTCTTAGGGTAGCATCTTACAAACATCCTTTAAGTCATCAACGTATTTATGGGGAAGCTCAACTTCTTTAGCCTATTCCATCTTCTGCGAGTGCTCATTCAAGCATTATATCTCACCCTAAAAGTCTCTAATAACCTCCATAGTTTCCTAATAAACTTCCTTTTGATGAGCAGGATCTAGATACTTTGCATGCAATACCTCCTATTTTGTAATAACAGGTTTTTGCTTCAGATTCTCATGTGCGTGAGCATCCTCAGCACGTGTAGTAACCAACACAGGTATCATCTCATGGTCAGGTGCTAACTTTGGCATCCACTAATCTTCCATAGTGTGTTGTGTTGTAACCATTCCTGTGCCCTTATCCTACTTGTGTTGTTTGCTCATATGTGCATATAAATCTAGGAATTCCTCAAACTTGTGATTCTTTCCGCACCAGGAGAAAATAATGTTCTGAAGGCATTCATGCCTATAATTATTAGGTGATCTACATGTATAAAAGGTTCCTCATTAGAATTTTCCTCTTCCACCACCACGACCTCAGCCTCTAAATCCTCCACGGTAACCTCTACCTCTACCATCTCCGTTAAAGTGCCCTTCATTATGATTGTGATTGTGATTATGATGCTCACCTTGTTCCTTAGTATTGTTTGCAACACTGGTTTGACGTACACCAGTTTTAATGGCATCATGAATCTGATCAATTAATCTGTAAATTCTCTATATCATGAGTAGTAGACTTACAAATCTTATAATAACAAGACACATTCTTCTTGATCACATGCTGCAACAAGGGGCACCTACTTGAATCATGATCTAAATGATAGATCCCACAATCCAGCAACATGACACGCACTGATTTATGATGGAAACTATTCTTAGTATGTATTTTCACCTCGTAATCCATACACCAAATACCACTACATGTCTCATGGGCTAAATTAGCCGACAATTTTTACAACTTTTTTGCCATAGATGTAATCTGAGCTTCCAAAAATGGGCTAACTCCAGTGTCTATGCTTCCAACTGCCTCAGTGTGCAGAGCTACCTCCAAGGCCTTGTGTGGATCCGTAAAATTTTTGTGTGAGAACACCCTTTTGAAAGGTGTGATCAAACCTTTAAAAACCCATTGAGCATGCTAACTAGGGTGAATATCATACAAAAAATTTGATAGAAAAGTTTTAAAATGTGCATCATACTCCCTTACGCTATCATTCATGCCCTACTTAATATCTTTCAACGCATTTATGCTCTTTTGTTCAAACTCGAGTATATGGAACTTAGCTAAGAAAGCATCACGAAGCGTGTTGTAATCTACACAAGTCTGGTTCGGTCATACTTCTTATACCAACTATGAGCATGCCCTTGGAAAGTAATAGCAAATTGACTTTCCTTACACTTAGGAGTTGTGATTCCCTTAGCGTGCCATAGTATCTCACACATGTGCACGTGCTCATTTGCATCTTCAATTCCCCCGTATTTTGATAGGTGAAGAGACATATCATAATAAACTTGTTGGGGTTGGTATGGACAGTGCCCACCATATCTAAAACTTGTATTACCTCTAGTATTCTCTTCACCTCCAAAACCACCAGATCCACTAGATCCTGAACCACCTAATCCTCCTCCTGTAGCGAGCACCAGACCAGAGGATGTGTTGCCTTGTGTCCCCACTATTGTGATAAAATAATGTCCATGGTTTGTGAAGTTGTGTAGCATCCAAAAGTATTACCAACGTTATACGCACCCAAGCCCTGTGCATATGACGCATCATAAAATATACTTGCAACCAGAACCCCAAATAACAAAGATGACATTTGTGCCGCCATAGATGAATGTGCTATCTGATTAACTCTTGAATTTAATGGAAAAATAAATCTACCTGTCACTATTGAAGCACCTACACTAGCCTGATTCTCAATAATTATCTCAAGAACTGAAACACCAAGCACAAGGGCTAGGTTGTCATGTGGGATCAGATGTGTGCCTACAGCTCTTAGTCATTCTCCCTCAGACATGCTCTCATCTAAATCCAAAGAGGGTTCTTTGTTATACTTTCCCAAATGGGGGAGTACCAAATGCTCTGGCTTCATGTCTTCCATATGAGCTTCAAATCTTTCACAAGCCATATTTCTCCTCAACTCCAAAGACTCCTCAATGTCTCATCTCTTTGTCAATTCTCTCTCGCATGCTTCATTATAAGTCACATTTCTTCTCTCTACCTTTCTGCCACTAGGTCTGTCATCTTTCACCACACCTACTCCTGCCCCCGCACGAAGTGTGATTTAGCTAGTCATAGGTCACTCTTCCAAATCCAAAGTTATAATCAAGATCTTAATCACTAAAGGGATAGCACGCAAATAAGATCCTCTGCATTCGCACAAGAACTTGAACTCAACAACCTCTTGACATGATCAAGTAGAAACAATGTACTCCAATGTATAACTATTCAAGACACCACCCCACCAGTGATCTACAGTACATGTCCAAGCCAAATCAACATCATGCGGAGTCTGGTAATCTTCATCTGTCCAAAAAAATTCTATACCTCCAATTTCTCTTTGATGCATATGCTAACAATCACTCATACAACTCTATAAGGAAATAAGAAAATAATGTCTAATAAAGCTCATGATACATATTCTATTCAACCCACGTGCGTTCATCAAATTCAGGTCTAGTTTTATATATGTGAGAAAAATATTCCTCTAAATTTTCTACCCAACTCTCAATACTGGCCAAAGTCAACCGATACGTCTTCATCATGCAACATCCTTGCAATAAGTTGAAAAGATGTCACAGGAAAGGAACAAAAATGTAGTCTTTTATTTTACCAAGAAAATTCTGAGGTGCATTGGCACATCACTCAGAAAAACCTGAGTGCTCACCTGAAGCACACAAGGGTACCTGGTCCCTCTTTTATGGCATCGTTGTCAAGGAGTTAGCATGATAAACACACATATATAATCCAAATTCATAATAACCCTTCAAATTAAAGCCTAAAAATATATATATCACAACCATATTGCATGAAATATTAAACAAGAATTAAGATCAGATTTACTATACAAGATCTAGTTACAGATGAGCCAATAACTAATATCCAACCACATAGATACATTGTATTAATCACTGCAAAACACAGAAGCTGAATACATATATAAGAGTATCACCATAGGTCATGTGCACCCATAAACCAACAACATAACCTTACAAGCATTCACAGGATACTAAATCTATGTAAATTAATACATATATATAGGGGTGAGTACTTTCCCTTCACCACCTATGCATCCTCAAAATCGGTTGCATGCTAAGAATAACCATCTGCCGCTGACAAGGATAACATGGGATCTTGTAAGCCTTTATAAAAATATATATTCTATAGATAACTTTAGTTCCAATCCTATTTTTAGCTCAAAACATTGTATTTCACTTGATATTCCACTTGTCCCAAAATAGCCTTGTGTATCCTCCAATTCTTCATGCTCCAGTTCGAACTGATAGTTCTATTCTCCAAAAAAAGACTCTTCCTGCATGGAAATTTCTCTTGCATGTCACCCACACCATTTCTATTTTTAGCATCATGCCCAAAATTTACTAAGTCCTCAACTCTCCTGAATTAATCCTTGAGTGCCTTTTTCTGTTCTCTTGCGCGTGTTCACCATATTATTTCCTACGTGTGTTTCCTTTGTTGGTCTTGTGTGCATGTTCCAATACTTATTTATTTTCCAAGGCCCAACAGGATCAATCTCCATGAGGGATAAATTATAAGGGAATGGACATAGGAGAGGTTAGAAAAGTGTTCCACATACCCAAAACAATCAAATCTACTCATTCCACACTTTGTAAGAACACAACGAAAAGGAAAACCTATGAGTATAACTCATACACAACATAAAATGAGAGAGCAGAGAGGTAAGAGACACAACTAAATGCAAACAAAGGGAGGATGAGAGCCACATTGTGCATATTTAATTGCTCCAAAGTATACATAGTTTGTTACATCCATTTGGGAGGCATTGAGAGCATTGTAAGCTCCAAAATGTAGGTCTGCAACTCAATTTTCTTTAGGACACCGTTTTGGCATGGTGCCTTTAAAAAAATGGAGAAGGATCATTATAGTAAAAGTGAGTTAGATATATAGAAGATGAAGAGGAGAGAGGAAAATAAAAAGTAAGGATCACATCCACTTCTTCAACCACCCAAGACTAATCAGTATTCAAGTTTGCAAACCCAGTATGGGCGCCATCAATGTTTTTAGAGCCCATACCCAAAAACGAAAACATGATCTTTTTTTCAATTATGGATCAATAAAGTACATTTTTGCGACCTAAATATTCTCTCAACATGTATTACTCTTCAATACATTTCCAACGTTATAAATTTTGTCTTATTTAGTGCCCTAGATCAAAATTTACGGTCATTAAAAGATCACCATGTCGTCTGCATAATTGACAGCCACAGGACCGTCAAATTTAATCTCATGGTCACTCTTGTTGGCATGTCAGCTCCCCATTATATATTGAATTATCCATTATTGATCTGATAAATTTGAGGGATCCGTAAATTTTTAGGATCCACGGAAAAGGAGGAAGTCGTAGGAAACTAGGATCTACTAAAAAAAGGAATATGCAGGAAACTAGGACCCACAGAAAATAAGGAACCCATAGATTTTAAGGATCCACAGAAAAAGAGGAACCCACTGATTTTAAGGATCCATGGAAAATAGTAATCCGTGGATTTTTAGGATCCATGGAAAAAGTGGAAGATGAGAAAAGAGGAAGGTGAATAAAAGAGGAAAAAGGGGGAAAAGAAAAGGAAGGTGAGAAAATCCCTCATTTTTTAATCAAGTTGTCCAAATAAAAAAGAGTGTTTTGTTTGAAAACAAGAAGTTGTAACCTTCATGTAGAAAATATTAACTTAGTTATATTTTTTTTGTGAAATCATGCATGCAGTATTTAGTTTTTTCCATCCTATCATTACACATAATTATTTATAGTTTATTCCATCATATCAATATAAAACCATGAGTTTTGGTAATGTATAAAAACATGAATTTTATTCTTAGAGGTGTTTATAATTTTATTGTTCACTATTTTCTAGAATAATGATAACAAAGGAAAATAGTTCATTTCCTAAGTAAGGCCATAAATGAATTTACTTTTAGAATTAAGCATTATGATTTCCTATAGATTAATCGTGTCAAAAGAAAAAATTGTGACACTCTCCTCTACCCTTATGGTATGACATTCCTTTATGAACCAAAATTTGACAATGTATCTAAAAAATGGCATATTTTAACAAAAGACAATAAATAAACTATGATTGATGCAGGAAAAAGTTTGGCAATGCCAAGATGAACTAGATGGACTTTGGGAACAAAGAAGATGCAGAATGCAGAGATTGTGACACGTATAAAGAGTTAATTGATAGTACATGGAATTAAGGAACAGATTGATGGTGATTGGGGATCAACGATGATCTCTAATAAAATTATAAATATACTTAAAGTTGATCAAATTATTAAACAAAATACATAATTCAAGGTTATTATAGAGGATAGTGAAGACGAGTGTTTATAGGATATGACTAATGTAAGATATGACTAAAAATGATAAAAAGAAATGTACTAACCTTATTGAATGTTTCTGAAGATAGAATATCTATAAGCCACTCATAAATCATTTGAAAATTATTCACAAAGGATGAAATCATAGTTTTGATGTGTTCTAGCATCATGATGTCATGCAGAGGTGCACAAATTCATTCCCAAATCCAATCTCTGACTAACTAAGAAATGAATAAGGAAGGTGGCTAAATAGAATCGATGGCATCTGTAACAATCACTGTCAATCACAGATCACCATCGATTTGGTCAAGTATGGTTGAAAACAAACTACGAAAGGATGGAAAATGGTTAAAACTACTTTCCATCTTAAGGTTGAGGTTTTTTCAGAATGGTGGGAGGTTAGAGATCTGGCTAGGAAGAGATTAGAGGGTTGGGATAGTTAGGGTAATTTAGGTTAGATTTTTTATGTGGTTAGGGGAGGGTAGATAAGATTCTACGTGGGTGAATGAGTTTTTTTCAATGGTAAATTATATTATAGGGATAATGGACTTAGGATAGTGATAATGAAAATGCAATTAATATTTGTCAGATCACCTAGGGGTGAAAAAGTGGTGTCTATATAGTACCTTTGGGGAGATGGAGAAACCCCTCAAGTTCTTGGCCTCCAAGACTCCGTGGGAATAAGTGAATGAGGTAGTTATCACTATAGGAAACTTCCTGGAAATCCATGAAGAATTATTTTACATGATGATGAGGATCACCTTTGCCCCTCTATTTATCAAATTTAGGGCAATCAAAGCTAGGTGGAAAGGGAGTATGCAACATCTCCTAATCAGAAGGATTAGGACATAGTTCTTTGAATTGATATTTCTTATTGTGTCCAAGGTTGTTTTCTTGAAGACAAAAAAGCACATATTTCATGGACACTCTTAGTCGAATATTTGGCCATGTAAAGGTGTGGTAGATATGTACATGCAGTTAGATTTGGAGGCTTCGCCGCCACGGTTTGTAGTGTAATTGTTTATATAGTTCACCCTAGGTTTCTTAGTACTTGTAATTCTACTTATGTTCTTGTGGACATGTGAAGCTAGGTTTTCCAATTGATGGCTAATGGTTTGTAGTTGTTGTATGGTGACCTCTTCATTATGGGGTTCCAGTTGAGGTTCATGTTGGGGATATTTTTTAGGTCCTTCCCCCTCAGTTCTATTTTCACAGTTAGTTCAAATAAATGGTATGTGATAGCCAAGTGTAGTCTTATAGGATTTTACTTCCTCATTGTTACCTTCAAGTTGTGTTGAGGTAGAAGCGTGTCCATGGGTTAATATGTCCTCAACAGTTCGATAAGGAGGAGGTTATTTCTTTCTACTCCTCAAATTATGTTTGTAAGGAAGGCATGGTTGAAGGTAACAAACAACTTGGCCCCTAACTCTACTAATCACAATAAGACTTGATCCTTATTGTGGAAGATAAAATTATCCATGTGGGCGGGATCTTATTTTAAAGTATTTTGGGGAATTGGTCCCTCATCTCCACTATGGTCAACAAGTGTTTACTCCTCATCATCTGATGGGTCTAATGGGTTTCGGAGGAAGGGATTAGATTCCCACCTTCTATGTGTTAATATCATAATAGGTTTAATGATGAGAAGTGTTTTTCAAATTTTTGGGATACATGTGCAAGTGTCACAATGAATCTAGGAAAAAAATAGCAACGTAACAGTAACAAAGTTAATATTTCCCAAGGGTGTGAAATGTATAATGAAAGTATCTAAGGAAAATATATGAAATTATGGAATATTAACGACCGCAAAGGAAACTTTCCCTAGGTGCAAAATGTCTCAAAAGTTGTTTAATAACACAACAACACAATTTCAACTTTTAAATAGAGTTTTAAGAAAACAATATTTAAGTATTAAAGAGGGGTTGATATGATTTTGGCAGCGTTACAACACAAATTTCCATGCTTAAATCAAGTTTAAGATAAACAAGGCTTAAGTATAAAAATGGTTGATATAATGCGAGAAGCATTAAAATGTAATTTCAACATTTAAATCAAGTTTAAGAAAACAATATTTTAAGTAAAAAAAAGGGATTGACATAATGTGGTTAGCTTAACAACGCACTTTCAACACTCAAATAAAGTTTTTTTTAAAAAGGTTTAAGTATAAAAAATGTCTGATACAATGTGAGAAATGTAACAATGCAATTTCAACACTTAAATCAAGTTTAATAAAACAAGGAGATATAACTATTATAAGTTTTTCAAAAAGAGTGATGGTGTTTTGTGTAGAAAACCCTAGGTTTTCTTCTTCAATCTTAAAGCTCCCTCCCCTTCCTCCTCACGGTGGCCTTGGAACTTCTCATGGTTGTACTAGTAGTGATGGTTTGGGAGTGGTGGATGGATTTCCCATTGGGGAGGGCCCCAAGAAATATGGGGCATGGGCATACCTCTTTCAAATGCCTTTGTTCCCAGTGGTTGTCTCTGGAATTGTTTTTTCAAGGGAAGTGGAGGATTCATCCCTGAAATTATGGAATGAAAGGACCATCAATAGGATCACTACTGGATTTGATCACAATTAAAAGTAGGATTTTACAAATTCCGTATCTACTAAATACAATGCCCTGACACATGTTTCCCCTTAGCTGTTAGGTACCAGTGCACACCATCTCCAGATTTTTGTTTGTACCCTTACCAGTAATACTCTGTCCCTACAGCTACATCGGCTAGCTAATGCTCTGGATTTGAATCTTTTACTTGCCCAAAAATTAAGCTATAATCTAGGTTCTTTTGGACTAATTTTTTCAGGCAAACTACTTGTGAATGATTTTCCTCTTTTCTCCTATGGGATAGCCTAAGATTCCTTGATTTGTATGACTAGCTTCCTTTTGGGAGGAACCAAGAATCGTAATTCTACCTCTTTTAAGGAGGCACTTTTTAAAGATGTCTCTTCCTCAATATCCCCAACAACTCCCCCTACCCCTCCCCTTACTTACATAGTTGAGCAAGCCTCTAAAACTGTAGTCTTGGAGATCAATGATGAAGGATATCTAAACATGTTGCAAGACATTAAAGCAAAAATCCCTGATATGTAGATTTAATGGTGTGTATTCATCATCAAACATAGTTATACAATGAATTTACACCCAATGGATAGATAACTGTAAATATTTCCTTTGTGCTCGAGGGTTCTTCATTGTCTATTTCAATGAACAACATAATTATCAAAGAGCCATAGAAGAGGGCCCTTGGTTCTGGGGTTCAGCTTGACTCTTCACTACCCCATGGTTTCCATATTTTGACCTTAACACCTTCTCCATCACATGGGCCCCATTTTGGGTAAGGTTTCCAAATCTACCCCTTCACTTTAATTCTTCTCTAAAGGATATTGCAAAACCTCCTTGGGAGGTTCATCAAGGTAGATGTCGATAGATTACAGAGCATTCTATATAATTTTGTCATGATCTGTGTTGAAGTTGATCTCAACAGGGGACTGCCAGATAGGATGTTCTTAAAAATGGGTGACACTAGTTATTCCCAAATTTTAGACTATGAAAATAATTCTTTCAGATGTTGTAATTGTAGAACTTCGGGTCATCTCCATTCTACCTATCCTTAAAATACATATCAAGCTCCTCGTAGAAAAGGAGTGATCCTAAGCATTGGAAAATAGCAGATTTAGACGAAGAATAATCTTCAGATGAAGAGGACAATGTTGAATTAGAAGTTCAAAGAGTTCCATCTACGGCTCCTTCAGTTTCAGCTACAACTCCTTCAGTTACAACTATTGGACCTTCTATTGTTTATACTGTACATTTAGCTATAGACACTACTGATTTAGATCCTTCTACAAAGATTTGGTAGTTGCTAGTTACTACTCTCTCTTTGGAAGGACCATCTCTGACACCGAAACGGCCTCATAAATCTGATCACTTGGACTCAAATAAGGATTTTGGCCTCCCCTTAGTGGGTTCCTTGGCCTTGGACTTAACGGAATATAATCCCCTTATTTCAGATATGATCACACAGGATAAATGGTAATTAGTGCGCTCTAAGAAAGGAAAGAAGGGAAGGCATTGATCCCCCCAGTTTCTCTCTTCCCCTTTCTTTCCTATTCTCTTTCTTGGTCTTGTATCCCCCTGGGCTGCATCTTACATTCTTTTTTTGTCCTTCTTTCTGCTTCTTCTGGTTGCAGCAATTCTAGAATTGTTGTTTTTCCTTCTGGCTTGTTGCAACTTGCTCCTTCTTTTGGAAAGTTACATCTCCTCTCTTTCCTCTCTGGTGCTTCATTCCCTCTATGTGTCTCATTGGGGCTTGTTTGGTCCTTTTCCTCCTTTGCTTTCAGGCATCTTATATTATTTTCTTTATTGTTTTATCCAGCCTTTGGGGCTCCTTGTAAAAGGATGTGGGTCCTTTCAACACCCTCAACATTTACCTTTTCCAAAAAAGCTTAATAAAATAATATTTAATTATTTAAAAGGGATTATTAAAATGTGGGTAGTGTAACAACACACTTTCAACACTCAAATCAAGTTTAAGAAAACAAGGTTTAAGTATCCAAAAATGGTTGGTTCAATTTTGGTTGCACTTCAGATAGTGCACATTTGATAAAAGTGCAACCAAAATTTTGTGAAAAGGTGATATGTTAAAACTTTTTGTAACCAAAAATTTTCGACATAAATTTGGCATATTTTCGCCTTGTTCCAAAACAAGGTTGAAACTAAGACAAATTTTTGTTTAATAAGGATTTTGATACCAATAATAATGGATATGAAAAAGTTCACCTCGATTCCAAATAGCTTCATAGGGATTATGTTCTCAAAACTCACCAATATTTTCCTAAGAGAGATACACTATATATATAATAAATTCTAAACAAGTACCATTACCCCACAATCAAATTAATGAAAGCGGCCCCATACAAATAACATTTGATACTCCTCAAGGGTTTTACTAGTCAATTGGGTAGCTTGGGCACTTCCTTTTTCGACATCCATTTCCCTCAATGTTTCAACTATTTTGGGGTTCTTATTCTAATCCTCGTAATGATTTTTATGGATTAAGCCAAAGTACTTCCCACAGTTTAAAGTGGATGGGTTTTAACCCTTATCCCAACCTACAAATATAATGTGATTTGCTCTTTTTTATCTTGATTTAAAATGTGATTGTCTTAAACATCGTTCTTTGAACAAGGAAACCTACACACAAGACATTAGTATTTTTTTTTTTAATATGTTCTTTGACGAGCATAAGTATATCTACACTCAAATAATCAGTAGGTTTCCATATTATCACAATGTAAGTGTGCCTATAGACACAAAATCATGTACTTTGGGTAATTATCTAGTCCTTGGTTGTATACTACTTTTCATATGATTCTTAAGTAAGAAAAGTATTAATTAACCCATGTCTTTGGCCACCTTTCTTTGATCTCTGTTGCTACTTTTGGTTTTACACCCTTGCTCAGTTTTCCTTTTACTCTTTGGAATTTATTATACTGAACACCAAGTATCTAGCTAGGATGCCAGTGCCAGGCACCCTCATCCCCTCTGGGTGCCCCTGCCCCCTTTGTACTTTACTCACACTTTTTGGGTCATTTCTAGTTGTTTGAGCATCTTATGATTTTGGTAGTAGGCCTTTTCGAGGTTAAATACAAAATTAAAGTAATGGAATCATATAAATATAAATCTATGTGATCATAATAAGGGACCAAGCACTAAGTATCAACTATCACCACCTAAGGTTGCATCCATCAAGGCATCTAAGAGCTCCATTACATCCATCTAACACCATCACAAGGGACACAAGGGATGGTTATTCTACATACATTTTCATACGAGGAAATTCATTTTATTCCATGCACACATCTATTACATTTCTTTACATCTAGCTTACTTGCTCACTATCAAGTGCGACATGCACAAGAGCCACCTAGGGCACATAATTCTACACACACACATAGAAAACTACATTGGGTCTGAGATGTAGTGTATGCTCAGTCATAAGTTCACCATTGTGATAAATGAGGATAGTTTGACCCCTCATTTTGCATCTTTCTTTTTTAGGATTTGATGTCTATTTGAGGGTTTTACAGGTTATATTTCATTGCAGGTTTCCAGCAACCTCTGTGATCTTGGTGCAACCTCATAGTGACTAAAAGGTGACTAAAGTGAACAAATTGTGACACCTTAGAGGAGGTTTTATGAGATTTTCCATAGACCCAGGAACCCAAAAATAGGTCTAGGGCATCATCGGTAGCACCCCTGTCCCTCTCCAGGTGCCCCAGTCTACTTGTTCCTCCAAATCTACATTTTTCTGAGCTCTGGTGCAACGATCAATGCTTGTATTTTATAGTTTTCCAACTCTGTGCATCTTCTCCATATCTCTGTGAATTAGTTAAGGTCATTCTCACCCTCTTCTTTGCACTAGGTTTTCATACTTTATTGCTTAGTTTTCTTGGGTTTATTTTTGTACTTAATTATTTATTCATTTACTACTATCTATAACATTTAGATTAGGCATCTTACATTTAAATTTTAGCTTAATCATTTTGGTGAACCCGAACTCGATCTACATGATTCTAGGATCTTTATTGCTCATCTTTCTAGGGTCTTATCATCATGAGTATCTCAATTAATGAATTCTTTCTTATCAATCCTGAATTAAAGATAGGGTCAAAAACCTCCACACTACCACTCACATTCCTACTAATATGCATCTAGATTCAATATATCAAAACTTTGTCGATGCATTTTCTCAGCATATTACTTTCCCATCTAATCCTCATGCTGATCTTGCTATTTTTGACAATGATCCACCTTTGCATATCATGATTCACATTTACAATGTGGATCCCAAGCATACTTTAATTGATAATGGATCTGAACTCAATCTTTGTCCCATGTCATTCCTTGAAAAGGATTTGGTCTTTCTACTGGCTGCTAATTTTAGTCCATCATGTCTTTCTCTTCGTGCATATGATGGATTATTTTTCCATGCTTAGGTCACATTACTCTACCTATTATAGTTAGGTCCAAAAACTCTTAATATGGTTTTCTTTTTCATTGGCTTCCTTGTTTCATATAACTGTTTACTTGGTAGGCCATGGCTTCATGCCATGCAAGTGGTTCCCTCTACCATACATCATTGTGTTAAATTCATACATGAGGGCATAAAGTATACTATTCCTCATGACCATCACCCATTTAAATATTGTGACCATGATCCAAATACTACACTTCCTATTCCAAGAATTGATACTACTAATGAACCACAACCCATGGATACTCCAGATCATTTACCACCACTTGAAGGTGTTATTTTCATGATAGATACTGTCTCATCTACACCATCACCTCCACCTGTTACTACTACTGCTATGATTCTTTATCAGGGGCCTGTCCACCATCGGACGTCAATCCATCCTACTACACCTTCTCATGCGTCATATTCATTACACGACCCTCATTTACATGCACATTTTTCATGAATGAATCTTATTGGGAACACATTCCATTCGATCCTACTTGTGATGACATTATATGTACACATGATGGCTTGACTCAACTAGGCTTCATCTTTCAAGGATCTCTATCCTCCACTCATGATCCTCATCTATATCATGGATTTATCACTATCACTGTTTCCTATGGTCTGCGTGTCTTTCATCTCATAGTATTTCTTGCGTGAGCCCATCACTCTTCTCCACTTACATTAGGGAAATATTGGCTTGATTACATTGGGGGCACATTAGACCCTGATCATATTGATATCTCATTTCCTATGTCCCTTTGGTTTCGTGTGTTCATTTACAATGAGTTCATTTCTTGGCTATACGTTAAATATCTCACTCCTTGGTATGCACATGGATTTCCATTACCTCCTTTCACTGATGAAGAATATGCTATGGGAATGTATAATTTATGCCTCAATGGCTCCTTACTTGATCAACCTGACACTATTAACTTATAAAGTTTCAGATGCTTCACCATTCGGATTTGATCATGACAATGATGACCTCTTAGATGATATTAATTGAACACACTCATCACCACATACTTGGGGGGCATCACACTTATATCTTCCCCCTAACATTAGCAAGTGTCTTATTTTCATCATTCACTTCTACTTTCACATAAACACACATGCATATTGACACTCTCTAGTATTATCATTTTCCTAATGATGCACTCTTGTGCTTTGGTTCACACTTGACTATTGAGGGCATACCTATACACACAACACCAATCACACAACACAAAAATCACTCACACACACACAACACATGACACACAACACACAACACTATCACACAACACATATTCACAATTACACACAATTCATCAAAGCACACAACACATAGCACACACTTCACAACACACACACATATCATACACACAACACACAACACACAACATTACACACAACACACATCACAAACTACACATCACACAACACAATCTTGATACATCACACATCACACATCTTCACTAACACACAACACACACACACACATATCTGACACATTGACACAACACACAACACACAACACACAACACACAACGGACACAACACACAACACACACAAAACACACACACACAACACATACACACTAACACAACACAAACACACATTCACTACACACAACATATCTATACAACACACATGTCACACAACACACAACACGACAACTCACACACACAACATATGACACACAACAAACATCACAAAACAAACACGACTCACACCACAACTCACACACAAATTCAACACATCACACTTACATATAAATCACACAACACACATCATTTCACTATCACACTTGCACATCGCAATCACATACACACAACATCTTTCAACATATCAACATGTGACACTCACTAACTCACACGTACATCAACACATTCACACATCCCTCACAACCACTATCCGCTTTATGATTCCAACACTTTAGATCCTACATATCATGATATACACTTTATGTTAAATCATCACGCTTTCTACAACCATTACACATCTCATGATATATCTTTATGATACATCTATCACACATTCTCATTTCTCATGATGCACATCCATATTCAACTGCTGATATCTACTTCTAGGATAAATGGACCTCATTCACAACTTCACACTTATTTCATTCAACATTAGTCATTCATTCATGCATTAATCAACACTCCATACATTCATCAACTTTGATCATCACATACAAACACATCACTCAAACCATTTCCCTGATGACACACTCTTGTTTACGGTTCATTATTGACTACTGAGGGGCATAAATAAATGAACCTCATTGCATACATACACATCCACTCAGGGGGAACACTGCTCCTATCATTCATATTGCATTCCATTTCATCTCATCTACAACATGCTACATATCTTGGTTGCATTTACTCTTGATTACTCATGCTTTTACATGTTCATCTTATTACACATGTTAGATAGATATCTTGTATGTCATTATCTTTATCATACACACATGCACGTTCACTTTCCTTTCTAGTTGTGATCACATATTCTATAGATCTCTACATGCAACATGGATGTTTAGTGGAGTACCTATTACCAGTCCCATAGAGGCTCTTAGGGGCATCCACTTTCGTAAACATTACAGGTGCTATTGTTTCATTTTGTTTATAGCACATTACTTTATCATTTATACACTGTTTTGACATACTTTTTATCTTTCTAACATGCTAATGGGTGCTTCATGTGTAACATTTTTTATAGGCCTATTTACTTCCATGGTTGTCTGTTACATTGCTTGTCATTGTTTTCTCTTTGTATGCTCTTGTTTGTAGGATTTTCCCTTTGTCTTGTGTGCACACTTGTCTCTTATGACCACTATGACCTTGATTGTCTTGCAACATTATGAGTGATGTCCCATGTTTGTAACCCACTTTTCATGGTCTACATTGTCTTCTTGTGTGTTTACTTGAGTCTTAGCTTACACATTGTTTCTTAGCTTACACTTTAATCTTACACATGTCTTTTTGTATGTTTTCTTGTACTAACACTTGTCTCCTAGCCAATTTGTTTGTGTGTGCCTTGGTTTCTACCAAGCACATTCCCTTCCCCCTATAGGCATAATTTCAGCACAGTGGTCAGTCCTCTTTTGGGCCACATACTCCTTCAGGTGACATCACATGCACCCCAAATGAGGGGGGCATCATTTGGGTGAATTAGCCACCCCATACAATGTTATACACAACACATCACAATACATAGTACAACATAGTTTTCAGTTTTAGATAGGGCTCAGAATCAAACTTGGGTCCTTAGCACATGATAATGTCCTATGAAACCTAGGGGGTAGTGTAACAATGAGGGAAAGTTCAACATAGTCTCTTAGAACTCCACACACTAGGCTTTTGACAGGGCTTAGAATCATTTAGCACTAGGTCCTTACAATTGGGGTAAGTACACACCATCTACAGTGGTGTTCCATATTTTGGGAGTAGTTAAAGGTTGGAGGATGACACTAGACTTTCCTCTCTACACTACTTCTGTCATGGTGTAGGATCACCCAAAAAACCAACATTTTCAACAGCACTCTACAAATTTGGGAAGCGGTTAAAGGTTGGAGGATGACACTAACTTTCCTCCCTATACTTCTTCTGTCGTGGTGTGAGATCACCCTACACTTCATCAAAATCTTCAGGATCCTTTCTACACTCTTTTCTCATCACAGATCAGGTGCACATGTTCCTTTTTCACATTTTCAACATTTTTACATACTTTTTACACATATACATGTGTATTTGACTACTTGTTTCATTCTTCTCTTTTGCAGGTCCATCTGTATGGGAAGTGGTAGTCAATGTAACATTTCACAACATCATCACAACACCAACAATAACATTGACATCGACAATAGGTACATCATGACATCTACACATGTGTTTCCACCCTAGGTTCATTTTCATCATCACTTTTTACACTTTCTCCTCCTTAGCATCCACAGCTTCACACTTTTTATCATTCCATGCACTTTGTCTTGTCCCTCGACATGCTCTTTCTATCATCGATCTACATGGTTATCGGGTACACATCTCTATCTACTTTATGTTACCAATATTTTCACTCACCAACATAAAGTGGAGGAAAATGTAGACACAAAATCATGCACTTTGGGTAATTATCTAGTCCTGATTACATACTACTATTCATATGATTCCTAAGTAAGAAAAGTACTAATTAACCCATGTCTTTGGCCACCTTTCTTTGTTTTTTGTTGCTACTTTTAAGGTCTTACACCCTTACTTGCTCAATCTTCCTTTTTATCTTTAGCATTTTCATCCTGGACATGATTTCCTTAGCCAGGACACCAACGCTAGGCACCCTCGTCCCCTCTGGGTGCCCCTGTCCCATTTTACTTTACTCACACTTTTTGGGTCCTTTCTAGCCATTTGAGCATCTTATCTTTTTGGTAGTCGGCATTTTTGGGGTTAATTACAAAATTAAGTAAGGGAATCATATAAATATAAAGTTATGTGATCATAATAAGGGACCAAGCACTAATCATTAGCTATCACCACCTAAGGTTGCATCCATCAAGGCATCTAAGATCTCCATTACATCCATCTAGCACCATCTAAGGGACACAAGGGATGGTTATTCTGCATACACTTCATAGGAGGGAAGTTCATTAAATTCCATGCACACATCTATTACATTTCTTTACATCTAGCTTACTTGCTCTCTATCAAGTGTGACATGCACAAGAGCCACCTAGGGCATGATTCCAAACACACACACAAAACTACATTGGATCTGAGATGTAGTGAAATGCTCACTAGTAAGTTCACCATTGTGACAGATGAGGACAGTTTAAACCCTCATTCTACATCTTTCTTTTTTAGGATTTGATGATCTATTTGAGGGTTTTACAAGTTCATTCTTCATTGCATGTTTCCAGTGACCTCGACAATATTGATGCAAACTTATAATGAAAAAAGGAGATTAAAATTGAACAAATTGTGACACGTCGTAGGAGGTTACTATTGATTTTTCACAGACCCAAGAACCCATAAATAGGTCTAGGGAATCTATAGGCACCCTGTCCCTCTCCAGGTACCCCGATGTAGCCTATCTCTCAAGATCTACATTTTTCTAAGCTCCAATGCAACGGCCAATGCTTCATAATTTCTAGTTTTCCAGCTTTGTGCATCTTCAAGATCTCTACAAATCAATTAAGGCTTTTTACTCTTTCTTTTCACTCAGGGTTTCATACCTTCTTGTTTAGTTTGCATGGGTCTATTTATGTACTCAATTGTTTATTCATTTACTGCTACTATAACAATCAGATTAGGCTTATATATTTACATTTTAGCTTACTTCTCAAAAAATACCGATTCCAGGAATCCAAAGGGATTTCCTAGGAGGATGTCAACTTGGTTTAAAACAATTAAGTGAATTGATAGAAATGATAAAATGCTAAAAAATGATAACGATAAGGATAGATAAATGATAAATGTGGAGCTAGAACTCAATATTAAATTGTAATTCCTACTCTCCTTCATATGTATCCCAGGATAATGTGGCATATATTTAGACAGATTCAAATTAATCATACCAATAGTTTGTTGTTCCTTATTGGATCTTGTGGAGGAACTCAAACTAATCCTCAATATCTTCAATGTCAGATGTAAATCATATGTCACACGATGTGACATCATGAATAATGTTGAATTGTTTCCAAAATAAAGGTTTTTGATAAATTGTAAGGTCCTAAATTCTTGTAATGGGGTGTGATTGGACTTGAACAATTATCTAAAGAAGAGACATACTTGCAAAAGACAAGTTAAATCTAGAGATATTGATAGGAAGTTAATAAAATGATATGGTTAATTAAAAATATGTTTGAAAAACAGGGATTACTGGTGGTTCAAAGGAATATAGAAAATTTAGTCAGATTGTGGGAGATTCAAAGGAATTGCGGGCGAGTCAAGGGAATCGCTAATGATTACTATGAAAATGCTTGATTTCTCTAAAAACGATAAGTTGATTAAAATAGAGATCAAAATGATTTATTTTGTTAAATTTGGTATTATAAAAATAATGATAAAGTAATAATGAAGTGAAAAGGTGTACCTTGAAGTATTGGGAAGGAACAAAACACTTGCAAATGGTGATTGAAAGTTGGTATTATTGATCTCTTGGGATATTTTTTGAAGACAAAGCTACAAAGATTGATATGTGTAGGCTCTTGGGGAGATTTTTGATGATGTGGATGTTGTTGTTTGACTTGAGGATCACTGGAGTGACAAGGTTTTGCTACTTGATTGAAAATAAGAATGTAAGGACACTTGAGATAATTATGAAGATCCTTGAAACAGGAGTGAAAACTCCTAATTATAATCGTTGGAGATTTGTTAGAATCATCGGCGATCCGGGAATTATGGGGGAAACTTGTAGAAGTTGTTAAACCAGTTACAAAATGGGATTTTTGAGTAAATGGATTAGGGAAAATGGTTAGGAAGGAGGTTATACGAGTTGGAGAGGTTGGGAGGTTGGGGTAAAAAGGGTTAGGGATAGTTTGAAAATGGTTAGGTGGTTTTAGAGGGGGTTAACGTAATTAGATGGGTAAATAGTAACTTGTAAAGGAGTAAATAGTCAATTTTATGGGGTGAGGGGAGATGACTTAGGAATGTGTTACAATGTTAGGTTTGGATAAAATAATGTGTGTATGTGGGGGAAGTAGGCGGGTAATGAAAAACTTGGTGTCAACATTTTTCCCTTTTTGTCAAGTAGTTTTTGATAGGAAAACTATTGGATAAAAATAGTTTGAGATAGCTGGTTTTGTATTTGGATGGGTAATCCCACCTCAAACTGGGGGTGATTATGAAAAAGTGCAAGGATCACCAATTTTATTGAGTTGATTGGATAGTTTTGACATGTGTCTTTCATTTTAAGTTTCCCCAAGATGAGGTATAGAAACAAGATTGGTCTTGTCGTGGAACTAAGTGATAGGGGAACCAAAGGGCTTATGTCCTATAGATGTATGGATTTCCAGTGATGAAGTTGTAAGGAAAATCTATGATAGATTGCTGGTTGTATTATTGATTGATCTTGGTATGCATAATTAATGTATTTTTTTATTATATTGGTTGATTGTGAGGGTTTCAAGGACCTTAAAATGAGGCAAACGTTGGATAAACGTGTCACTCGGAAAAATGTGATAGTATTTTTAAACAGGTCACTTGGACAAATGTGATAGTATTTTTAATGTCTTTGTTATTTTAAAAGTTGTTTTTGATTATTAATGTGAATCGCAGGTTATTATGGGAAATCATAGGTGATTTCATATGGTCGTTGGTGATATGGGAATCACCGACGATTCCAGGGAAGGAAAATTGATGCCTTATAAATATTGGGGTTTAACCACGGTAAATTCATGTTTACCATGTGAATTGAGAGATTTAAAGCTTTGATTTAGTGGTTTATAAGATATAAGAGAGAGAGATGGAGGCTCTGAGAGGATCATGGAGGTAAAGGAGGCCCACCCAAGGGGATGTAAGTACCCTTTTTTTTTGTTTTTTTGTTTTAGTTAGTTTTTTATTTTTTATTTTAGGGCCCGTACGAGGGCATGTTTGTTGAGTTTCCGAAATCACCAGTGATTTTGTCAAATCACTTGTGATTTGGATGAAATGCTAGAGATTTTTTTGAGTCATTGGTGATTGGAGTTTTTTTTCTATAATTTTGATAAAATTTTATTTTAATGAATGTTTTGTGGATATAGGTGAGGGACAAATTGCCCATCAAAGATAGGATTCCTATGATCCTAGAGGATGTGAGGGATTATTTTTTGGATGAGGACGGTTTCATTAGGAGGATGTAGGTTTGGGAACGATGTGTCATTATAGTTTGATCCACAGGCAAAAAAGTTTACTATTGGCATTATTAGAGAGATGGGATCTTAGTAGTACATTTTGGTTACCAACGGGTGAGATGAATATCACCCTAAAGGATGTACACAGGATTCTAAGCTTTCCCATGCATGGAGAGGGGATCTATTTGATCGATGAGATAGAGAGGGATAGTGTGATGAGTAGATTGTATGGAGATGATGATGAGGGTGTAGATTTTTGTTTGGGTGGGTTTTCATACCGGGCTTTGTATGCTCCTGAGACATAGGGTCATGCTTTGATGACCTTGATGATGAAGGGATCACATGTTATGCTTTACCTGACTCTGTTGGGGGATGATTTCTTTGGATGATGAGGGTTGTATTGGTATATATGATGGAGTAGAGGAGTGTTTTTAAGTTGGCCCCTTCCTTACTAGCCCAGACCTACAAAGAGTTATGGGTATGGAGGATCACGAAGAGGTTTGGGATTGATGTTAACTTTCTATTACAGTGTTGGGCATATGATCACATGGTAGTGGCTTGGCCTAGAGGTTTGTCATGGGGAGACCTTGCAGTGTTGGAGAGATCCACTAGATTTTTCTATTGGAGGTCTAATATGGGAGATGCAAGGCTAGTACAAGGTGAGGAGTACTATAGATAGCTCATGTCTAGTTTACAAGTTGGTGATCTCAAGTGGAGACCATATATTAGGTTTCTATTATGGGAGGGAGAGGAGGGTGAGCTTAGGGCCACCCAATAAGATCTATGGGTGTGGGGTCATCGGTTGGGAAAGTGGAATTTGATCTGATTTAGTTGTGTCAGCGATAGTTTGGGTTGATTCAGGATGTACCAGAGGAAATGATGGTGTATAGGCATGGTGATGGGGATGTAGAGAAATAATTTCTAGTGGTCATAGTGCCTTGTTCCATGCCCAACGAGGAGGGGCAATGGGCTTAGATGATCAGGGAGTTCCCACAGTTTTAGATGATGCCAGGTTTATAGAGGCATTTACCGCATGGTGGTGGGATTAGTCTTCTATAGGTGATAGACAGGTGTGAGCCCATGTGGAGGCAGCTCACCAGGGAGGTGATGGTGATGGTGAGGGTGGGGGTGAGGGTGCTAGTGGCGGTGATGAAAGGGAATTTCTAGATGCCATTATTGCTCATTTAGAGGCTGAGAAGGCTACCTTGACCATGGAGAGGGATGGGTTGAGAGGTGAGTGGGATGGTCTGAGTAAGTAGCTAGCAGGTGTATAGAAATATAATGTAGGCCATAACTGACCTAGATTTATATAGACAGCAACGGGAGACCTTGAAAAATGCTCTCGGCATTATAGGTACTTCAGTGTCAAGTGCTGAGTTACATGCAGCTAGAGTTTAGGCCAGTGGTTAGATGAGACCACCTGGTGGTGTTAGCTTGGCTAACTACCAATCAGTACATAAGGAGCTAGTATACTATGAGGAGAAATTGAAATGGAGGCTGTTAGATGAGCTTTGTTATGCAGCATATCAGGCACAAAGGTGAGAAGAACCTACTAACATCACGATGAGTGTGGGTCAACCACCATGAGGTCTAGATAGAGGTGGTCCGAGTAGGGGACCAGATGAAGGTAAGGTTGGTGATCAGAGGAGAAGTGCTTGAGGAGGATCCTTGTTCATAGGTGTTCAGTTTACCCAGTGATATGATATTTTGATGTACATGGCTATTTTGTGAAGCTGACATTCAATGTATATTTTTGAGATTGATGATGTATCATGACACTTTAATAGGTGTGTGTGTGTGTGTGTGTGATTATGATTTTGACTTATATGTGTTGACGTATTTTGATGTGGTGTTCTAGATAATGTGATGTTTGATTTGTTTTTATATGTTGATAGATGTGTTATTAATTTTGATATGGTATATTTTAGATATAATAGATGTAATTTTGTTATGATGGTTTATATGGATTTTAATTACAATGTGACCTTTAATGTGTGAAAAAATTTCTCTGATCATGAATGGGAATAAATTTTGAAATGATTTCCTTTGGATTGGATTTGATACATATGCTATGGTAAAATGTAGAATGAAGGCTCTTGTACTTTTTGGCCTTATAACAAATGTTAACACATAAATAACAATAGGTAGTTACATGTAAAATCTTAAATAAGGATGGAAGTGAAATGTATACCTTCTTAGAATATGAGAAGGGTAGACATATGTAGGTTGTGCGGGAGAGTAGGTTCTTCTTTGAATGGTTTCATAGAGAGGTTCCCCAGCTATACATTTTACTTTCTTAACACAAACTGATCGATGTGGGAAGTTTACTTTTATGGGAAAGTTAATCAATGTGGGAAGCTTTCCTATGATGCTTTTGGTATTTTGATTTTTTGAAGGTTGATCAATGTGGGAATCATTTTTACATGGGTAGGAATCCTTTGCGGGAGTGGTCTACAATTTTTGACTTTTTGGATAGTCTTCCTTTGACGGATTGGTCTATAATTTTGACAGGAAGTTTTCCTTTGAGGGATTAGTTTGCTTATTATTATTATTATTTATTTTGTATTTTTTTTATAATATGATTTTTATAGCTATCTTTTGAGTCTATTTATGTTGATAAGGTGCATCCATAGATATCTTTGACTTTTGAATTTTTTTACACTAAGGGCAGATGGCGGATAATTTATCTCTTTTAGAGCAGTTGACTACAATTAAAAGAGCACCAAATGAGAAAATAGCAGAATTCAATTTCAGATTCCAAAGGACATGGGACAGGATTCTAATTTTCTTAAGGCCAACTATTGGAGGTGCATTTCTCTATTTTCTAAAATCTCTTAGTTCTGATATAGCTATGATGATACAATATATGGGAGGAACAACATTGCCAGGAGCTTATAATATAGCCATTAGAGCTGATAATTACCTAATTCAAGCCTGTAAACTTGCACCTAGGCCATCTATGCCTATTTACCTAGAAATGGGGAATCCTTGTTCTAGTCAAGCGCCTATATTAGCTCCCATCCCAACTCCCAAAAATTATAATTCTAATGAAGATTCCACTTCTTATAGATCCCCAACTAAGCTTTAGGAAGTCATGAAATAATTGCAAAACTTGGGGAATGAGTTGGTAATAATCAAGAGGCAATAAGCCCAAAATTTCATACCATATCAACCTTAATCCTAACCAAATAGACCTCCATATCAATCAAATACGCCTCCAACTCAAGTTGTAAATCAAAACCAGAATCAAGGACAACCTCAAGTTGTCAAACCATTTCATCCTTACAATCCTAATGTTACCTCTACATCTGGAGCCTTGGTTCCAATCTAGAACAACTTAGCACAAGAATATGAGTGGTGTTTCCCTTGTGGTGAAACCCATAATCAAGAAACATTCTTCAACGATGCTTTGAAACAAGCCTTAATGGTGTAAATTTTTTGTGTGTCTCAATAAGTGAACCAAGAAGAAAATCAGTAGCAAGAAAGCACTTAAGAAACACCTCCAAGTGAGACTTCACTTGTGAACTAGCAAGCTGAAGATTTCTATGGGATGAATCAAGATTCTTCTTAGGGTGTGGCAGCGAACACAAGATCTAAGAAAAGAAATATAGAGGAAGGACAACCATCAAATATCAGTCCTTCTCATCCTTCTCTCACGGCCCAAGGCATTAGTAGTTCAAATGCAGTCCCAAGCTCGCAAAATCAGCCTAGGATGTCTGTTGTAATAACCCATGTGCAAGAGAAATATGTGTCAAAAAAGGGGCAGCAAAAAAATAGTCCATCTCCATTCAGCATCATTGATCAAATGAAGAAAACAAATGTAAGTTTCTCAATGTGGGAGTCATTGACAATTTATGGGTAAATGGATTTATTACAGGTAGCCATGGTAAACTTATCCATTCCAAATGAAACATCCAAGGACCAAGACAAGGTACTAACTAATGTAACTCAACAAGAAGGAGATCATCCAAAGGGAAATATGAAACCTCCACAATTTTACATATCTTTGATCATTAGAAATAACCTTGTACACAATTACATGATAGACTCAGGTGCAAGCAGCGCAGTAATGCCCAAGAAAATTGTAGATCAGATGTGTTTAAAATATGAAACTATTTTAAAGGAGTGGTACAATTCAATGGGACATCACTGACAACTGTTAGAGTGATCAAAGGATTTAATCTTACATTACATGCATGCCGAAATGTCACCATTCAACAAGACATATCAGTCATTGACTTACCGCCACTCTTTACTTTGTTCTTATCTCGAGATTTTACTGCTAAGATTGGTGGATACTTATCAGTTGATTGGTCATACATGCTCTTTAGAACAAGGTATGGAGCTAAAGCTACAATCAGATCGGAGCCAATTGTAAATTATCACATTGAGCCTTATGTACCAAGTCCAATCAATTCCAATTTCTCAGCTTTTGATCAAGAATATTACCCAAGCACTCAAAAGACAAAAACCAATGTTGGATGCATTCCATATTTGACATTAGATGAATGGGAAAACAATAAGTATGGATATGATAATTACAAGGAAATTGTAGAGTTTGAGTTGGGAATCTTTATTCTATTTGAATAAAATCCACCTCTCTCTAGATTCACCAAACCAAATGACGAAGATCACAATGAAGTCTGGAAATTGTTCTTTGATGGTTCAAGGAGAAGACAAGGTGCAGGAGGAGTAGAAATTCTTATATCTCCCAAAGGTAACAATTACTACTCATATTTTTTTTTCCAATTCAGTTGTTCTAATAACAATGTTGAATATGAAGCATTAATCTAGGGGTTACACTAGGCAATAAAGAGAAACATCAAGAACTTGCAAGTACTCGAAGATAGTGAAATAATCGTGAATTAGGTCAAAGGACCAAATGCTGCTAAAAATGATCTTCTCAAGAGATATAAAAAAATGTTATGGGATCTCATTGTAGACTTTGAGGCATTTAACATTGATTCCATTCCAAGAAAGGAGAATGAGGCTACAGACAGGCTTGCAACAATTGGGGTAGCATTTGACATGGTTGAAACTATCAAGAAGGACAAGGAACAACCTCGTATCAGAGTAATTGTAAGGCCAGTTGTTCTAGAAAATAACAAAAGTTGGTAAGTGTTTGAAAGTGATCAACAAATCATCAATTTCCCTCAGGAAGAAGCTAAGATCTATGTAAAAAAATCAAGGCAAATTGGAGCAACAATATGGGGATTAAGTGATCGAGTTGAGAATGAACAAGTTTCCAAAAGGTTTAGTGACTCTAGAGTCAATATTCAATCCTAATGACTAGTTCCAGAAAAAGAAAGATAATATTCAGGTTAAGGGAGAAGATTCAAAGCCCATTTCAGTGGGTGAAGGAAACATGCTCCAGATTCGCAAAGTAAGTACTCATCAAGAAAAATATGATTTCATTCAAATTTTCCAAGAATTCCTAGATATCTTTGCTTGGAGCGATGAATATTTGAGGGGATTTGACCCTGATTTGGTCCAACACATTATTGAGCTAGATCCAAATGCCAAGCCCATCAGGAAAAAAAAAGGCCAATGAATCCTCATATCGAATCTCTCATGAAGAAGGAACTGAAAAATCTCATTAAGGCAAGTATTATTTTTCCAATCAAGCACTCTTCATGGGTTACTAATCTGGTTCCAGTCAGGAAAAGAAATAGAGAACTAAGATTGTGTGTGGATTTTCAAGACTTGAACAGAGCTTCTCTTAAGGATCATTATCCACTTCCTTCCATGGAGGAAATATTACAAGTAGTATCCGGTTCCGAGAGATTTTAATTGTTGGATGGTTGCTAGGATACAATCAAAACATGGTAAAAGAGGAAGACCGGTTCAAGATAGCTTTCACCACAAAATAGGGCAAAAATGCTTACAAGAAAATGCTTTTTGGGTTGTTAAATGTCATAGCTATGTTTTAAAGAGAAATAGACATGGCATTCAAGGCACTGATAAACAAGATATTTCTTGTGTACTTAGATGATATAACTGTATTCTCTAAGAACGTGGCTGACCACCTCTCCCATCTCATGATAGTATTCAAGAGATGTTTTTATTTTGGTATATCTCTAAATCTAAAAAAATGTATATTCTTGGCTCATGAAGGAAAGCTCTTAGGCCACATTGTGTCTAAAGAAGGATTGACTATTGATCCTAAGAGACTTAAAGTTATTTGTGCTCTACCATTGCCAAGTCACAAGAAGGCTCTTCAGAGCTTTTTAGGGAGACCAATTTCGTCAGGAGGTTCGTGCTGAATTTTACGACTTTTGTCAAACCATTAACAATGATGTTGAAGAAGAGCATGACATTCAAGTGGACAGTGGAAGGAAAAGAGATTTTTGAGGCTATCAAACATGCAATATCCCAAGCTCCAATTCTCATCAATCCAAATTTTCAAAGGACTTCATACTCTATGCTTTTGGTGGTTTGGACACAATATTTGTTATTTTGGTGCAGTTGAACAAGGAGGGATTTGAGAAACCTATAGCTTTCTTCAGTCATATCTTGGACGAGTATGAGGTAAGGTACTCTTTCATTGAGAATCATGTCCTCATTGTTATAATGAGCTTAAATAATTTTAGACACTTGGTTTTAAACAACAAAATCTAGTTGTTAGTATCTCATGTCAGATTTAAGGACTTTCTTCTCAACAAGGACTTAAATAAGAAAGGGGCAGGTTAGATTATTTGTGTCGTAGAAATCAAGGTAACTAAATTGGTTCATGGCAAAGGCTTATGTGAACAACTAGCTTCCAATCAACATGTTGAACTAAATAATGAAGGATTATTTGTCCGAGTGCTTCAAGATGATCAAGAACAAGATGCAGATAGTATTCCCACTCCTTGTTGGACCTGGGACATGATACATTTCCTTCAAATAGGTTTATGCCCTCAATAGTTAAGCAAAGCAAAAATAATATATTTGAGACTCCAATCCATTATGTGTGTCCTCATTGATGGTATCATGTTCAAGAAATATGTGAATGGAGTTCTCTTGAGATGTGTTCTAACAAATCAGATTGAGAAAGAGCTACATGAGTTCCATGATGGACAAGTTGTATGTCATTTTGTTCTATGAGTAACAACCCTCAAGATCATGAAGGCTAGTTACTATTGGCCCAAAATATTTAGTGATTGCTATGCATGGGTCAAGAAGTGCAAGAGGTGTATTTTTCACAGGGAAGGAAAGGATAGCAACAGTCCCACTCCACTCAATCTCAGTTGATCAACCATTCATGTAGTGGGGATTGGATTTTATTGGAGTTATTAGTCCTAATTCGATTCAAGGCCACAAATGAATTCTCACTGCAACGGATTACTTCACCAAATGGATTGAAGTAGTGACTCTTAAGGAGGTGAACGAGTCTAATATAATAGACTTATATGAGGGAATTATTACCAGATTTGGTGTCCCGGCTACTATTATATCAGAAAATTCTCTAGCATTCCTTGGCACCAAAATCTCTGAGTGGGCTGGTAAGGATGGAATTTATTTAAGCACTTCTTCTAATTATTACCCTCAAGGTAATGGGAAATCTAAGTCCACAAATAAGAACTTGTTGAGGATTATCATAAGAACTCTAGATGAAAACAAAATGACATGGTATCAAAATCTCAAATCAGCCTTGTGGGATGATATAATCACACCAAAAAGGTCTACTAGCAACTCTCCCTATAAGCTATTCTATGGCAAAGAGGATAGGTTTCTCATATCTCTTGAATTTCTAGCACTTGATCTTCTCAAATAGATGGATTTATCTAAGTTTGGGCCCATGCAATTATGGTATGCTAAGTTGATGTAGTTAGAAGAGCTAAGAAATCAAGCAGTGCAAACATACAAAAAGATCAGGCTCTGATCAAGAGGTCCTTTGACGATAAAACTTAAGCCAAGAACTTCCAGAAGGTGACTTGGTATTGAAATGGGTTGTTGATAGGGAAAAACTAGTTAAGAATTCCAAATTTATACCATATGGATTGGTCCCTACATGATCATGGGGTGTAAAAATAATAATGCTTTCCAATTGTCAAAGTTGGATGGAGAAGAACTCTAGATTCTAGTTAATGGAATCTATCTCAAGCACTGTTACTAAATAAAAATATCACCTTTGTACATATTAGTTTAGAATTTATAATCCCTCCAAGTGTTTGTAGCACACTGTTTTGTTATTAGAATAGGTTTCCCTTCCCTAAGTGCTTTGTATAGGTTCTATTGCTTTTGGGTTGCATGGTCTTATTGCACAACTCCTATCAGTTTGAGAAAAGTTCCAGGGAAGTATTTTTTGGTTCAGGAGTTTAAAGTTGTAGGAAACAATTTCCATATCCAAGAAATTTCAAATACAGAGCAACTAAAATCAGACTTGGAACAGTTCATATTTTCATTCAATCAGTTCCAACAGATTAGGGTTCAAGATCAAGCATCATGCATTTAAGGATAAGAACATTGTTTCTTGGTTTCACCATTTATTACAGAGAGAAGGAAGGAGAATTTTCAGGTTTTAAACAATTTTTCACTCTCATAAGACCTTATCCAAAAGATTTCCTATGATGAGATGGTCAATTCAAGTTCTAGTTAGCTTCATTTGCAGGTTCAAGGAGTGATTCAATTCATTCAAGGGGAGGAAATTCATATTTCATATCAGTTTTAGGTTATCGAAGATAACTCCATGCCCAATGGATGCAATAAGGTCACTGATCACTTCACCTGATAGGAAAATAGCCCCGTTGAGTCACCAAATTGTTATCTAAAATTTTCCCCCCAAGGTAATTTTGATAACTTACATAATTCCTTTTAGACTTGGACAGAAAGATATGGTGAAAATAGAGAAAATTTGGATTGTGGGGGAACTCCTTTTCTTTTCTCTTACTCCCCCATTCAAGAAAAATCTAAGTTAGAGAAAATTTGCCAAAAAATGGAAAAATGGCATATTTTAATGTATTGCAAGTTTGGGGGTTGCAGATGGAAAAAATACGACTGGAACTAAGGTTGCTCGACCTCGACTTAGGTCTGAAATGTAAAGAAATAGTGTAATGTGGAAATTTTGGGTCTGGAATTCCAAGGCGGTACAAGTTCCGTCGGGACTTGAGTTCCCCGAAGACCCAAAATGGCCAATTTTTTAAGGAGCTGAAGTGGTTCCCTTGTATTACAAAAGTAGAAGTTTGGGGCCCAAATGACACAACTACCATAGGGACGTGAGTTCCCTGCGGACCCAAAATTATCACAACACACTGGAGTTGGGCAAAGATGGTTTAGTGCAACAAAAGTAGATTTTAGAAGCCCTGATGGGACAAGTTTTGTTGGGTCGAGTGTTCCCCGCGGAGCCAATATCTCTGTAGTATGAAGGAACATTGGGAAGCTGTAGTGTAATGTGGGTAATGTGGGGATGCGGGCACTAATGACCCCACGGGAACTTGTTCCCATGGACCGCATGTGCCCTGAAAAGCTGATAGACCCGCAATACAAGGGGAAGCGGATGTGCAGAGAAAGAGGGCCCATAAGGCCCAAGTGACCCTTATACCCTATGTACCCCAAAAACCCATAATACCCACAATATAAAGTAAAATTGAGTTAAATGCAAACTATGGAGTCAAGCAGGGAACTCCATTGACCATCCCAAGATGCTAAACTTCAAACAGCCATAACTTTTGACCTAGAGCTCTGATTTTCACAAAATTGGAATTTTTAGAAAGGTATCAAAATTTTCTATGCCAAGAAATATTGATTTATTAATTTTATTAAGGTTAGATATATGAAAAAGTGTAAAACGTCCCCAGAATTTAAAAAGCACATTTTTCAGGTAGCTAAACAACCAAAATTAATGAAGTACGGGCATTTTCTTCTCCCTCAAGCAATGGTAAAATGAAGGAATGGGTTTGCAAGGATATCCATGATGTTTTGCAATCATTTAATAACTCTTGTTTATGGGTGAATCCCAGAATTCGATTTTCCCTTCTCTCCCCCTCTTTCTTCTTCTATAAATGTAAATGGAGAGCTCATTTTTTAAGTGTTGAACATTCTCTAGTTGCTTCTCCATTATTCTACATGTTGTTGTGAGATTCAAGCCTCCATTATAGGTATTTTTATAGGAAATACATGCCTATATATTTCATTATAATGGACTGTGTAATTTTATGAAGCAATAAAATCAAGTGGCTGGGATTGTAATTCAAATAAATAGTTATATGTTTAATGGAATATATTTTGAGCTTATAAGTGGTTGGGATTGTTGAGGTATATACTCGAAAGTAATGGAAGTGTGAATGAGAGTTTGAGATTATTGAGGTATGTATTGAGAGGAGGTAGGGATAGTGGATGTTTTTTGTGAGAAGGGATGGATAGTGGGGATAGAACTTGTGTTGATGGGTGGTGTTGATGTTGGGATAGATAAAACCACATTTTGGATAGAAGATGTGGGTTATTGAGAGGAGATAATTTGAGATATGTTTAATGGAATATAAGTTGAGGTGTCATCTGGTAATTTTGACGATGGGATAGATGAATGGGTGGAGGTTTCATCAAAGTATCCTAAGCTTGATTTAGGGATGAGTACGTCATTTAGACAATATGTCATATGACAAGCTTTGAAAGGATTAGGTTCCACGGGGACTGTGAAAGTGTTGCCTTCATGCTCGAATTTGATACATCGATGTAGTGTAGATGGGATATAATGCATAGTGTGTATCCAAGGTCATCCTAATAACATGTTATATTGTAACTCTCATTCTACCAGGTAGAAGAGTTTGGGGAGGGTTTTAACGTTGACTTTGACTGATAGAATAACGGTACCCAATGTGTGAGCAATGGTGTTATTGAAATCTCAGAGCATGGCTGGTGTCTAAACAAATATAATGTTAGGTAATTGAATTTGATCAAAGGTGTTTAATGATATAATATTGATGCTAGCGTTGTTTTTTATCATGAATATTTCAACAAGGGTGCCATTGATTTGGGTGGTGATAAAAAGTGGGAGGTCGTGGTTTTCTAGTTTTAATGATGGGATTTCTGAGCTCTTAAAAGAGATGGCAGTGGATGTTTTGAGTGTACCAACTAGGTTCATGAAATGTTGTAAATCATCTAAGGGTATTGATATAGACTAAATTGCTTCAATCATGGATCATCGATGTTGAGGTGAGGTTTGCACAAGCTTCATAAAGAGACATTTTTACTGAAGCTTGATGAGGTTGTTTGGTAACGATATTTTTTATAGGGGTAGCAGATTGTGTATGAGGATCAGAAAGAATAGATACCTTAGCATTCACGGGAGATGTTGGATTAAATGACTCAGGAGTGAGTGAGACAAATAATTTGCACTTATTTTGATCTGTAGTGTTAGGGTGGTGGGCACATGTTCTAGTGGTGATATGTACTGCATCAATTTGATGAGGTGTTTTCTTAGAAGAGTCCCCACTTTTGGTGATCGATGATGGTTTATATGTAGTGGTTGTAGATGTTTTGTGGGATGTTTTTTAATGTTTCTAGATATGAAGGGAGAAGGACCTTATTAGCAAGGCTTCTGATGACAACACGAAGGGATTTGCAATCTTTTGTATGATATATTGATGCATGATGATAATAAAAATAATTCAAAATTTTACCTGGAGGACTTACATCCTCAAGAGCCATGTGGATTAAGAGGAGGGAATGTTAAGATAGACTATTGAATGATTCTTTCAAGGATTAATGTGTAATTTCCTTTTTAGGTGGATGTCAAGGGAAGTGTGGATTCTTTTGATGGTAGGAGCATTGAAGGGATAATTTTTTGTGCATACACTTACGTGTTTGTTGGGGAATGATTTTTGATTTTGTAATAGTAATTGATAGTTCTGATGAAGGGTGCGGTCCTAAAATGGAAGGAAAAGGTTTTAATTTTTTTGTTGAATAAGTCGCATAGTCATGTGTTGTGATTTTCACCTTTTTAGATGAAAGAGTGTGTGGTCGTGTGATGGGATTTTGAAGCTTACGTATGTAATGCTGAGTGACATGATCATCATACAAGATTTTCATAAATTGTAAAATGGATTTCTTTTGTGAGGCTTGTGAATCGATTGTAGAAGGGTTTGAATAGGACAATGCAGATGTGGATAAAAGTGCTTTATTTACAACGACAAGATCATGGGATGTGCCTGATTTGGTGAGTGTTTTGTTTTTTGTTTCTGTGATAGATCTATCAATGGATGATTTATATGGTGACACTATGGTGGGATTTTTAGATGCTACATATGACTAATCTTTGACTATATTGATAGTGTGATGGAAATGGATGAGATTAGACTGTGGTTGACTGGTGGATGGGGAGTGATTTGGAGAGGGTTTTTTTAAAACATCTAAATTTTGATTTGGGGGGCATTCAGGTTATCTAACTGTAAGTCACCTTTATCAATAAGATCGTAAAGGAATTTTTGGAATGAACGACACCTTTTAATGTCATGGCCTTTGACCCTATGGTATTTACAATAATAATTATCTCTATACCACAAGGTCTTTGAGACAGATCTATCGATGGGGTGGATGGGAGGAAGAGTGATTATATTGGTAGCCAGGAGCTTGTCGAAGACTACACTATAAGATTTACCAATAGGCATGTAAGTGCATTGAGGGTGGGTGCGTTTTGAGGTTGAAAATTATTTGGAATTATTTTTCACAACCACTGTGTTTATTGATGTTTTTGATTTGTCTTGGCTAGAGGATGGTTTGAATGAAGAGTCAGGTTTAGGTTTCTTTGATCTAATTTTAACCCTACCATCTTCAAGAGCACAAAGCTTGAGCTTACGAGCCATTGTGAAGGCTTCGAAAAACATTTGGAAAGATTGGGTTTGTAGTGTGGATGAAATGTGTTTGGCATGAGAGTGGGAAAATAGCTCAATTAATTCGGTCTTTGGGAGGGAAAATGATATTTGATTAATAACACCCCTCTAGTAGGCGACGAAGTCTATGATAGAGTCATCTTCGAATCACTTGATAGTGTATATGTCAGTGATAGTGATTTTACGTGTAATGTTAATTGATAAGTATTCTAGAAATAGTTGTGTGAGCTGAGTGAATAATAAGAGCAAATATTGAGGGGTGTTGTTATACCAATCTAATGTAGGGCCAACTAAGGACAAGGGGAATGTCCTCGTCATGAGGTCCTGGTCATGGGTTATAAGGTAATAGGCATGTTAGAAGGATCATATGTGTTGTTGAGGGTCTTTTTTGTTATAAAATATGAGGAACTTAGGAATTTCTAATTGGAAAGGATATGCTTTGTTTAACACTAATGGGTGGATGGGTTTTTTGTAGATTTGTTCGTAGGATAATGTGTTTTTAGGACCCATGGAAGAATCTTCAAGGATAGATATCCTATTCATTAATGCTTTTAAAGGGTCATTTTGTAATGGTTATTTTTGTGGATTGAATGAGGATGAATTAGGTTAAACGTATGCAAATAGGTTTGGTTGTTGGTATGATTGATATTGTGAAGTAATGTTATGTTGAAGAGGGATATTAATGGGAATGGTATACGTAGGTTGTGATGAAAGGGGTTTTGAGGATTGAATATATTGATACTTAAGGGGCATGGATGTGTATGAGAGAGGTTGTGATTACTGAGGGATATGTTGAAAGGGAATTAACGTGTGAATGAAAGGTTGAGATTGTTGTGGTATGTGTCAGAAAGGAATATAGGAGTGGATAAGTGGCTGAGATTGTTGAGGTATATACTTGAAAGGAATGGAAGTGTAAATGAGAGGTTGAGATTGTTGAGGTATATGTTGAGAGGAGGTAGGGATAGTGCATAATTTTTAAGAGGAGGGATGGACAGTGGAGATAGAACTTGTGTTGATGGGTAGTGTTGATGTTGGGATAGATATAACCACATTTTAGATGGAAGATGTGGGTTGTTGAGAGGAGATAAGTTGAGATATGTTTAATGGAATATATTTTGAGCTTATAAGAGGGTTTTAAATGCTGGAGGAAACTAAAGGGCTTGGTGTAGATGAAGTTATGTTGGTGTTTTTTTGGAATGAGGTGGTTCCATATGAGGGGTCAGGTGAAGACAAGGATTGTTGATTAGTTGTATTCTATGAGGAAATGACGTTGAGGTCAAAGGTGATGATAGGAGCTAAAGACATGACATTAGATGTTTTGGATTTACTAGTAATGGGATAAGGATGTACTTGTTAGATGATCGGCTCATGGTTGGGATCAACAAGTTGGGAGAAATTGTATGTTGTGTTAAAGACAATGGGTCGTGGTTTAGGTGTGAACTATTCAAGATGAACACCCCGGGAAGCAAGGTAAGAGTTGAGGGCAACGGGGTTTGAATTCAATATTTCAGTGAAGATTGGATCCCCACCATCAAAGAAACAAGGACTAGATGGATCAAGATTTTTCAGATGAGGAAAATTTACTACTTGGGGAATGTGGAAGTTCTTAAAAGTGTGGTAGTGGTGATAAAGATGCTCAGTGTTGGTCAATTAATCATGTAGTGTCATCGATGTGGGTTTAGATATTTTTGATAGGCTGTTGGAAGCATTCTGCCTTATTATCAGATTTTTTTGATGAGATTTTTGTCATGTTAGGACCATGAAAGAAAACAATCAATGGAACGAAAATTAAGTCTAAAGAGTTGATTACATGCAAACAAACAAGTCACATAAGAGAAATTTTATTATCTTGATTAATTTAAAAAGGATGAAATGTGAAATATGGCTTATGGGGTCCTAGAAAATGGAAATATATGGATGGTTTCAGGTGATGCTATAGGATAGAGTCCTTGACATACCTGAAGGTACACGAGGCCCAAATTTGTGTTGGTGTCAATACGAGGAATGGTATTGGGGCCTACCCCCTCACTTCATGGTCCCGCAGTGATAAGGGAGTCAGGTGCTTCGCCAATATATTGCCCACCAATTATTTATACTTGGCTAGAACACCAAGTTGGCTTATCCTCTTAGCGATGAAATCTAAGTGGGTCCACATGGGTAGAAGAGTTTTGATACAAGTTATGTTTAATGTGATTTGGTTGTGTGTGAGGGAAGTTAAGTGAATGCAATTTATTAACTTCCTAATTAGACTATGTGATCAAGCAAATATGAAGGTTTTTTTTAAGTCCCAAAAGGAAATATTAATTCGATGAGCACAATATATGTGATGTTCAAAAAATAAAAAATAAATGAAGAAGGCTTACCTTTGACTGATTCCTTTTCGTTTTTGTAAATTTTGATTTTTTTAGCGTTATTACAACATATAAAGAAAATGATCCAAAGACAAGAACCTAAAATGGTTATCCAGAAATAGGAGAGCAAAAGAAACGCATCCCTAAAGGTAGACTGACTGATTAATCAAAGGAATTCCATAGATATCATCAGTGATTTACAGGAATCAAAGGAAATTCACTGAAATCGCAGGTGATTCTACAGAACTGCCAGCAATTAGTGAGAAGAGACCCTGAAAAATAGCTAAAACTTAAATTTTAATGAAAATGAAAATGATAGGGTCCCACCGGGTGTATCAGAATGTACTAGAGAGTTTTTGCTTTCCTATTATAAATTAATAAAATGGAATAACAAAACTAAATGACAGAGGGGGTTTATTAATACCTACGATGACTGATGTTGATACTTGATGGATGATCAATGTCACAAAGGATGAGTGCTCCTTTTACCAAGTGAAGAACCCTAAAATCAAAGACATCTAAACAAGAGATATTAGATAAGATGGGTAGATGATTTTTTCAGTAAAGGATGCTTTCAAGAATCCAAAGGGACTTCCTTGGAGGATGTCAGCTCATTTTTAAACAATTAAGTGAATTCATAGTAACAATAAAATGCTAGACAATAATAATGATAAGGATAAATAAATGATAGATGTGGAGCTATAACTCAAGATCAAATGGAAAGTCCTACTCTGTTTTGTAGGTATCCTAGGCTAATGTGGCAGATATTTTGACATATTTGAAGTAATTTTACTGGTAGTTCGTTGTTTTTTGTTGGATCTCATGGAGGAACTCAATATCTTCAATGTCAAATGCAAATCGGATGGCACATAGCATGAGATCATGAAGAATGTTGAATTATTCCCAAAAGAAAGGTTGCTAAATAATTGGAAGGTAATAAATGCTTGTAATGGGGTGTGATTGTCCTGGAACATTCATCTAAAGAAGAGATATACTTGCAAAAGAAAAGTTAAATCTAGAGATATTGATAGGAAGTTGATAAAATGTTATGATTAATTAAAAATGTGTTTGAAAAATAGGGATCTGGGGTGATTCAAAGGAATCATAGATGATTTATCCAGATTGTGGGTGATTCAAAGGAATTGCAGGTGATTTAAGGGAACCTCTGATGATTACTGTGAAAATGCTTGATTTCTCTAAAAATGATAAGTTGATTAAAACTGAGATCAAAATGATTGGTTTTGTTAAAGTTTGTGTTTGATTATGCCAAAATGTATAATAATAGCCTAATCTAGATACTATAACAGTAGTACATAAATGAATAATGAAATACATAAATTAACCCAAACAACTAAGCAATAAATAATGAAACCCTAAATACAAAGAGGGTTAGAAGAGCTTTAGTTGATTCGCGGTGATTTTTGGACTGTTAAGCAGTGATGACCGACTAAAAATAAATGGAGGGCCATCACACAAGCTTGGAAAGTTGTAGATATGGAAGATTTGACTAGACTGGGGTGCCACGAGAAGGATGGGGGTGCCCAGGGCACTCTGGTCTAGTTTCTTGGCACTCTAGTCTATGTAGATGTTACAAAACTCAAATTCTCAAGGTTACAAGATGTTTACTGATGCTCTCTTTTTGTTGATATGGATTCATATAATGATCGTTAAATGTCTCTATAAGTTTGAATGAATGAATCACCTCCAAAACCCCAAAAAAAGCATCAAAACTTAAAAAAGAAAGATGTAAATGAATGGGTCAGACTGTCCTCAACCACCAAAATGGTGGACTTACAATTGATCACTGCACTACATCTCATAGCTAATGTAGTTATGTGTGTGTGCGGAATTGTGCCCTAGGTTTCTCTTGTGTGTGTTGCACTTGAAGTAGTGAGCAAGTAGCTAGATGTAGAATGTAAATAATGTGTGTATGGAATAAAATAAACTCCCCTCCTATGAAGTGTGATGAAAATGAACCAAACTTTGTCCCTTATGATGGAGCTATAGATGCTTTGATGGGTCCAACCTTAGGTGGTGATAGATAATGCTTAGTGCTTGGTCCTTTATTATGATCACATAACTTTATATTTATATGATTCCATTACTTGAATTTTGTAATCAACCCCAAAAATGGTGACTAGCAAAAATATAATATGATCAAACGTCTAGAAAGGACCTAAAAAGTGTGACCAAATTCCAAATAGGATAAGGGCTCCCATAGGGGACGGGGATGCCTAGCCCTGGTGTCCTGGCTGGGTGCTAGTGTCTAGAATGTCAAATTTCAAAAGGTAAAAGGAAAGACTAAGTAAGTAAGATTGCAAGACTAAAATTAGAATCATAAAGCAAAGAAAGGTGGCCAAATACATGGGTTAATCAATACTTTTCTTACTCAGGAATCATATGAATAGTAGTATGTAATCATGACTAAATAAGTACCCAAAGTGCATGATTTTGTGTCTGCATTTGCCCCCACTTTATGTTGGTGAGTGGAAAGCTCGGTAACATAAATTAAATAGAGATGCATACCTGATATCCATGTAGATTGATGTAGAAAGTGTATTGAGGGACTAAACAAAGTGTGGAGCGATAAAAAGATGGAGCGTGGAGACTAAACATGCAAAAGTGTAAAAAGGTGATGAAATTAAACCTAGGGTGGAGAACGCGTGTGTAAATTGCAATGTATGTGATGTACCTTTTGTTAGTGTCGGTGTGTGTTATGTTTTTGTGATGTTGATGATGGTGACTACTTGCTTACCATACAGACATAACTGTAAAAGAGAAGATTTTCAAGTAGTCAAATACACATGTATATTAGCTTGGAGGAGGAGTAGGAGATGGATGGTTCTGGAATCTAGGACGGCTACTGCTGGCCTGGGACCTCTAGTGGGTTTGTTGTGGAGGTTTTTTTTTTGTTCTCTGAACTATGTGTGGACTGTTAGCGAACTATGGTGTCCTGTTGTTTTTTGGTCTTTTTGTCCTCTTTGGGGTCCAAATCCTGTAATGTAAGAGTTAAGCATGTTTAACTCATCTTTCTGGGACTACTTTCTGGTTTTTTTTCCTGTTTTGTTTCTGGTTGCATTCCTCCTGATCCCTGTTTTTTGCCTAATCTAATAAGAAATACACATGTATATGTATAAAAAGCATGTAAGGAAGTATGTAAATGAAAAATGTTGAAAATGTGAAGTGTACCTAATCCGTGATGAGGAAAGAGTGTAGGAAGGATCATGTATATGATGTCGATGCACGTGAGTTTTTCAGACAATCTCATGCCAATGTAATGAAAGAATTATAGGGATAAATTGTCTGGTGTCATTCTCCAACCTCTAACTACTTTCCAAAAGTGTAGATATCTCTTGTACTGTCTAGTTTTTTGGGTGATCTGATGCCGTGAAATAATTAGGATAGAAAAGAAGGTCTAGTGTTATCCTCTAACCTTTAACTACTCCCTAGAATAAAACACCACTGCAAATGATGTGTACTAATGCATGTGCTAAGGATAATCTACCCTATAAAAGCCATTGTGTAGAGTTTTATAGACTATGTTGAACCCAATCACTGTGTAACTGCCCCCTAGTTATAGGCACTCCAGGAAAGGAATTATTGTACTAAGGACCCAATTTTGATTATGAGCTCTAAACTGTGTTGTACTAGTATTATGTTGTGTTGTGTACTATGTGTAGACTGCAGTATGGGGTGACTGATTCACCCAAATGATGCCCAAAATGATTATGCTGAAATGTAAAATAATAGCCTAATCTAGATTTTATAGCAGTAATACATAAATGAATAATGAAATATTGAAATTAACCCAAGAAAATAAACAATGAGTAATAAAACCCTAAATGTAAAGATGGTTAGAAGAGTCTTAGCTGATTCGCAATGATTTTTGGACTATGTCGTAGTGATGACCAGCTAAACAGAAATGGAGGACCGTCACAATGAAGCCTAGAAATTTGTAAATCTAGAAACTTTTGTAGGACCGGGGCCCCTGTAGAAGGATGGGGGTGCTTTGGTCTTGGTTCTGGGCACCCTGGTCTATGTAGATGCTCAAAAACCTAAATTCTTAGGGTCACAAGATGTTCGCTAATGCTCTCCGTTTGTCCATATGAATTCGCACAATGATTGCCGAATGTCTTTGTAAGTTCAAATGAATGAATCGCCTACAAAAACCAAAACAAAGCATCAAACCATAAAAAATAAAGATGCAAATGAAGGGGTTTTATTTTCCTTAGCTACCAAAATGGTGGACTTAGAACTAAGCATTGCACTACATCTCAGACCCAATATAGTTATGTGTGTGTGCACAAAATTGTGCCCTAGGTTTCTCTTGTGCATGTCACACTTAAAGTAGCAAGCAAGTAGCTAAATGTAGAATTTAAATAATATGTGCATGGAATAGAATAAGCTCCCCTCCTATGAAATGTGATGCAGATGAATCGGCCTTTCTCTCTTGTGATGGAGCTAAATGGATGCAAATGGAGCTATAGATGCTTTGATAGATGCAACCTTAGGTGGTGATAGATAGTGCTTAATGCTTGGTCCTGTATATTGATCACATAAATTTATATTTATATGATTCCATTGATTAAATTTAATAATTAAACCCGAAAAGGCCAACTACCAAAAATATAAAATGCTCAAATGGCTAGAAAGGACCCAAAAAGTGTGACCAAAGTGCAAAGAGGACAAGGGAGCCCATAGGGGATGGGGGCACCTAGTATTGGCCTCTTGGCTAGGCGCTAGTGTCCAGAATAACAAATGTCAAAAGGTAAAAGGACATACTGAGCAGGTAAGAGTGCAAGACTAAAAGCAGAAGCATAAAGCAAAGAAAGGTGGCTAAAGACATGGGTTAAGTAGTATGTAATCAGGACTAAATAAGTACCCAAAGCACGTGATTTTGTGTCTACAATGTTATAAAAACAATTATAAAGCAATAATGAAGTGAACAAGAGTACCTTGAATTAGTGGGAAGGCACATAACATCTGCAAATTATGATTAAAAGTTGGTATTGCTGATTCTTGATCTCCTGGGAGGTTTGTTGAAGACTAAGCTACAACTATTGATATGTTGTTGGTTGGATTTTTTGTCATAGAATATTCCCAATGGAAATTTATAAAAACCAACAACAGTTAGGGAAATTCACCTTTTGACAAGGTGAATTTTCTTCTGCTTTATGAGAGGGTTAGTTCCTTCGTATGATGTGTTTTTCATATTTTTAGTACTTTTAATCTGAAAGCACAAAAGGGTGGTACAATTGGGAAAGGAAAAATATAAAGAGGAAGGAGGAGTGATGAGGGAAAAAATAAAACCCAACAAGTGTTTGGCAATATGGATAAAATTGAGACACAAAGTTTTCCAAATCTATATATCAAGGAACAAATATCCTTCTTGGTCATAAGAGATTGCCTTACAATGTTAAGGATGAGAAAAAACAATTGTAGATTGCAAGAAGAAGACTGCATAAAGGATAACTTCTCTATCTGGTGAAAAGGCATACAATGAGCATGAAATATGGGAAGCACAAAGTCTTTATCTCCTTCCGAATATGTTGATATGGCACAAAGTCCATGTACCTTGATATCAAGCACAAAGTCTGATCACCTGAGCATCAATCACACTATGTAGAAGGATCAACATTAATAATTCAACCACAAACAGAATAGCAGATTTTGTAATTGAGAATAATTATAGAGAAATCATTGTATTCATGAGGGAGAATATGTGTACAAAAAGTTACAATAGTATAATCCTATAGACGTAGATAGAATAGTTTTCCCAAATAGAATATTAGTGTGTGAATGAGAAGAAACCCTTTTCTAATTACAATTGAGCCTTTTATAGGCATTATGTTCACAAAATTAGTTATAAAAATACTTGACCTACCTCTAACCTCAAGTTGACTCAACTTGGGTTTTACATTATGTTCATTACAATATTTAATTAATTAATTACACTTTATAATCTTTCCAATGGAATAATATGCTAAAAGAAACTCCTAATGTTTATACCATCCAAGATGAAGCCTTCTAAGTTTTCCAAAATCATAAGCCTTGAAAACATTGGAATTCTTCTTCACTTGAATTAGCTTCTTGAGGAATTACTCATGATAATCAAATTTACTTATTCTACATACCTCAACATGAGAGAATCCATCCTTCTCTAAAGTTATATCTATATAAATTGAATCCCATAAAGTTGTCACTGACATGTGTGAGGTATTTGCAACAAGATTAGTCTTTTTCATCACAAACTCTTCCCAAAGTAGAAATAACAAATTCTTCTCCTCTTTCCAATTTCCTCAGCTGGTGAGGCTTTAGTGCTCCTCCATATAAACATGTGTATTATGCTCTAGGTGATCTACCATGCTTGACAACTACATCTTGTATATGAGTTATAAGCTTCTTCACGGATGTCAAAGAAAATACAGTAGAACCCATCTACAAGTTATCAAGATGGAGTCATAGACCCATAAAATTAGGCATGAGATATCTCAATATTTTACCAGAACTCTTCTTTGCATTGGCTACAATGTCTCTATACTGTAAAAAAATATGTAAATATTGCACATGTATGGGTGTGAGAGACGTGAAGCCTGCATTTCACAGCTCTCAAATACTTTCTAGTGGTATTTTGACTCGATGAAATTCCATAAATGGTGTATGAACTGTTATCCATATTTTTCCCCCGGGAAAAATATTGGATCAGAACACCCCCACACTGAAGGAACTTGAGAAATCACGTTCGATTCCCACAAATAGATTGCAAGAGGACTCTATAATGGAAGTGGCAGAGGCCTACAAAGATCAAACAACCCTGTGTAGGATAAATTCAGAAAACGGCTCTGTCGAGTGAACTCAGGCTTTAAATCCATTCTACGGGTTACATGTGGGCTCGAAAATAGAGTAGTAGGGTCAAATGAGAAGGAGAAGTGTCATGAAGAGGCCAGGGGCAAGAAAAATAAGAAACTACGAAGATCCGAAGTCTTCAGGCTCAAAACAGTTCAGAACGAGTCCAAAAATCAGCTAAGTGTTGAAAAGGTAACAGAGAAAGCCACATGTTAGAATGGAGCTTCTCTAAAGTTGAATCCAAGAAAGGAAGTTCAAATGAGTGCTATGCTTCCATGCATCCAGAGCCCCATAAGTTGTGGGGCCGCTGAAAGGTCTTCGGCTAGGTAGGAAGAAGCCAGGTGTCGGCTCGATGTAAATCCAAGATGGGAGTCCAAAGAGAAGACTCAAACTCGTGTCAGTCCTCCACGTATCATATGGTCAACCAAGGTCAAAATGTGGGCAAAGCAGGCCTCAAAAAAGGCTAAGTATAGAAGTGTTGGCGGGGGTGCCATGTGTCCAAGCGACGCATCTCCAAGGGTAGATCCAAAAGTAGAAACACAAACTTGCGCTAGTTTTCCACGTAGCCCCAGGCCTGAAAAGGAAGGGAGAGGTCATTGAAAATTCCAAAGACCTACAGAGGCTTCCAAGCGTCAACTCGACACTCCTCCAAGGGAAAAAATTTGATCGGGAGTTTCAGCAAGCGTAGAGCCTGCACGCATCCAGTATCGAAAAGGGGATAGAATCGAGTTGAATAGTCAATGCATGGTGGCAGACCGGTAGAGAGCACCAAGTGTCCGAACAGTGCTAATTTAAGGATCGAATTGAGAGAGGGTTCTCAAACAAGTGCTAGACCGTTGCATGTCCCTGGTCAAGGAATATGACCCTGCCGAGCAAAGAGCTTAGCCGAGAAATAAAGAAATTGAGCGAGCCGGCAGAGGAAGCCACGTGTCAGCCCCACGTTATTCCAAGAGTAAAATATAGAGGCCACCTTCAGACAAGCACTAGCCCTCCACATGTCCCAAAGGTCAAAAGGGGGACCATTTTTCAAACTGGTTTTCCCACCCTTTTGTACAGACACGATACAAACTTCAAAGGGGCATTTCTTTCGACTTAGGGCTCAAAATATTGAAACTCTGACACCGTTGGAAAGATCTCGACTTCGCCCATGCCATGGAGATCTGAAATTTTGAGTTTAGAGAGGTTAGGTAAAGAAAAATAGAGAAAACATCTTCAGGTCCATTAATGTGGATCTATCTACCTCAACTACCAAATCAGATTTGATCTTTTCTATTGTTTCCTCTTCTTTTAAGGTGTTGAACCAGAGATTGATACAGTTAAGGTAGATTTGAGGGGTAGATTTTGTAGGAGGCATTAATAGCAGTGGCTGAGCTTCAACCTACTTTTCCCATTTCTCTCTTTCTTTCTTCTCTCTGATTGAGTCTATAAATACCCGGTCAGGACTCACTGTAAAGGGTTGGACATTCTTCTATTTTGTAGGCTCCCCTTTTCTTCTGGAAAAGAAACTCATGGAGTTTTCAGACCTTCCACTAGACGGCAATACGTTTTCTACCTTTTGGACACTTTGTAATGATTGTATCAATCTACAGAGCAATAAAACACATCTGTGATCGATTTCAGATCCTTTCTTGTCTCTTTTGCTTTCATCCGGTCTTTCATTACAGATCTGGTTATCTGTGTTTGGTTATTGTATGCATTTTGTTGGTTTGTGTCTATTAGCAAAACAAATGTTCATCATTCCTTTGGTGCATCACCTTATAGCTTAGTTTGATTTCCTTTATTGCTTTTATCCCTGTCTCCTTGGTAAATTTTAGATTAGGTTTAGGAATAGGCCCTCTATAAGCTTTCACGCATGCACCTAAACAGAGGAATAGGAACTAGCCTTTAACCTGGAGATTTTTCTCATTTTCTAAGTCCCACACTTTGGAAAAAACTCAATGTTATGTGGATCATACCAAATGACTCTACCTTAGAGAAGCAGATCTAATGATTCATTTGGGGGTGTTGTGATTTTACACTAATAGTTTTGACATGCTCGGTGGGACAGGAAGTGTCCATCTTTATTATAGTAAGGTTAATGTGCACTTGTTGTGATTCTATCTTTTAAGAAGCTCTTAAAAACTACACATTTTGTGACTCCAAAAGGAACAAAATCCACTAGTTCCAGCAGTCCAAGTTTCCCAACTTCATGAGAAGGATACAAACAAGGTTTAGAACAAGAGAGGAAGCATAGTTTGTACACATACACTTGTCTTTAGACAAAAGGAGAAGAAGAAGATCCCAGAGGTCTCCATCTCCTCCAAATAGAGCCTTATCAACACCTCCTCCTAGTAGGTCATTCCTTCAATCAAGAAGGGTACTCAGGCCGGTACGGATGGCACACCAACAACCAAATCCTTATATCAACTTCACTGACAATGGCCCACTTGCTCTGAATGCACAAAACCTAGTCTCGGTGGTAGCATTGAAGAGCATCCCATATTTCACTAGAGAAAACCAAACTTGTCCCGGTGACCATGTTCAAGACATTGCAAATGTCTGTACAATCCATGAGATCAATGAGATGGATATTGCAGTCAAGTTACTAGCCTCTTCACTCAAAGGTAAAAGCTTCACAATGGTTTAGAAGCCTTGAAGCAGGAGCTATTCAAAATTAGGACTAGCTATGCACAGCTCTTCACAACTAGTTTGGAGAAAAGGGAGATAACCTATCCTTACTGGAGTAGCTGACAAAAATCAAGAGAGATCTGAATGAGCAACTGACGGATTTCAACCTCAGATTTCAACGAACCTGGGACAAGATTCCAACAGTAGTAAAACCCACTAATGAAGGTGTCTTCTTATACTTTCTTAGGGCTTTAAATTATGATATTTATTTGATGATTCAATCAATGGGGGGCACAAACTTACATGCAACCTATAGCCTTTCCATAGGAGTTGAGAATCATTTGATTCAGGCTGGAAAACTTTCTCCTAGGCTATCCATGCCTCTATACCCCGAGGAAGCCCAGGTACCAACCTAATGCCCACATTAGCTCCTATACCCACCCCCAGGAGTCAAAATTTAGTTGAAGCCTCCACTTCATCATCTAACTCCTCAAAGGAGCTTCTAGAAGTTATGAAACAACTGCAAAACCTGGGAAATGAGCTAGTAACCATCAAAAGACAACAGGCTCAGAGTTCTAGGCCATATCATCCCCAAGCTCAGTATCAGGCCAGACCCCCATATCAGCAAAATAGACCACCAACCCAGGCTGTAAATCAGAGTCAACACCAAGGGCAACCTCAATCTGCTAGACCTTTCAGGTCATATGACCCAAACAACGCTTCAACATCAAGGGAATTAGTTCAAGCACAGAATAACATGGCACAATAGTATGAATGGTGTTTCCCAAGTAATCAGTTGATGTGCTTCAATGGTGCATTAAATCAAGCTCTAATGGTGCAAACCATTGGTGTGTCACAAGGACCTAGCCATGAAGAAAGTTAGCAATAAGGAGCTCAGCAATAGGGACCCCCAAACGAAACTATGCTTGTCAATTGGTAGGTTGAAGACTTATGTGGGATGAATTAGACTCCTTCTCAAAGTATAGTTGACAATACACGGTCTAAGAGGAGAAATATTGGAGAAGTACATTCACCAAGCTCAGGTGATCCTCAACCCTCCATTGCTCAACAAGGTATTGGCATTCAAAATACAACTCCCAATGTGCATAGCCAATCCAAGCCACCTTCCAGACTTACTCAGGAACCAATTGTAACAGCCCATGTGCAAGAGAAAAATGCGCTAGGGAAGGGACAAAAAAATATAGTTCATTTAATATCATCAAGCAAATGAAGAGGACAGGTGTGAACATTTCACTATGGGAGTCACTGGATATTCAAGGGTAGAGGGATCTATTGGAGACTGTCATGGCCAATTGGTCAAGCTCAATTCAACCCCCTAACCAACAAGAGAAAGTGCTTACCAATGTGGCTCAACTAGAGAGAAACCATGGAGAACAACGAGGTAAGAATATGAAGCCTCCTCCATTTTATGTTTCATTAATCATTGGTGCACAATTGCATGATTGATTCGGGGGCAAGTAGTTTTGTAATGCCCAAACAAATAGCTAATCAACTGGGTCTCCAATATGAAGTCATCTCTAGAGGAGTAGTATAATTGGATGGGACAGCAGTGACCACTATTGGAGTCATCAAGGATCTAAGTCTCACTCTACATGCCTGCCCTAATGTGACTATATTGCAGAATGTGTCATTCATAGACTTGTAACCACAATTTGCGTTGTGTTTATCCAGGGACTTCACTGCCAAAATTGGAGGCTACTTGTCTGTTGACTAGTCACATATTCTCTTTAGAACAAGTTATGGAGCAAAGGCCATAATCAGATCTGAGCCCATAGTAGACTATCATATTGAGTCTTATGTACCAAGCCCAATCAATGCAAATTGTTCATCTTTTGATCAGGAGGACCTCCTAAGCACTTCTGAAGCATATACCAAGGTGGGGTATATCCTGGACTTGACCCTCAACGAATGGGTAGTCAAAAGACAAGTTTTGATCCCTATAAGGAGATGGAAGAATCTGAACTAGGATTCTACTGCTTGCATGAGGAGAATCATCCTCTTCCTGACATCATTAATCCACAGCACAAGAATGACAATGAATTTTGGCAATTGTTCTTTGATGGCTCTAGGAGCAGACAAGGAGCCAGAGGTGGAGCTATGATTGTTTCCCCCTAAGGTATGAAGTATTATTCATCTTTTAGATTTCAGTTTTCCTACTCAAATAACACTGCAAAATGAAGCTTTGGTCCATGGACTGCATTAGGCCAGAAGATGAGGAATCAAGAACCTACAAGTGTTTGGTGACAGTGAACTGGTTTCCAATCAAGTCAAAGGACAAAATGTTGTCAAGAATGACCTGCTCTCAAAGGTTACAAGAATAGGGTGTGGGACCTCACTGAGGATTTTGAAGCCTTTAACATTATGTCCATACCCAGAAAGGAGAACGCAGCTGTTGATATGCTTGCAGTAGTTGGAGCAACATTTGATGTAGTTGACAGCATAAAAAGGGACAAAGAACAGCCACATATCCATGTGATTATGAGACCAACAGTACTAGATAACCACACATGTTGGTAGGTGCTCGAGAATGATCAACATATCATCAAATTTTTGTAAGAGGAAGCTGAATTCTCAGCTAGAAACCAAAGCAGACTAGAGCATAAATATGGTAATCAAGTAATACAGCTGCATACAAATAGGCTTCCCAGAGGCCTAGTCATATTGGAGTCTATCTTTAATCCCAATGATCAGTTTCGAAAAGAGAAGGCCAACACACAGATCAAAGGGGAAGATTCAGAGCCAATTCTAGTTAGAGAAGGAAAAACACTACAAGTTGGTAAGGTGGCCACCGAGCAAGAAAGGTATGAATTCATACACCTTTGCCAAGAGTTTCCAGATATATTTGCTTGGAGCTATGAATACCTAAGAGGGTTCAATCCAAATTTATCCCAACACACAGTTGATCTAGATTCAGCTGCTAATCCCATTAGGCAGAAGTAGAGACCAATCAACCCACATATTGAGCCTTTGATGAAGAAAGAACTGAACAAGCTGATAGAGGCAAGTATCATTTTTCCAATCAAATACTTAAGCTAGGTCGCAAACTTAGTCCCAGTTAGGAATAAGAATGGGGAGATTAGGTTGTGTGTTGACTTTCGTGACTTGAATAGAGCCTCCCTCAAAGATCACTACCCACTTCCCTCAATGGAGCAGATCTTGCAGGTAGTGTCTGGTTCAGAGATATTCTCTCTCCTAGATGGATACTCAGGGTACAACCAGATCATGGTGAAAGAAGATGATCAGTTCAAAGTGGCTTTCACCACCAAATGGGGCACCTATGCCTACAGAAAAATTCCATTTGGATTTTCTAATGTCGAACCCACTTTCCAAAGGGAAAAGGATATGGCATTCAAAGGGTTTATCAACAAAATAGTACTGATATATTTGGATGACATTAGTGTGTTCTCCAGAAATGCAGTAGACCACCTTTTCACCTAAGGTAGGTGTTTTAAAGGTGTAGAAGATTTAGGGTATCATTGAACCCTAAAAAGTGCATATTCTTTTCCCATGAGGGCAGGCTCCTAGGAAACATTATGTCAAAAAAAGGATTAACAATTGACCCAGAGAGAGTTGAAGCAATAAGAGCGTTGCTATTGCTAAGCCATAAGAAGGATCTTCAAAGCTTCTTAGGAAAAATCAATTTTATCCGCAAGTTTGTACTGAACTTTGTTCTCCTTGTCAAGCCAATCACGTTGATGTTGAAGAAGAGCTTGGCATTTAGGTGGGAAGTTGAAGGAAAAGCAAGTTTTGAGGCCATCAAAGAAGCTATATCACAGGCCATAACTCTCGTGAATCCAGATTTTTCCAAGGACTTCATACTATATGCCTTTGGAGGCAGTGACACAATTTTCACAATCCTAGTACAGCAGAACAAAGAGGACATAGAATAGCCATGGCCTAGAATATTATGAGGTGAGATACTCCATTGAGAATCAGGTCCTGGAAATGGTCAGAGGATTGAAGAAGTTTAAGCATTTGGTTTTGAACAACAAAATCCAACTGTTGGTCTCCCATAATGGGGTTAAAGACTTCCTGCTCAACAAGGATTTGAACGAAAAGCATGCAAGGTGGATCACTCCTATCATAGAGTATGACATTGAGATCAAGGTCACTAAGCTAGTCCGTGGGAAGGGATTTTGTGAATAGCTGGCCTCGAGTCAACAAGAAGAAGCAAGTGATGGAAAAGAACTTGTTTTGGTCCTATAAGATAATCAAGAGGAAGAAAATGAGGATGTGCCCACTCCTTGTTGAACTCATAACATGGTGCACTTCCTTTAAACAAGTATGTGTCCTCCAGAAATAAATAAAACAAAGAGAATACATTTTAGACTACAGGTTATCCTGTATGTGCTCATTGACAGTGTCTTGTTCAAAAGGGATATCAATGTCATTCTGTTAAGGTGCATTGGGACAAATCATGTTGAGATAATGCTATAAGAGTTCCATGATGAAGCAACTGAAGGCCATTTTTCTCCATGGGTGACAGCACTCAAGATCATGAACGTAGGTTATTATTGGCCTAGGGTGTTTAGTGACTGTTATGCATGGATCAAAAAGTGCAGGAATTTTCCATTCTTCAAAGGCAAAGAGAGGCGAGCACCACTTCCATTGCACCCCATTTCAGTTGACCAACCATTCATGCAATGGGGGTTGGATTTCATCGGGGTCATCAATCCAAATTCAATCCAAGGCCACAAGTGGATTATGATGGCAACAGACTATTTTACCAAGTGGACCGAGGCAGTGGCACTCAAAAAAGCTAATGAGTGCAGCATATTAGACTTCTCCAAAGGGATAGTGACTAGATTTAGAGTACCAGCCACCATTATATTAGACAATGTATTGACATTGATAGGTTCCAAAATCATAGGATGGGTCGTTAGGAGTGGAATTTACCTGAGCACTTCATCAAACTATTACCCTCAGGGTAATGGCCAAGCTAAGTCCACAAACAAGAATCTGATAAAGATTATCAGAAGAACTCTGGATGAAAATCAGAGGACTTGGCACACGAAACTCAAATCATCCTTATGGGTTGATAGGACAACACCCAAGAGGTCTACAGGTAGCTCTCCATTCAAACTTGTCTATGGGAAAGAGGTAGTGTTACCTATATCACTTGAGTTTCTAGCATTGGAACTCATGAAGTAGCTAGAGATGTCTGAGTTTGAACCAATGGAGGTCAGGTATGCAGTACTGATGGAGTTGGAAGAAACTAGAGAACATGCACTTCAGACAATATAGAGGGATCAGGCCTCAATTAAATTATGCTTCGATAAGAAGGCAAGAACCAGGACCTTCTAGGAAGGAGACCTAGTTTAGAAATGGGATGCGGATCAAGAAAAACTAGGAAGGCATTCCAAGTTTGATGCCATTCGGAGTGGCCCTTACATGGTCACAAAATGTAAAAGTAGCAATGCTTTCCAATTGTCTACATTGGATGGTGAAGAGTTGTAGATTCCAGTGAACGGAATCTATCTTAAACATTGCTACTAAAAAGAAGGATCTCACCCTGTACATATTAGTTTAGTTTCTCATTCCTCTAAGTGCTTGTGCACATTGTATTGTTGTAGTTTAGGTTGCTTTTCTCCTGAGTGCTTTGCATACTCTGCATGCTCTACTTGGAGCATGTATGATTTCAATTTTGTATATAGTTGTGGTGTTATTTTGTTGCTCTTGCACATCTCATTCATAAACAGATGAAACCCCGAGTCAAAATAATTTTCTACTCTCATAAACCATCGTTTCAAGATTTCTTATGAAGATTGAGAGTGCAACAGTCGGGCTCGTGAATCAGAGGAAGAATCAGTTTCAGACCATCATTCTCAACTCCATGCCAAACAAATACGACAAGACGATTGCTCTTTTCATCTAGCAGGAAGATACCCCTGTGAGTCACCAAATTGTTATCCATATTTTGCCCCCAGGAAAAATATTGGATCAGAACGCCCCCACACTAAAGGAACATGAGAAATCACATTCGATTCTTGCAAACAGATTGCAAGAGGACTTTGTAATGGAAGTGGAGGAGGCCTACAAAGATAAAACAACCCTGTGTAGGATAAATTCAGAAAAAGGCTCTATCGAGTGAACCCAAGATTTAAATCCATTCTACGGGTTATAGGTGGTCTCAGAAATAGAGTATCAGAGTCAAAGGAGAAGGAGCAGTGTCACGAAGAGGCTAGGGGTAAGAAAAAGAAGAAACTGTGAAGATCCGAAGTCTTCGAGCTCAAAATAGTTCAGAATGAGTCCAAAAATAGGCTAAGTATTGACAAGTCAGTGAAGAGAGCCACATGTCGAAATGACGCTTCTCCAAAGTTGAATCCAAGAAAGGAAGTTCAAATGAGCGCCAGGCTTCCACTCATCCAGAGCCCTAAAAGTTGTGGGGCCCCTGAAAGGTATTTAGCTAGGTAGGAAGAAGCCAGGTGTCGGCTCGACGTAAATCCAAGATGGGAGTCCAAAGAGAAGACTAAAACTTGCACCAGTCCTCCATGTAGCAGATGGTCAACCAAGGTTAAAAGGAAAGAAAAGTAGGCCTCAAAAAAGGCTAAGTGTAAGTGTTGGCAAGGGGTACCACATGTCCAAGTGGTGCATCTCCAAGGGTAGATTCAAAATCAGAAACACAAACTTACGCCAGTTCACCACGTAGCCCCAGGCCCGAAAAAGAAGGGAGAGGTCGTTGAAAAGTCCAAAGACCTGCGGAGGCTTCCAAGTGTCAACTCGACACTCCTCCAAGGGAAAAAAATTTATCAAGAGTTTCAGCAAGAGCAGAGCCTCCACATGTCTAGTCACGAAAAGGGGACAAAGTCGAGTTGAATAGTCAATGCATAGTGGCAAACCAGTGGAGAGCGCCAAGAGTCCGAACAGTGCTAATTCAAGGATCGAATTGAGAGAGGCTTCTCAAACAAGTGCCAGACTGTTGCGTGTCCTCGGTCAAGGAATATGACCCCACTGAGCAAAGAGCTTAGTTGAGAAATAAATAAATTGAGTGAGCCGGCAGAGGAAGCCACGTGTCAGCCCCGCGCTATTCCAAGAGAAAAATGCAGAGGCCGCATTCAGACAAGCACTAGCCCTCCACGTGTCCCAGAGGTCAAAATGGGGAATGTTTTTCAAACTAGTTTTCCCACCCTTTTCTACGGACCTGATACAAACTTTGAAGGGGCATATCTTTTGACTTAGGGCTCAAAATATTGCAAATCTGACACCATTTGAAATATCTTGGCTTCGCCCACACCATGGAGATTTGAAACTTTAAGTTTAGGGAGGTTAGGTAAAGAAACATGGAGAAAACATCTTCAGGGCCATTAATGTGGATCTATATGCCTCAACAACTAAATAAGATTTGATCTTTTCCACAGTTTCCTCTTCTTTCAAGGCACTGAACTAGAGATTGATACATTCAAGGCAGATTTAGGGGGAAGATTTTGTAGGAGGCATTAATAGCAGTGGCTGAGCTTCAACCTACTTTTCCTGTTTCTCTCTCTTTCTTTCTTCTCTTTGATTGAGTCTATAAATACTGGGTCAGGACTCACTGTAAAGGGTTGGACATTATTCTGTTTTGTAGGCTCACCTTTTCTTCTGGCAAAGAAACTTGTGGAGTTTTCAGACCTTCCACTAGACAGCAATTCATTTTCTACCTTTTGGCCACTTTGTAATGCATTGTATCAATTTACACATCAATAAAACACATCTATGATCGATTTTAGATCCTTTATTGTCTCTTTTGCTTTCATCCAGACTTTCATTATAGATCTGGTTATCTGTGTTTGGTTATTATATGCATTTTGTTGGTTTGTGTCTATTAGCAAAACAAATGTTCATCATTCCTTTGGTGCATCACCTTATAGTTTTGATTTCCTGTATTCCTTTTATCCATGTCTCCTTGGTAAAACTTAGGTTAGGTTTAGGAATAGGCCCTCTGCAAGCTTTCATGCATGCACCTAAACAGAGGAATAGGAACCAACCTTTAACTTGGAGAGTTTTCTCATTTTCTAAGTCCCACACTTTGGATAAAACTCAATGTTATGCAGATCATACCAAATGACTCTACCTTAGAGAAGCAAATTTGACGATTCATTTGGGGGTGTTGTGATTTTGCACTAACATGAACATTTTCTCCCATTGTAGTAACTTCATGCTCCATGTGATAGACATAATCGGCTTAGAAATTTGGAGGATAATTGTTCATATGTGTTCTTGGAAATGGCTTAAGTGTGGGAATAGGATAGGTCATGTTTTCAAAGCTCGTTAGGAACTTGAGAACAGTTCTCACATTCCATGCATTATCTAGTTCCTCACATGACTAATATTTCTGTACCCTTTTGTTCTTATCAGACAAATCAATGAATGTGAGGACTCTAGGAATACAAGGAACAAGTTCCTCCAAGCCTTAGGTTCTTCGCACACCTATTTTTTCTGCATCCCTCCTTTGATATTCAAATTTTAATCAATTTTATTGAGACATTTTGTCAACCAGTCCACATGTAATCCCAAATATTTCTTATCCAAATAGTAGCCATTACCATTTTCCTCATTCCCCAAGTGACCATTTACATTTGCTAACTGTTATTGGCAGCCACAGTGATTTGCTTTAAATATTGATAATGAAAATATGGGCTCACCATGTCTTTTAAATTAAATAGTAGGAGGCACCACCAACATCCCCAACACTACCTCCACACTGTGTGGAGATGAAATCAAGCTCATCAAATAATAGGACACTGGGAGCTGAACCTATGGCTTTGTCGAAATTTCTTTTGCATTGCCCTCACTCTCTCCAAACCACATTATTATCAATTTTAGGCCTATCATACTAGTAAAATTATCCTTGCATTCATTAATAATGGCTTTTGCAAGTAATGTCTTACCACAACCCGATGACCCAAAAAAGAGAACTCCTTTTGAATGATTCATTGAAAATTCTTCAAATTTAATAGGAGCTCTACTGGATATTGAACAGTCTCTTGAAATTACCTCTAGGCATTTTCCAGCACACCAATATCTTCCTGATTGACATTTAGCACTTCAAAAATAGTTTTATACAGAGAAAATGGGTTACTAGAGTTTGATGTAGTTAGGAAATGGCCATTAGTAATAGTCATCTAATTAAGAGTTTCAGCATCAATTGTCTCATCCTCCAAGTCAATTACATCCATTTTTTAGCAATGCATTATAGTGCATCCTCAGTGCACAAAGCTACAAGATCAGCTCCAACATATCCATTTGCATCTTTTACAATTCTTTCAAGATCAACATCATCAAACAGCTTCAAATTCTTTGTGTGAATACAAAGAACTTACAACCTACCCACTTCATCTGAAACACCAATATCAATTTCTTAGTCAAATTATATAAACCTCCTGAGAACTACATCAACACTGTTTGGTCGGTCCTCTCATTGCTTCAGTGGGTTGTCCACCTTCCTCATAACCAGCATATCTTGGAGGAGCACAAATGAGCCTAGAAACAAAATGTTGTTCCATATATTTGAACATATCAATTCATACCAATAATTTTTCATCGTCAAATAGTTGTTCAACAAGATATTTTGGAAATGAAAAGTGGAGGAGAAGTGGGGTACACGGGATTGTGGGGAACGAGAGTCCCAAAAGAATGATTCCATTTGAGTGGCAATTCTCCGCATAAGCTATGGAAGGTAGGGATTTGTGGGAAAGAAGGTAGTGTCGGGAACACATATTCAAATGGAAAACTTCCCTGAGTTCTAACAATCACCGAGATACCCACATAAAATGAAAATCAGTGCAATGCGGAAAACAAGGCAATGAAGGGAACATGGGTTGGGAAGGAACGGTTCCTTTAGTTATATAAATTCCCACATAAGCTACATAAAGGGAAATTCAATAATCTACAGGGAAACCATATTGTGTGGAGAAGGAAGACCTGTAGGGAACCAAAGTCCAAATAGAATGAGTTTTGTCGATTAAATAAAAGGTCAATTAATACTACAACATAGAGCATTGCGGGTAAACTAGAGAATTGGGGAACATGAGGAATAGATGAACGGTTTCTCATGTTCCTCTAAAGTTTGCAAAAGTTGCATAAATTCCAAAATACACTAACATTTGGATTTTTTCACATTCTTCAAACTTGGCAGAGATAGATACATCAAGGTAAATGGTCACTTAGCCAAATAATAATAAATTGTTTCAAAATTTTCATAATTTTGGATAGGTGACAACATATGTGTAGGCTCATGGGGATATTTTTAATGTTGTTGATGTTGTTGTTTGACTTTAGAATCACTTGAGTGACAAGGCTTCACTGCTTAATTGAAAACAAGAATGCAAGGACACTTGAGAGAATTTTGGAGATCCCTGAAATGGGAGTGAAAAATCCTATTTATAATCGCTGGAGATTTGTTATAATTGTTAGTGATCCGAGAATTATGGGGAAAACGTTTAGAAGTGGTTGAAACCACTTCCAAAACAATATTTTTGGGTAAATGGATGAGGGAAAATGGTTGTGAAGGAGGTTATATCAGTTGGAGAGGTTAGGAGGTTGGGGTAAAATGGGTTAGGGATAGTTTTAAAATGATTAGGTGGTTTTAAAGGGGGTTATGGAAATTAGATGGGTGATAGTAATTTGTAAAGGAGTAAAAATTCAATTTTACAGGGTGAGGGGAGATGACTTAGGAATATGTTATAATGCTAGGTTTGGATAGAATAATGTTTGTATGTGGGGGAAGTATGTGGGTGATGAAAACCCGGTGTCTACAGTTAGAGCAATATCAAGGATCTCAACCATTTATGTTTCTCAAGATCGCTCGAAAGTGCACGAAAAGAGCATACGTTGTTTTTTTATCAAATTAAACCAACATGGACATTTTAACACCAAAATATCAAACGTTAGCCATATTTCCAAATGACAATCAAAATTTTAGAAAAGCATCCAACATCGTTTTCGTTTCTTATTCTCAAGATATCTCAAAAGCACAAGAGAAGAGCATACACGATTTTGATGAAATTATAGAAAAAGGAGATTTCCAACAAACACTCATAAAGTTAGAACTAATTTATACAAAAACTTCATAGTAGAATTAGAAACATGTATAAAACCTACACACAATATTTAGTAGTTTAGAGAAAAAAAATGAATCTAATGTGCAAAGAAAAAGACCATTTTTAGGAGAAATGAAACCCTGAATTTTCCATAAGTTGAAATCCCAAATTTATATGTTTATTTCATAGTGATTTAATTTAATTTGAATTAAATATAAATATTGCATAGTCACTACTAAAATAAGTGATATATAAATTTACTGAAATATAGAAATGACACGAGCAAACGAAGATGTATTTATAAAACCCTAAGCACAAGAGATAAATGAAGAGACTTAGCTAATTTACACTCGATCTAGAACTGATATGGACTGGTAAAATTTTTGAACAGGTTGGGTAGAGTGTCGTAAATGCTTAGTATAAATTATGTAACTAGAAAATAGAGCCAGACATGGGCACCCACACTAGGACAAGGGCATCTAGGCATTGGAGACTGCTAATGGGTGTCAATAACTACGCAAATAGTCAGAATCTAGTTTTCACTATGTCGCAAGAGTGTCACAGTTGTTTCTTGTTGATCACCTGATAGTCTCTCTTTGAATGCTGAAGGTACATGTAACCTGTAAAAGAGATGTTCACCTACACAAGCCTAAAAGCCACATCAAACCTTAAGGAAAATATTAAAAGGGGAGTCATAATGACCTCGATAGTCACCCTAATAGTGAACTTACAACAGAGCGATGCACTACATCTTATACTCCATGTAGTTCTTGTAAGTGTGTGTAGAATTGTGCCCTAGGATGTCCTTGTGTAAGTTGCACTTGATAGCAGGTTGTAGCTAAATGTAACAATGTAATAGAATGTGTGGATGGAATAAAATGAACTTCCCCTTCTTATGTGGTGTATGTAGAGTTGATGCATCTTTTGTCCCTTGAATAGATTCTAGATGGATGCTTTAGAGTACTTTAGGTGCCTTTTTGATGCAAGCTTAAGTGATAATAATAATGCTTAGGTCTTGGTCCTTGATTTTGAACACATAACTATGTATTTATATGATTCCTTTATTTGAATTTCGTAACTAAAAACTAGAAGGTCGATCCATAAGTGAAAAATATTCCCAAAAGATAAAAGAGACCCAAAAGGAGCAAGGAAGGTGAGAAAGGGTTAAGGGTGCCCAAAGGGGACATGAGCACCTAGGCCCTTTTGTCTTGGTTGGGTGCTGGTGTCTGAAGCCATTAAAGATAAATCAGTAAAGTCCCTACTGGGATTAGGGTGTGTAATACCAAATAAAAGAAAATAAACAAATAAAAGAGGCTAAAGATAGTTGTCAATCACTAGTTTTCTTGCTTAGGAATCATATGAATGCTAGTATGCTTTTAGGACCTAGAAATGTACCCAAGTGCATGATTTTGAGTCTACATTTTCCCCCACTTTATGTTATTGAGTGAAGACTCCATAACATAAAGTAAATAAGAGATAAGTACCTTATGATCTTATAGAGCGTGCGGAGAAATGCATGCCAAGTGAAGTGTGGAATGATGCAAAGTGAAGCATAGAGACTGGGAAAGGAAAGTGACCCTAGGGCTGAAGCGTATGCATTGTATCGTGTTATTGTAGCTGCTTTTTGTTGTTTCTTGTAAGGATGGACCTGCAAAAGAAGATCAAGAATGTAGTCAAAGTCTTGTATATGATAAATCATAGAAAAATGTGCATAAGTATGTAAAAGTGTGTTAAGGAAAGTGTGCACCTGATGTAAAAGAGTGTAACAAGATAGAAAAGCATCCCAAAATTATGTGTAGAGTGAGTTTTTTGGGCGATCTCACACCAATAGCTAGTGTTTTGGGCAATCTCATGCCAAAGAACAAATGTTGAGGAGAGAGGTCTAGTGTTACTCTCCATCCACGACTTTACCTGATAAGCACCATTATAGATGGTATGTCCTTAATTTGTTCCTAGTGTCCTAAAGTAGTTCCAATTGTATTCTTTGTTCCTGTTGAACTGGATTGCAGGAGATTGCTTACATTCTGTAACTAGGGGACTGTGTCCGTAACTATAGAATTAATTTAAAGGTTTTTCTGAACGTTTTTGATCTAAGAAGATGATTGTGTGTGCCCCCAGAACACTATCACCAAGGGTAGGTCACAGGTGCCCATGCGCTCATGTCTGAGTCCGGGTGCTAGTGTATGTGCTGTGATTTTGACCCAAGTGTGTGTCTGTGTTTTTTTTGTACTGTGTAGATTTTGAATTTTAGCTCTGAGTTGTTGTAGGGGTGATTTTTTCACCCAATGTATGCCTGATGTAGAGAAAATATAGAATCAATCATATATTCAGCTATCAAGAAGTTTACAACTTCACTTTTATCTTACTCTGCAATGGAAGGATCATATAAGGTTCTTATTATTCCTAACTTGGCTTCTAATGAAAGAAATTGGATTAGTTATAAATTATAAAGTTATAATACATCACCATACCCTACTTCCTACTTTGAAAGTGATACCAATTCATTAAGTAAGGTACTCGTTAGTCATGCACTTCATCCTTCACTCACCTTTCACCAATTTCTCCATCATCCTCCTTCATCTACTCTTCATTCCAATAGTCTACTTTGGATTTTTATCCTTATTCCACCTTCTTCCACCCTGCACCTTGTTCATACACTATAGAAAACACTAGATCATCCACAAACTTGATGGAAAATAATCAAGAACCCAATCTTTTACTACTTGCCCAAATTTGTAAATTAATACCCTTAATACAATGCATTTTGGTCCAACCATGGTTGAAGTAAACTAAAAATCCCCCCAATGATCTATTACCAACATTATTCACTCTTCATAATACCCAAGGTGTATGCAAAGTTTCAGGATTCCACTCCTTGAATTGTTCCCTCTATAACCAAATATTCCTCTAGGCTTAAAACCCTCTACTAGCCATACCTCATACTATTGTCAAGCATATAATCATTTCTAGGAAGTTTCAATAAAAAATAAAGGGCATTTCAAACACCCATAAGGGGTTTTATATGTCTCTAAATTTTCTTAACTCAACTCTACTCTTAGAACATACCTCCTTTATAAAATGACTCTCACCTTTAGGCCTTAGACTGTGACAACTGATTGGGACATTACATTGTCATAAATAACTCAACATTTCACCCTTCAAACCTCAAAAATTCCTTTAAATCCCATGAATTCCTTCCTAAACATTACTCCTATAAATTTTTAGGTGTTAAGTCCTTGATTAAGGCATTCAAAAATGCAAACCCTTACTAAAACCCTAAGTGGACACCCTAAAACTCAGTATAAAGAAAAATAATATAAAGATATCTAAAACTTATTTTCAAAGATCTAAAATCCCACCTTAGCTCTTTCTCAACATGATCTTTGTGATCCTCTTACTAGTAACTCGGGATTCTATTCCCAGTCTTCAAGCTTATCTTCTTACACCAAGTGGCTATTGAGCATACAAGGTTTTGATGCATACAATTAGCATTATCAGTAAACAAATGTATCCTTTTCTAATCACTTTTCATTCTTTTCTTTCAAGATAACACTCACCATATCCTTGGAATCCACTAGCTTCAGGTGATAAAGGGTTCATTAATTATTTACCATGCATGAATGAGACAGTGTAGCAGGATTTATTAAGTCCACGAGGGTGATTTCAGCTAAAGGATGTCCTTCTTCCTCTATGAAGATTTTCTCATGCTTCTCTCAAGTTTTCCAACTTGATGACCATCCCAAATCTTCAAGCTTAAAGTTTGGTAAGTCCCTCACATGACAAATTCCTCAAATGCTCTGATCAGGTTGAAGAATACACTACTCAGCACATCCCCACTTAAGCAAGTCTCCACAAAAAGTTTGAAACCTCACAAAAGCTACTAAAACTAATAATCCAATGTATTTATCTTCCTACAATGCATGGAATGTTGTATTGCATAGATTTTTTGTCTATTATCACTAATCAAGACTTCACATCTTTCTCTAACATGCACTAACACATACATAATGAGATTTAACACAAAACTTACAAAATATGTTCTTAAAGAGTCAGTTACGACCTCTTTAGTAAACATGCATAAGATTTACACTAGCATTCAACATACAAAATTGTCTCACACAGTCACATACACACAACACATCACCATTTTTTCTCATTGAAGCTTCACCATGATTTCCATTTGAATGGGAATGAATACAATAGTTACATGATCTTGCTTAATACCCTCTCCACCATCATTAACTCGATATTGTTCTTCAATTGGTTAGTTACAAACATGTTTTATCATGAAATCCCTTCAAAGGAGTTACCTTTACCTAAAAATGACTTAAATTTATCATGACTTAGCATGTGATCTTAGAAAGGACCTAATTACACACATATTGTCTCATTCCACACTTACAAATCTTATGAGCTTCAAGAATATACCCAAAATCCTCAAATAACACCAAAATTGACCTTACAATTTGAATCAACATTTTAGAGGGAAAATTCCTCATTTGAATTTGTGAAGGTCCAAAGAAAAACTAACTTCATAGACCAACTCATAATGACTCCTAAAACTTATGAACACATCTAACAAACCAAATATAATGTCTTCATGGTTTATTTATCTAGATAGAGTGATGCTCCTGCATCAATTCCCCCTTCATTTAGGGTGCATGCGACATCGGTAGGAGAATGCGGCCCAAAAGAGAGGACCTGATGCGGATATGAAGTTGATACCTATAATGGCTAGGGAATGTGCATGGTAGAAACCAAGGAACATGTAAACAAAGTGGCTAGTAACATGTGTTAGAAGAAAAAAGTAACAAGCATGCAATGGAAGACAATGTAACAAGCAAGTGTGCAGACAAGATAGATAGAGAAAAGTGGAATTCAAACATGGTTCAAGCAACCAAAAGCCTACAAAAAGTGATCAAACAAGACATAGGGCATAGCCCGCAAACAATGGCACGCAAAGAGTATCAGACAACCATGGTGGAAAATAGTAATGTAAGGTAAATGTTACACATGACTCACTCGTTAGCATGTTAGAAAGATAAATAACATGTCATGAGCGTGTATAAATCAGTGAAAGGTAAAGTAATTGTAATGATATGTACCAATAAAACTTGTGTAGTATGTGATAGTTGTGAAAGTAGATGCCCCTGGGAGCCTCGATGGGACCAGTAAAATTTACAATGTTAAGCATCATTACAGCATGTAAGAACCTATAAGAGATGTGCATTCACTACAAAATACCAAGTGAACGTGTATGTGTATATATATAAAGATGATGACATACTAAGAATCTGTCTAGCATAGAAAACAAAGTGTAACATGTAAATAGAATAAGCTAGCAAGAATAAATGTAACCAAGATATGCAAATGTTGTGTATTAGTGTAATGGAATGATATGTAATGTGTGAATGTGATAGGAGCAACGTACCCCTAGCAGATGTGTATGAGATGAGGTTCATTTATAAAATACCCCTCAACAATCAAGAATGAACCATAGAATAAGAGTGTGTCATTAGGAAACAGTTTGAAAATGTGCGCTAGAAAGATAGATCACGAAGCATAGAGCATGCAAAGTGAATGATGTGAGGTTAATTTCAGAATTAGACCCTCAGTAGTCGAGTATGAATTGTGGAACTAGAGTGCATCTTAGGGAAATGGTTTGAAAAGGTATGCGAGAAAGATAGATCATGAAGCGTAGAGCATGTAAAGTAAATGATGTGAGGTTCATTGCATAATTAGACCCTCAATAGCCGAATATGAACCATGGAACTAGAGTGCATCATAGGGTAATGACAATACATTGTGTGTATCAAAGGGTTTGAAAATGCATAAGAAGATTATATATGGTGCACGAAGTAAAAAATGTAGTAGTAGGTGTTAAAGACAACTGATAATAATAGAAAGGGGAGAAAACATGATGCACCCCAAGTGTGTGATGGAAATCTATGTGGTGATATGAGAAGGACCATACCATGGTGGCAAAGTTTGAAATGTCTCCTGACTATCAATGTAAGGATTTTTTTTTTGACAAAAAGAATTGGACATTGAATTGAAGGAGGTTGTAGAGGGATCTTGAATGGTGGTGGCTTATTTGGGATTGATAACATTGTAGAAGACTTGAGAGGAGGAGGGGTTGAACTGATGTTTGGAGGAGGTTGCTTAGTTATAGTTGGTAACACTGTATAAGGCTTAAGAAGAGGAGGTGATGGACTGATTTGTAGAGGAGGTTTCTTAGTTAGAATGGGTTTGATAGGTGGATCTTGACTGACTGAAGAGGGAACATTAGTGATTATGGAATGATGCTCATTATACCTAGATGGAGCGGATTTGGGAGCCCATTGAGGTTTAAAAATTGGAGACGAGCATGTAGTAGAATGTTATGTAGAAAATGAAAGAAAACCCTGATGCTCAAGGTGTTTAATTCTTCGTCGTAAAACATAGCAATCACTGTCATTATTTCCATTAATTCGATGATAATTGCAATATGGGTGACCTTGGTATTTTGCAAGCTGATAAGGAGGGTGGTAATGAGTAGGTGACAAGTTGATCAATTGGTGATTGAGGATATAAAGAAGAATATCATGTTGCTTAGCATTTGAATCAAACTTTAGAGGCGTTGGTAGTGGTATGACTTGTTCACTTATATGAGCACATGTAGAAGACATAGAAGTAGAATGAGATGTAGAAAGAAAACTAGCATGGGCTTGAGAAGCATCCTTGAGATGTTTGATTTAAACTTTAAGAGATGTGGTTGTGGTTTCCATAGCTTGAAATTTATATATAAAATCATGATTTAAATCTTGAATCGACTCTAAAATAGATAGATTGGTTGGAGGATTAGGACCGATAGAGGTGTTAGATAGATGATCGAAAATGGCACTAGCTTGAGTCGGTGGTGTTTGCGAGGGAGGTACATAATGTCTAGGGATTTTTGGAGAACAAATTTGCAAGGTGGGTGCACTTTAAGCAAGTCATGCAAGGATATTTGAGGAATTTTAGGAGCCATGAAAGAATAAAAAGAGAGATCCAAATGTATGATCATGAGTGGGGTTCACAAAATGATTTAATTTAATTTGAATTAAATATAAATATTGCAGAATCACTACTGAAATAAATGATATATAAATACTGAAATACATAAATGACACAAACAAACTAATATGTAAATATAAAACACTTAGTACAAGAGATAGATGATGAGACTTAGTTAATTTACACTCAATTTGGAACTGATATGGGACTCGAAAAAGTGTTGAACATGTTGGGTAGAGTGTTGTAAATGATTAGTTTAAATTTTGTAACTCACAAATAGAGTCAAACATGGGCACCCACACTAGGGCAAGGGCACTTGGGCAGTAGAGACTGCTAATGAGTGCCGGTGACTACACAAATAGTCAAAAATTGGTTTTCAACGTGTCACAAGAGTGTCACACTTATTTCCTATTGATCACTTGATAGTCTCTCTTTGAATGTTGAAGGTACCTGTAACCTATATTTTAGATGTTCACCGACACAATCCCAAAAACCACATCAAACCAAAAAAGGAAAATGCAAAATGGGGAGTCGGGATGACCTCAACGGTCACCCTGATAGTGAACTTACAACCGAATGCTACACTACATCTCAGACTCCATATAGTTCTTGTGAGTGTGTGTATAAATTGTTCTCTAGGATGCCCTTGTGCAAGTTGCATTTGATAAAGGGTTGTAGTTAAATGTGGCAATATAGTAGAATGTGTGGATGGAATAGAATGAACTTTCCCTTCCTATGTGTTGTATGTAGATTTGATGCATCCCTTGTCCCTTGAATGGATGTTAGATGGATGCTTTAGATTGATTTAGGTGTCTTTTGGATGCAAGCTTAGGTGATGATAGTAATTTTTAGTTCTTGTTCCTTGATTTTGAACACATAACTATGCATTTATATGATTCCCTTGTTTGAATTTCGTAATTGACAACTGGAAGGCCAACCCATAAGTGAAAAAGATGCCCAAAAGATAAAAGATATCTAAGAGCAAATAAAGTGAGAAAGGGTTAGGGGAACCCATAGGGGATAGGAGCACCTGGGCACTTCTATTCTAGTTGGGCGTTGGTGTCTGAAGCCATAAAGGATAAATCAGTAAAAATTTGACTAGGTTTTAGGGTGTGTAAGACTAAATAGAAAACAAGAAACAATGAAAAGAGGCCAAAGATAGTTGTCAATCACTAGTTTTTTATTATGAATCATATGAATGCTAATATGCTTTTAGGACCTAGAAATGTACCCAAGTGCATGATTTTGTGTCTACCCATGGTTAATATTGAGACCTTTCCTTCATAAAAAAATGGAGTCGTTTCGAGTTTGGGATCAAAATTTATGGCATCTGAAAGATAGGTTATCCTGGGGCAGATAGATGAATGCTCAGGAAAACATATGAACGTTGGGGAAAATAGATGAACGGTCAAGAAAACAGATGAACGCTCGGGTAAACAGATGAACCCTTGGGAAAATAGATGAATTCTTTGGAAAATATATGAATTCTTGGGTGAACAGATGAACACTCGGGAAAATGGATGAATGCTCAGGAAAATAGATGAACACTTGGGAAAATAAATGATAAAATTAAAATAAATGTGAGATGAACGTTAGGGAAAATAGATGAGATTTGTTTTAAAATGTGAGATGAATGCTCGAGAAAACAGATGAACGCTCAAGAAAATAGAAGAACACTTAGGCGGACATATGAATGCTCAGGAAAATAGATGAATGCTTGAGAAAATAGATGAATACTCAAATAAACAGATTAACATTCAAGAAAACATATGAATGCTTGGGAAAATAGATGAATGCTTTGGAAAATAGATGAAAGCTCAAGAAAGGAACATGTAACTTCACAAAAAATGTCAAAAATGAGGCAAAAAAACCAAAAAGTTGTTAGGTAAATCATAGATTACCTAGGTTAATTTTGCTTTTACTAGGTAATTATATTATTATTGTAAGTTGTTATAAACCATATTTGGGAATTGTATTCTAGTAGCATGTTTATTGTCATTATTAGAGTTTTTATATGGTTTAAACCATTTATTTGTAATTGTGTGTACACGGGTATGCTTATTGTCGCATTGTTACAACATCCCGTTTGTCTACACATGGTTGTCCAATATCTTTAAATATTGCATCCCAAATATTGTAATTTTATTTTTCATGAATATTAATAAAATTATTAGGATTTCGTCCCTGTTCATAATTTACATTTGGTATCAGAGCAGGTTAATTTGGCTTGTGGAGAAGTGAGGAAGTTTCAGATAATTTTGAGGAAATTATGAGAGGGCAATAGTGTTTTTGTGAGCCAAAGGAGACACCTACATTCCCTCCATCCTAACCTCTACATTCCCATCTCCCAATAGGATAGGAGAGGCTCCAATTCATTCTCCAGGTAAAAGAAAAGATTTTTTTTTTGCACTGGTGTAAATTTTTCTCCTGGAGCCATTCTGATTCAAAAATCAGATTAGAAAATAAAATTAAAAAAATCATTTTTCCCCATCAGCAGTTTTGCCTCTAAAACTAGAGGAATGATTAGTTATAGATAATATTATCTGTGTTTCCATATTGAAGGTGGAGCCAAGCATCGAGATGTCAGATCCCCCACCGAGTTGAGTCTTACAAAATGACCGAGTTACTCTGCATGTTGGCGAGTTGAAGGGTAGAGACCGAGTTTTCTGTGTATTGGACTGAGCTAGGTCTCCAAGAGCTCTTGCCCGAGTTGCTTACAAAGTAGTATCGGGCCTTACATTATATTGAATGTTTGCAAAGTCTATCACCGAGCCTGATTCACAAGTGGTTTGACCACATTGACCAACTGTGTATTTGCAAAAGATAAAGGCAAGCTTCTTATTATCCTCATTGAGTTGGACTATTTGTTGAGGCCAAGTTACATTCGGGTTATATCCTACGCATTGGGAAAGACATATTTATTCTGCCTCTATATTGAATGGTCGAGCCTCCTTTCTCTATTCCAAGGTCGAGCTATTTGTGACCACAACAAGCCTCTGTTGAATATTGGCGAAATCACGCCAACGTTGAATGGTGAGTTGTAGCCATTGAAAGTTGACCCTACAACAAGCGAGCCATCCAATGCATTGAACGAATCCTGCACACAACAATAAAAAACAACGGCAGAGCAAATAATCAAACAAATTTTTCAACGAATAACAATAAAAAATCAGCAAATGGAGATACAAAAATCTTAGATCCGCCTAAAGCGGATAACCTAAAACTAAATTCCTCCTAGCTCCTGCCAAGTGGACTTCTTAGTCAGGGCCACGCTGCCATTTACCAGGTTAGCAAATTTAGTATTATTGTTAAGTGTAGTTTTTTTCAATTCTTGGTATAAGTGCATTGGGTGGTACGTTGGTTAAGTGGAAAGCTTTGGGGATAGGTGGTTTATGGTTCGCTCCCTAAAAACCTTATGATTTAAAATATATTAAGATTTGGTGGAGAAAATAGTAGTAACTACCAACTATAGTGGAAAAACCCCTGCTGCACACCTTATCCACTACTAACCCCACATCCTAAAATTAGAGGAGAAAACCCTAATTTAGGGAAAAAAAAGTTCCCATTCTACATATTTTTTGTTTCTGAGTAATTTTTGTAAAGGGCGAGGACATCAAAAACTGCAATTTTTTAGCTTTTTTTGCAGTTTCTCACACTGAGAACTGTTCTGAGCTCCGAAGCCCACGAGGGCCTCGAAAAACAAAAAATAAATTCCTACCATTCATTTTTTTCAGCATTTTTGATGTAATATTGTATTTTCAATGGATTGTACTAATTTTTAGGTAGTCATATTCAACCGCAAACTTTGTAACTACTAAAAACACTAGCAGAGATTTGTAAACAAAATCAATAAATTTTGGTTCTGTAACACTCACGAGATCGATCGCAATGTTCAGTATAAACGGTGCCTCTAGGAAACACTTATGGGTAAATCCATCGTGACTACTACGGCACTTAACGCCTAATATAGTTGTAACAATATCATCTAGGAATCGTCCATATAAATCGATGGGGAGTAATAAGGACATAATGTACACACTTTGAGCTCTCCCATCCGTCTGTGAATGATTGCATGACATAAATCCGGACACTAAAATTATCCGAGTATATAGCAAATTTACGCATGCGTATGAGGATATTTATTTGATCCGGTGTCAATAATCACACAAACCCCTTTCAATAATGTCTTGGTACCACGTATCGAATTCTTTCACGTGTGTGAACGCCTCTTTCACATATTGCGGAGTATATCGAAAGGGCGAGCTTCTTCCACATACCAACGGGTATATCGGAAGGGCGTGTATATAGAAATGTTCACTATATCAGACTGACAATATATAGATTAGGATACCTTATACTTGGAGTGATAAGAGTCTTACCCTTTGTCAGTGAATTTAGAAAATGGGCACCAATGACCCTAAGTTCTTTCTTCCAGACTCACAACTCCTTAGAGGAGATAACTATGTTGCATGGAATAAAAACATAGCTTGAGTTTGAGGAGATATGGCAATGTGTGAATGGTTCTGCAACCAGATCACCAGATGATGCAAATCAATAGAGACAGTTTGACAAGGCCAATCAGAAGGCCAAAGTCATAATTTTGTTCACAGTATCTAATGAAGTGTAGCCCCACATTCTAGATGTCACAACAACTAAAGAAGAGTGGGATAAATTGAGCACAATGTACGAGGCCAAGAACAAGAATAAAATATTGAATTTGTAGACTCAGTTACACACACTGAAATTCAAATAGAATGAGAAAGTGGAAGCTTTCTTAAGAAGTGTTTCAGAATTAAGGGCTTCACTTATATCCCTAGGAGAGGAGGTCACTAATACATCTCTCATTCCCATTATTCTGAGAGCATTCCCTCCTTCATATCACATTTTTGTGATGACACTGAAAACCAAGAACAAACTGAAGTGAAACCAAATACATGATATTGAATATCTTCTCACGGTTTATTCATTGAAAGAGATTTACATATATAGGATTTCCAGTCCTTAAAGTATGGATATTTACCATATCCAATAATAGGAATATCTCTACTCAATCTTAGACTCTTTCTCACGTGAGTTGTAAACACTCACTTAAACTAGACTAACGTTCACACTAAATTTTATATAGAATTCCTAACAATTACCCCCTTAGTGTGAACATGGGGAAAACTATCTCCTGTACCTACTCATGTTTTACATATGGTTTTACAATTGGTTAACCACTAACCACAAGAAGGTTTTCTAGGACAACCAACAACCCTATATGTATGTGTTTTTTAAGAGATCCACAAACTCTCAAGAAGCTTTTAGAATGGAACCAACAACCATTTCATAGCACAGTACATTATTTTCGCTCTCATCATTTCAATATAGAAGGGGAGATTGTAGAAGGAAAGAAACATGTTTTGAACAGGAATGGGACTTCTGTTTATTATTACAACAGAAAATAAACACACAACACAACTAAAAGAAGGTCACCAATATGTTGAGCAATCTCTTTGTTGGTGACTAACAAGAGATGTTGTTTTCCTCCTCCTCCTTGCCTCCAGCCTCCAAGAGTTTCTAGAACAGAAAGTCATCGGAATTGTAGTCAGGTTCTTCTAGTGCTAGTTCCTATGTTTCTGATTCTTCTTCAACAGCTACATTTTCCTCTTACATTTTAAGCTTTCCTTTTATGATGTCTTTGGCACAAGTAATACAGAAAGAAACTCTATGTCCTTTTCTCTTGCAATAATAACATTTTGTTTCTGCTTTGTTCTTTGAAAATTTTTTATGTCTTTTGTTTGTATAGAGGGCATTTTCTTCTTGAATGTCTTCTTTTGTTCTTTTCTCCTCAGCTAGGAGTGTAGAAATCATGTCTTCTAGTGATTGTGAGGGCATTTGTTTGAGAGTGAAAATGACATTACTGTATTTAGGAAGAAAACTGTTTAGAAGTATGGCTTTAGCATCTTCTTCATCTACTATAGCTTTTACTTCTACAAGTTGCCTTATGAGTGATCTCAGTTCATTGATGTGACTTGACATTGTCGCATTATCATTCATTTTGAGTTTGAATAATTGAAGTTTTAATGAAAATTTTGCATTGATTGCATTTGAACCGAAAGTTTTGCTGAGTAGTTCCCATATTTCTTTAGAATATTTTTCCAGATCCACATAGTGTAGCTCAGTGTCAGATAGGGCAAGTCCTATTATTGCTTTTGCCTTATCATCCCTTGTTTCCCACTCTATTAGTTTTGCAGCGTCTATGGGTTTTGATTCATCTCCTGATACAATCCTCCATAGATTTTTATGCATTAATTGCATTTGGATTTTGACTTTCCATGTATGGAAGTTTAATCCGTTAAACTTATCTAGAGGGATGTCCATTTTACTTAGAGCATTGGTTTCAACCGAAAATGCACTCTCTCTTTTTTTTGGGTGTTGATTGCTATCAATAATGCACCCAATTACATATTATTTTAAAAAGTAATAAAAGAAATTACTTTTTAAATTTTATAGTATCCATCAAAGAAAAATAACTAGATTGAATTAAAAAACTATGGGGTTTAAAACATTCTGTGAACACGTGGTGATGCTTTAGATCTTCTGATCCACCTCGTTAGTCCTCCATAATTCTTGATCAGATTTATACCTTTTAAAAAAATGTGACTTGGAGAGGAATCTTGCATGGCAGAGAAGATAGTCCACGTGGTGCAACGTATTGGAGGACAAGTATGGCAGTCTACAGTTGCGGGTGGAGGTCACAGAGTTCTCGCAAAGGTCACATTGATTCTGCCTGGTGAATACATTTTGAAACAACTCCCTTCAAAACAAAACTTTTCAATATTTGAATCACCTTGATTCGGATCACACACAATCCAATGTAGGTAAAAATATCTACAGAATCTCCTCCAGAATTCTTCCACACAGAGGCAAGGGAATTCGATGCTCTAATGCCAATTGAAAACCAAGAACAAATTGAAGTGAAACCAAATACATGATATTGAATATCTTCTCATGGTTTATTCATTGAAAGAGATTTACATATTATAGGAATTCCAGTCCTTAAAGTATGGATATTTACCATATCCCAATAACATGAATATCTCTACTCAATCTTAGACTCTTTCTCATGTGAGTTGTAAACACTCACTTAAACTAGACTAACGTTCACATTAAATTTTATATAGAATTCCTAACATACACTAAACTTGTTGGATCAGATAATTTCTTTTGACAAGTTAGTGAATCTACTGCAATAAGAAGAAGTATTTTACAAAAAAAAATGATGAAGAGGAGAAAGTACTCTCTTCTCATCAAAAAGGAAAAGGAAAAGGAAAAGGGAAATCTCATTCCTCTCAAAAGTGTCAAAAATAACATCTGTATGGGGACAAGAATAAGAATAAATGTCCTATCTATAACAGAGGACATGATATAAAATATTTTTAGTACAATACATATAAAAAAGGTTCAACAAGTCATTCTGGACCTCAAAATCAACAATCTCATAAGGGACAATCACACTACAATCAAGAGTAGAAAAAGGGGAACTGGTGAAGAAAACCCCATCAACAAGGTAATATAGCTGAGCAAGAAGAACATGAGGAATTATTATATACTTCTCGTTCCAGTGGACCATCCATGTCATCTAGTGACAGTTGGTATGTTTATTCGGGAGTCACTCGACACATGACCAGGCACAAAGACTGGTTTACAACAATGAGGGACACACATTTGAAAAACCATATTGTTATCCAAATTTTGCCCCCTAGGAAAAATATTGGATCAGCCATGACCTCGCATGGAAAGAATCAGATAAAACACATTTAAATCTTGCAAACTAGTTGCAGAGGGACTCTATAATGGAATGGTAGGGCCCCATGAAATTTTAAATGACCCTATGCGAGAAGAAAGAGAAGAAATAACTCTGTCAAGCGAACCCGTGCCTTAAATTCATCAAACAAGTTACAGATGGGATAGAAAATTAAATAGAAGGGTTGGGAATGAAGGAGTAGTGTCACAGAGAAGCCAAGAGCAAGAAGGAAAAGAAGTGGTGAAGTTTCAACGTCTTCGGTCTCAAAACTGTTCAAGAAAGAATCTATAAATGATTAAGTATGGAGGAGACAACGGAAGAGGCCACCTGTCCTAACAACACTTCTCCAAAGGTGAATCCAAAAAAAGGGGAAGACCAAATGAGCGCCAGACTGATGTGTGTCCCAGAAGAAAATGGGGCATTGAGGGAAAAGTTTGATTCTTTTCCCATTTTTATAAAAAAAAGGGTAAAAGTTGCAAAACGGCCCACAACTTTGTCAGGGAAAAATTCAGTGTTAGAACCCTAGTCAAAGCCAAGGTGAGGAGTCAAAGGAAAAAGTGAAAATTTGCCTTTCGTTCAAATGGAAAAAGATAAATTGCGGACATGCAAGCCCAATTTTTGGTTCTAATCCGGCTGCCACGTGTTCTAAACCAAAAGGGGGGGCCCATTTTTCAAATCGTTTTCCCCCGTCCAATCATATGGATTCGCTACAAACTTCGAAGGGGCATATCTTTCGACTCAGGATCTTGAAATATTGCAAATCTGACACATTGGAAATATCTCGGCCTCACCTATGCCATGGAGGTCTGAAACTTTAATTTTGATGAGGTTAGGTGAAGAAAAATGGAGGAAATGTATTCGAGCCTTCAATGCAAGATCCATCTGTCTCAACAACCAGATCGGATTCGATCTATTTTCACTCATTTCCTCTTCTTTCAAGGCACCGAATCAAGGAATCATGCAGTAAAGATAGATTTGGGGGTAGATTTTATTAGAAGCATTAACAGCAGTGGTTGAGTTTTGACCTATTTTCCCGCTTCTCTCTCTCTCCTTCTTCTCTCTAATCGAATCTATAAATACAGGGGCATGATTCATTATAAAGGGTTGTTCATTCTTCTTCCCTGCCCCCCCTCTCTCTTTCTTCTCCAGGGTCAAATGTGGAGTTTAAGTCTCCTCCCTTGGCTTTGTAATGGAATTTTCTTGCCTCTTTCCCATTAATGGTGTACTGTGTGAACTCCTGGAGCAATAAAATATGTTTTTGTGATGCATTTTTTCCATCCTTTGCCTCATTTTGTTGTCTCTTCTCGCCTCTCACCATTGCAGGGTATACTGTGCATATCTCTAATGTCTATTACAGGTTTTGGAAGCTATGTTTAAGGGGTTTGAAATGGTGTTTTGTGTGAACTTTATCCTTGGTCTGTGATGCATCTGTCCATCCTCTCCATTACTCACCTCTCTCCATTTTAGGTAGTTGGGCTTGTGTGTTCCCTTTTCTCGGTGCTATCACCTCTATAGTGTAGGATTTATTTATTTTCATGCTCTCTCTCTCTCTCCTTGGTCCCTTGGAATTGTTATATTAGGAGTGGATAGTCACATTTCCTTCCTTAGAAGTAGTTTAGTGCTAGGATTAGGAAGAGGAACCAACCTTCTCTGGAGGATCATTCCCATTTACAAATCCCACAGCTTGGGGAATGATCCAATGTTATGAAAATCACACCAAATGAGTCTACCTTAGAAAAGTAGATTTTTAGAGCTCATTTGGGGGTGCTATGATTTTGCACTAACATTTTTGGCATGCCCAGTGGGACAGGTATGAAGCACCTTACCACTTCACTTCATCAAGTTCGATGTGCTCTTGGTGAAGATTTCAGCCTTTGGAGGCACTTTCAAGCACATCTGGCAACTCCATCTAGTCAAATAACCCATCCTCTGAGTTGCAAACCTTCTTCCCATCCATTTCCACCCATTATTTCTTCTTCCATCTCTTTCATTTTCTCCCATTCCATGAGGTTGTGCAATCATGACTTCATTCCCTTCACGGAACTCACACTTGTAACAACAGTAGTATGTTCCACCTCCAATGTGCTTTACAACTCCTTCAAATCAGCATTTTGAGCAGGTTCATAGATCTACATGTCTATCTTCTATGAGCAGGAATGCCAAAATCAGTTTCGCTATGGGGCTTTCCAAGAACAAGGATATGCATGTAATGACAGACAATCAAATGCAAGATGCTGGTCTGTTGGAGAAAATTAAAAGAATGGAGACTAACATGGTTCAAGTCAAGGGGCAATAGCTCAAATGAAGGACTTTCAGAGATTGGTTGTAGGGCACCTTGTCCATGGGAAGGCCATTTTCCAAGACACTACAGCCCTCAGGAGAAGCTTAGAATTCATGATTGGAATTGCTGCCCCCAACTTGCACAATGGATTGAGAAGAGATAGAGGCCTATGAACAAAGTGTGCTAAGTAGCTTGTCTTAATGGGATAAGTTCAATTACCAGTTCCATGCATTTGGTATTTCTCTTTCCATTCCTCAAGTAGTACCATCTTATCATTTGAATGTCAGAGTTGCAAGAGTCTAGCCAATCACTTGCTGCCCTAAGTTGTTGAAAACCATCCCTCCATCCCCTACTCTTCCATCCCATCTCATCTTTCCTCTTCCCTCTTCTCTTTCCAATCTCCAAATCCCCCTCCACAAGAGCCAAAAGAAATGCCTTACCCTCCACCATAAAAAATTAAAAAACTAGTGGAGACCCCACCAACCACTCCTCTCTACCTTAGCAAGTCCATGTTGGGAAGAGACTCCAAAAACCTGCAAAGGAGAACATCAAACAAAGGAACCCAATAGAGAAGAAATGATAGAAAATCTAAAGATTTGGGCTGCTAAATTTGATTTTTCAAATGTTCCCTTATTGGTTAAGCCTGATGGAGGAGGCTGAGTTCAAGCTGTAAGTGGTAGAAGATCTAGCTACAGCACAAACAGGGGAAGAAGGAGCTACTCCTAATCCAAAAGAAGAGGAGTACATTCTAGCTATGGAGGAGGACCATATAGTTTTAGAGGCTCCAAGTGCGGAGTAGGACCATAGATGAACCTTCAGTTCTTCCCCCCACTTCATCCCCTTCAAGATCTTATGTTGAGGAAGAGTTTGAGCTTTCAAACTTCATGTGTGAGGATGAAGGGAACCATGGTGAGTCAATTGTATATCAGGAGGAAACCATGAAGGAGGTTGAGCACCTGTAGCATAGAACAACAAGGAGGTAAGATTACTTGTATAACTTGGAGGATTTCCTTGATGAAGGGAGAACCCATAGAGATCACATCATTTTTTTCTCCATCTCTCACATCCCAAGCACATGAGCTTGCTGCCATGGAGGAGAAAATTCAGGAACAACAACCTGCACTTCATAACAACCCTCTGGAACCAAGACTGGAAGACATGACTCTCCCATGTTCTTCACAAGGTTCATTTTAAGAGACCTCTTGGAAATCGGAGGTGGAGAATACCTGGCGAATATCCCCGGAACGGGTTTCGCGGGAAGGCGAATTTTTTGGGGGTCAGAAAGAAGGCTCCATTCTTGGAGTTAGAGTTCGAAACCATGGGAAGATTTTAAGGACCATACCTTGCCCAATCAGATACTTGGCTTCATTAGAGCCAAGGGAGAAGCCAAAACTAGTCATGCCTACTCCAGAGCATGAGGATGAGCATCAAAGTACCAAGGGTCATCATCAACACCTCCAGAAGTCTGATGCAAGTCATCTTGAGGAGGTATTTTCCATTAATGTTGATACCTTGATGATTTGGGTGGAGAACTGACTTATTGTCAGTTTTTCACTCATACTGGCAGCTATATTTAGTGTCAAATCATTTGCATGGCTGCCCCTCTTGAGAAAGGGAAGCTACTTCTCCCTATCTGTTGTAGGCTTTGTTTAGCATTCTTTCCCTCTAGTTAGTTTAGGAGTAGGAGTAGATTTTACTTTCAGCAGAAGAAGTGCTTATGCACACTCTGCATGTCTCATTTGAGGCATGTATGATTTGGTCTTTGTATATAAGTTTTGTCTATTTTTCTCCAAGGGTGCACAAGGCCAGACTCTTCAATATTCATGGAAAGAAGACTCATAGAAGTCTATAATAGTTGCTAGCTCCAAAAGGAAACAAATCCAGAGCAACTTAAGTCATTTTGAAATAGTCCATTTCAGGGATAGATGAAAGCTCCAAAGTTAAAACAAATTTTCTACTCTCAAAAACTCCATTTTAAGATTTTCTTATGAAAATTGAGAGTGCCGACGTGCGGGTGGATTCAGAGTCAGGTATAGGTCAGCAAAGTGTAGAGAGTCGGGGAGTCCATTTTATAAGAAGGATCAGTGTCAGGGCATCATTCTTGACTCCATGCCTGATGGATGCTTCAAGGCCACTGGTCTCTTCATCTAGCAGGTAGATGTCCCAGTGAGTTTCCAAATTGTTATCCATATTTCACCCCCAGGGAAAAATATTACATCAACCACCACCCCACACAGAAATAATTAGAGAAAACATGTTTAAATCTTGCAAACTGGTTACATAGGGACTCTACAATGGAATGGTGGGGCCTGCGAAAGTTTAAACGACCCTGTGCGAGAAGAAATGGCTCTGTCAAGTGAACCTGTGCCTTAAATTCATCAAATAAGTTACAGATGGGCTTGGAAATGAAATAGCAGGGTCAGAAATGAAGGATCAGTGTCGTAAAGAAGCCAGGAGCAAGAAGGAAAAGAAGCGGTGAAGTTTCAAGGTCTTCAGGCTCAAAAATGTTCAGGAAAGAAACCAAAAATGATTAAGTATGGAGGAGGTAGCGGAAGAGGTCATGTGTCTTAACGATGCTTCTCCAAAGGTGAATCCAAAAAAAGGGGAAGACCAAACGAGCACTAGATTGACGCGTGTCCCAGAGGAAAGTGGGGCGTCGGGAGAAAAATTGATTCTTTGCCCCCTTGTTATCACAAAAGGGTAAAAGTTACAAAATGGCCCACAACTCTATCGGGGAAAAAGTCAGCGTTAGAACTCGAGTCAAAGCCAAGGCGGGGAGTTGGAGGGAAAAGTGAAAATTTTCTTTTCGTTCAAAGGGAAAAAGATAAATTGCAAACCCGCAAGCCTGATTTTTTGTTCTAATCCGGTTGTCATGTGTCCCAAACCAAAAGGGGGGCCCATTTTTCAAATTGTTTTCCCCGTCCATTCGTACGGATTTGCTACAAACTTTGAAGGGGCATATCTTTCGAATCATGACTTGAAATATTGTGAATCTAACACCATTGGAAATATCTCTGCCTCACCTATGCCATGGAGGTCTAAAAATTTAATTTTGATGAGGTTAGGTGAAGAAAAATGGAGGAAATGTATTCAAGCCTTCAATGCAAGATCCATCTGTCTCAACAACTAGATCAGATTCAATCTATTTTCGTCATTTCCTCTTCTCTCAAGGAATCATACAGTAAAGATAAATTTGGGGGCATATTTTATCAGAAGCATTAACAGCAGTGGTTGAGTTTTAACCTAATTTTCCCGCTTCTCTCTCTCTCTCCTTCTTCTCTCTGATCGAATCTATAAATACAGGGGCATGATTCATTATAAAGGGTTGTTCATTCTTCTTCCCTGCCCCCCTCTCTCTTTCTTCTCCAGGGTTGAATGTGGAGTTTAAGTCTCCTCCCTTGGCTTTGTAATGGAATTTTCTTGCCTCTTTCCCGTTAATAGCGTACTGTGTGAACTCCTGGAGCAATAAAATATGTTTTCGTGATGTGTTTTTTCCATCCTTTACTCATTTTTTTGTCTCTTCTCGCCTCTCACAATTGCAGGGTATACTGTGCATATCTCTAATGTCTATTATAGGTTTTGGAAGCTGTGTTTAAGGGATTTGAAATGGTGTTCTATGTGAACTTTATCTTTGGTCTGTGATGCATCTATCCATCCTCTCCATTGCTCACCTCTCTCCATTTCAGGAAGTTGGGTTTGTCATCAACAATTCCCTTTTCTCGGTGCTATCACCTCTGTAGTGTAGGATTTCTTTATTTTCATGCTTTCTCTCTCTCCTTGGTCCCTTAGAATTGTTAGATTAGGATAGATAGTCACATTTCCTTCCTTAGAAGTAGTTTAGTGCTAGGATTAGGAAGAGGAACCAGCCTTCTCTAGAGGATCATTCCCATTTACAAGTCCCACAGCTTGGGGAATGATCCAATGTTATGCAAATCACACCAAATGAGTTTGCCTTAGAAAAGTAGATTTTTAGAGCTCATTTAGGGGTCCTGTGATTTCGCACTAACACATATTTCGTTAGGTGATGATTATTCATACATAGTACAGGGGATTGGGAACATTTCTCTACCTCTTGGTTCATGCAATTGTAGATTATCAGATGTACTATATATCCCTGGCTTAACAAAAAATATACTATTTGTTAGTCAATTCCTAGATCATTATCTAAATATTGACTTTAATACTCATTCTAACAAGAAAATGTGTTTAATTTGAGACAAATCACGAGGCTCAAAAATTAATGCAAAAGCCTCTAATATGGGACATATGCTCTAGCTTAATTTTATCCATAGAGTTGATCAGACACTTGTGGCTAAGAATTCTACCTCTACATAGTTGTGGCATTAGATACTTGGTCATATCAGTTTCAAGTATCTCGAAAAACTTCGTCGGTATATCATGGTAAAATGATTGTCATCTCTCCAAAAGGATACAAATAAGTGTCCTCACTGCCTAGCAGGTAAAAAACAAAAAGCCTCATTCCAAAAGAGTAATTATCAAGCTCATGGTAAGCTTGATATGGTTGATGTGGATCTTTACGGTGTGATGTAACCAAGTCATTCTATATTTCATTACTTCATGCTTTGTGTTGATGACTACTCAATAAAAATGTGGATATATTATCTTCACAAGAAAAGTGAAGCTTTTGAAACCTTCAAAAAGTTCAAAGTGGCTATAGAGAATGAGACTAATCGTCACATCAGATCTCTCAGCTCAGATCAAGGGGGAGAATTCACCAATAACAAGTTCAAAGCCTCCCTACAAGCTCATGGGATTCGTCAACAAATGCCTCCTCCACACACACCGCAACAAAATGGTGTTGTTGAGAGAAGAAATTGTACTATCATGGAAATGGTAAGTTGCATGATCGATAACTCTTGACTAGTGAGGACACTTTGGCTAGAAGCAAAAAACATAGTTTTTTATTTGTTGAAAAGAGTGCCCACAATTTCTCTTGACGGAGTAACAACATATGAAGCATGATCAAAGCGGAAACCATTTTTTGCATACATTAGATTATTCAGGTGCAAAGAAAGGATGCACATACCCAAGTAGAATAGAAAGAAATTGGATATGAAGTCACAAAAACTTATCTTCATTGGTTACAGTGAAGAGACTCTTGGGTATAGATTGATGGATCCAAAGACCAGGAAAGTATACACCAATAGAGAAGTTGAGTTCTTTGAGAAGAAGGAAGTAGAGACTCCTCCTCCAGCCTCACTTGATGTAGATATTTTAATAGCACAGTATCAGATTTACACAATAATAATTCTCAGATTTCTTCTTGATATCATCATGCTAATACAATGGCTATTATATAGCCAGGAATGTTGTTAAACAACTTCCTATAAAATAGGAAGTATACAAAACAATAACCTTCTCGTACTAATATATTGTTATACATTTGTTATAATAATATAAACATACTAACCAATTATAATAAACTAACAACCATGTGAATACTAATTCCTAACATTCCCCCCCTTAGTGTTTACATGGTAGAAAAACATCCACACACTCAACTGCAGTATGCTCACCCCTGTGGCCTGTCCAACTCTATGACTCATGACCTTGATCCAAAAGAAAGGCTCTCTCCTTCCATGGTTTTAAACAGGCTTACCACAAACCTTGACACGACAGAAACCTCATCAACTGTCGACCTCATGTGGTTTTCTGGATCCTCCCACAAACCCTTTCAAGATCCATGAACTGACTTACTCTGGTGCTACTGTTCACCACTATGCTTATACATCAGGGAATTATGTAGGAAGCACAACTTGCATATCACAAAACTGCACAAAAGAAGATATACTGAAAATATTGCACATTACTTCCTATAAGAATCGTAATGTTCTTAATTGTAGTCTCTGTCATTGATCGCTGCCACTCGATCTCGAACAACATAGAAAACTACCACTGCCACTGGAAGCTTTCCTTGACTAAGTCATTTTGGGTGCAGAATGGGAATGGAACATTGGTATGTATTCCCCCCCACAATGTGAAATTCCACTCAAATATATACTGAGAAGCAAAATGCATCGAAGAACATACTCCTAAATGGATCTTGCTAGTTAGGTCTTGCTGCACATGGTCACTAATGCTAGTGAACGTATTCTTCTAGCTGACCATCTTCCAAAGAAGTACTGTAGTCAGAGGACCAAGTCAGTCAGAGGATCACTGACAGTCATCTGTGCTCCAACACAACTCTCTTTCCAACATCCATCAAATACCACACAAAACAGGAACACTGCAAACTGAAGCACACTGAAAAAATGGAAACCACACTGAAAATTATATACTCACACCATACATATGCCACCACAGCTTCTGCGTGGCCCCGTCGTTGGTGACTGATGAGAGGTCGTTGTTCGACCTCCTTCCTCCGATGCCTCCGTCCTCCAGTTATACATACCGCTTAGGTCATAGAAATGTGCTCAGCCTTCTTTTCCGGACTTCTCATTTTTCGTAAAAGATGGTCTTTGTATTCTTTAGCTATCAACCTTTTTCTTTTTAGAGATCTAGGTGGTTCAAATTCATTGTCACCTTCATATCCTTCTTCTAAATTTAACATAGCTGAATTTTCTTGATCTTGTATATTTTTTATGTCTCTCTCCATGGTAATTGGTTCTATGAGAATACATTATTTTCTTCTTTTCTTGACCATTGTGAGATAGGTGTCGGATACAACCGAAAATGCACCCAGAAGACAATATGACAACTGGACTAAAAATTTAAAAAGTAATAAACTGAGATTACTTTTTAAATGAAAACAACTATATAATAAATAAAGACAACTTTTTGAAAGGACGTTGAATGACTCAAACCAGTGGGATGCATGAGATTTGGATTTGCAACGCCAATCTTGATTGTTCCTCCTTGTGCCACTGCTAACACTATCACCACCAACAGATCCTCAAAGCCTTTGTTCATGCGCTTGATAATAATAGTTCGCTGCAGAAGACGTATATCCACTGATGTTGGAACACATATACCGATACAAATGTGAGTGAAATGCGTCCAACTGTCAAGAAATTGTTCTCTTATTTATAGTGACACATCCTTAGGTAGATTTGATTGCAATAATTTTCTGATCCACTCATTCCAATGTATGGATTCATAGAGATTTATTTGCATTAAATGACCAGTTGCGTGCCAAAAATAGAAAAATGATCTGCACTCTAAAATTGATCAAGCCGCAAGTTATAGATCACAGTAGTTCATCAGATCCACATTGGAGAAATTCGAAGAAGATAGGATTATCAGATATTATACACGCACAAAGATTTTTTTTTTATTGACATAAAGTGGTTGATGTCAGGTCGTTCACCACATGCTTCAGATGTAGATCGAACCAGCTCCAGCAATGCACTTCATTCTCTAATTACTGCTTGCACTGTGACTGTGGACAGCCTGTGTTTTCTTTCAAACATTCACTACTGAGAAAAAATGGGATTGCTCAGATAAAAAACGTGGCACTCATGTGTTTGATCATCTAAATTTGGTCTCCAGCGACTGCACATGCAAAAAAAAGTGACTGCTAATCATTCCAAATTGCGACTTCTCCAAGATCAACGCTGCTCTGTTAAAAAAAAATTCTTCCAAATACTAATTACTACGCAAATTATTTTACATTCTCGTCCCTCTCACAAGACTCTCATCTAGTTTTCGCTCTGATACCAAATAATAGCACAGTATCAAATTTACACAATAATAATTCTCAGATTTCTTCTTGATATCATCATGTTAATACAATGGCTATTATATAGCTAGGAATGTTGTTGAACAACTTCCTATAAAATAGGAAGTATACAAAACAATAACCTTTCCGTACTAATATATTGTTATACATTTGTTATAACAATATAAACATACTAACCAATTATAATAAACTAACAACTATGTGAATACTAATTCCTAACATATTTCACTTGTAAAAATAGAAGTTGATGTTCCCGTAGATGATGATAATGATGATGGGGATGATGGCGATGATCAAATAGAACTACAACCCATGGGAGAAGTACATCATATACCCAAGTGGTATACTAGTATGATACGAGATGCAAAATTGGATGCTCCACTGGATACATCCACCATTGGACCAAGGACTCACAGTAAAACACAAGAAGAAGTAAATTTTACTTTGATGAGTGGAGTTATTGAATCTGATGAGCCCTCTACAGTCCAAGAAGCCCTACAGTCAAAAGCTTGGAAAGATGCCATAGATGCTGAGTATCAATCAGTGATGAAAAAAAACACTTGGAAACTTGTCGATCTTCCACCAAGGAAGAAACCCATTGGTTGCGAATGGATATTCAAGACAAATTACAAATCCGATGGGACTATAGACAAGTACAAAGAAATACTGGTAGCAAAGGGGTATGCACAAAAAGAAGGCATTGACTATGAGGAGACATTTGCTCCAATAGCTAAGATCAAAATGATCAGGATGATCTTTTCTCTAGCTGCACAATTTGGTTGGAAAGTACATCAGATGGACGTGAAAAGTTCCTTTCTAAATGGAGATCTACAAGAAGAAGTATACATGACTCGACCTGAGGGATATGTTGTACCTGGTCAAGAAACAAAGGTATGCATACTCAAGAAATATTTGTATGGCCTTAAATAAGCACCTTGGGCTTGGTACATCAAAATTGATGAGCATCTCGTACAACATGGATTTTTCATAAATCCATATGATTCCAATCTCTACCTCAAAAAGTAAGGGGGGAGATTGTGATTTTTTTTGTTTATGTCAATGATCTAGTCATCATTGGCAGTCAGTGAAGATGATCAATGAAAGAACCGCTCGTTCAACATGACAGATCTCAGGATTATGCACTATTGTCTTGTATTGGAAGTATGGAAAAAGGAGAATCACATCTTTGTTTCTTAGTTGAAGTGTACCAAGACAACACTCGAGAAATTTAGGATGATGGATTTCACACCTATTGTTACACCTATGTAGACGAGACTGCAATTATCTCATTTAGATCCATCTCCAATGGTAGATGCAACTCTGTATCGACAATCGATTGGGAGTCTCATTTTCCTCACATACACTAGACCAGATATTAGCTTTCCAGTGAGCTATCTTTCCAAGTTCATGCATGAACCCAGAGTTTTTCATTGGAAGGCAACAAGGTGGATCTTGAGATATCTCAAGGGAACAATAGATCTTGGTCTAGAATACAAGAAGAATGATCAATTCTTCTTAACTGGATATTCATATTCAGATCATGCAGGAAACATTGATGACAGGAAATCCACTTTAGGATTTGTATTATTTTTGGGATCTGGACCGATGTCATGGGGAAGCAAAGAAACAACACTTTTTTCCTCGCTCTTCTCCAGAAGATGAATATCATGCTGCAGGTGAAGTTGTCTGTAAAGCGATATGGATACGTCGCATACTGGAAGGACTTGGAATACCACATGACAAACCAACCACCTTGTATGTAGACAATGAAGGTGTTCTCAAACTTGTTCACACTCCAATATTTCATGAGAGAACAAAGCACATTGAGGTACATGTTCATTTCATATGTGAGCATGTCTTGAAACACAACATATAGCTTCAATTTTTCCCAATAGATGAATAACGACCAAATATTTTCACAAAGTCACATACACATGACAAGTTTGAGTTGTTCAGAGATTTCCTCTCTTCATATCTGGAAGCAATGCAAAATTAAGGGGGGGAATGTTAGGTAAATCATAGATTACCTAGGTTAATTTTGCTTTTACTAGGTAATTATATTATTATTGTAAGTTGTTATAAACCATATTTGGTAATTGTATTCCCGTAGCCTGTTTATTGTTAGTATTAGAGTTTTTATATGGTGTAAACCATTTATTTGTAATTATGTGTACACATGTATGCTTATTGTTGCCTTGTGGCAACATACCGTTTGTCTGCACATTGTCCAATATCTATAAATATTGCAGTCCAACTATTGTAATATGATTTTTCCTGAATATTAATAAAACTATTAGGCTTCCATCCATGTTCATAATTTACAAAAGCTCAGATTTTTCTCATCAAGACTAAAATTTGAAAACATTTTGCCTCCTATATATCCATAAAGAACACTCAACTCTATCAAACATCATTAAACATGCTTACAAAAAAGAATTTTAACAATTGAAACAAAGAGCATGTAAAAATGAAGTCTAAACTAAGAAAACATAAAGAATGTGCATGAGAGAAAACGGTGTCCCATCGGGTGTGCCATATGTATGCATGTATTAGATTAACACTAAGTCATTAAAAATAACCTAACACCAATTCGATTCAAGCTTAATCTAATCTAAACAAAAACATCATGATAAAGCATGAAAGGAAATCTTGATTAACTATACATAAAACATAAAATCAAACATCAAATGCAATCTTGCTTTGATTGTTGGATGTACTTTTAGATTTTAGGAATTTCCTTTGTGAATCGAATGCAACCATGCATGATCAAGGAATTTATCCAAGGAAGAGGAAGAGATATCACCAATATGGCTTGATTTCTATTTTTGTTTCTTCTCTTACTACTCTTTGCCAAGTAGAAATGAGGTTTGAACAAAGCTTTCCAATAACATGAAAATGTTCTTATCAAGTGCTAATGTCTTACAAGGACATGAAGGTGTAAGAATGTACTAGGTTTCTTATATAGCTTTCTATTTTGGGAGAAGCTTGCATCCTAGTGAATGTGGGATAAAGGTAAAGTAGAATTAGAAAGGGATAATAGAAGAGATTAATTAAATATTAACAACTCATGGGAGTTGGTGGTGATTTAATTAATCAACTATGATTAATAAATAAGCCAAATTAAGCTTATAGAAGCTATTTGAAGACAATTTAGAGGGAAATTAGTAGAATTTGAAGAATTTGAAAGAGGGATTTAATCGATAAGAGGGTTTATTGGTTAAATAGATGGTTAAAAGGCTTAATTAATTAATAATAGTTAATTAATTAATTAAAAGATGATTATAACTAACAAAGAGACATTAATTGGCATCTAGGATGAAGGGGAAAGCTAGTTAATTAACGAAGTGTTAGTAATTGACCGAGATAAAGGGGAATGTTAGCTAATTACTGGAAAACACACTAATTATAATGAAATGACGAGAAAGAAGATAATTAGTGCAATTTTGCTATTAAAAATGTGTAGTCAGATTTGGGTGTCTGTGGGACATGTTGATAAAGCTCTGAAGAATTTCCAAGAGATATATGAAAATAATGTGGTTGCATGGAATGCAATGGTTGCAGTATACACAAATAATGGATATGATTAGAAATATCTAAAACTCTTTCAATAAATATAGCAAAAAAGAGTGAATCCAAACTCTCAACATTTGGCATCCTTCTCCCATAATGTGCTGATTGGAAACTCTGGAACATGGAAAATAAATTCACGAGTGCATTATTAGAAGTGGTTTGCAATATAACAATATTTTGGGAAATGGACTCTTGGATGTGTATGCCAAATGTGGGAGCTTAGAGGGTAAATGTAATTTATTGAAAAATATTCCTAGAAGATATGTTTCATGGACTGCAATGATTTCCTGATATGCCATGCATGTGTCTGGTAGGGAGGCTCTTCAATATTTTGAACAGATGCAACACTTTAGAGGGAATGACTAATCATGTCACCTTTTTCAATGGTTTGTATGTGTGCAATAGTCACAAACATTCACACATAATTGTTGAGTTATATCCAATTCTCGAGACATTTGTCATTAAATTCCACCTTTAGAGAAGCAAACTATCCATGATGAAACCAAATCCCTACAAGCATCTCGTGAATCCCCAAAAACATATAAAAAATAACTTGTATATTGTGTCTTCCTTTGGAGCCACCAAGATTAGACATTGAATCATCAAGCAACACTAAAGGGCTTATCTGATTTATTAATAAATATGATGCGACTTATAACATATAATTTGTAAACAATATAAAACAAAATGACATATCAACCTATTATTTTTTTATAAAACTATGAAATGACACGTTAACTTATATTAATAATTATGATGTGACTTACAACATTGAACTACTAAACAATTTAGTACAAAAATACATATCAATCTATATTTAAAATAAAAAAATAAAAAACCACCAAATAACATCTCAACCTATATAAATAGTTGTAATGTCATGTACACTATTTAATTACTAAGTTATTTAAGTCCACCATAAGATACATATACAACATTGAATTACTAAACACTTCAATACAACATGACATATCACTTCACATTATTTTTAAAAACACCAAATAACACTTCAAACTTATATTACTAGTTGTTATATTAGTAAACAATTCAATACTACTACTAACCTATGTTCTCAATATTTTTACAATTTCTAAAAATTAATTGATTATTTTTGCATGAAACCACCTCTAATAATATTGGATAATATCATTTGTTTTTATGAAGTTTTATTTTTAGGCTACACCTATAATTTATTGTTTCATTTTAAAAGCTCTAAATTGTATTTCATATGTAATTAATTTTTTCCATACTAAAATACATCCATTTTATTATGATTCAATTAACTTTTTTTCAAGCTACGACAAAACTAGTCGTAGTGCGACACTTGTTTATATGTGATATATTAATTACAATAATATTAGTTAAAATTTTCTTGAATTTGCAATTACAGGGATTAGCGCACACAATTCTTAGGCTTAGCTACCAAGGATCAAGGGGTTCCAATTCCGCCAAATTCACTTGGGACATGATTCTGACCCCATCCCTTATTTATAGGTATCTCATGGGAGTGGAATCCTGGTGGATGGCTACACAACACATTTTACACCATCATACATAGCGTTGGACCACAACCCATTCGATAGTATTACTTTATTTGAAATTTTTAATTTTAAAAGTTTGACATGATAAATGAATTATTTATAAATGTTAGGTGATGTGGTGGATCTAACATATAATAACGCTAAAAATATTGGTTGATGTGATGGATCCAACATATAGTAATAATAAATATAAAGATGTTGGTTGATCTAATAGATCCAACATATAATAAAGATAAAGATGTTCGTATTAGACTAGTTAATCACTATGATATTAGTTTATTTGTTTTTTTCTTATGCCAAAGATAGTTAATAATACATTCATTTGCATTCATTTGATGTAATAATTCAACATTTCTTTCAATCAAATGTTACAATTTTCATATGACTTAATAAATGTAAAACTTGACATTATAAAAAAGAATTTTTCTCAACAGTGTTATTGTGGCATATTCTTCTTCTATAATTAAAAATAATAATATAAACTCATAAGTAAATTATTATCACAATAATTAATTACACCGAAGGCGTTTTACAGCCAACCTCCTTCACCTAGCTTGCCCCATCAACAACTTAAAATCCATTTCACTTAGGGGATGACCATACGATCAGTTTCGGTTGTTTATTTTATTGATGGGTAAATTAAATGCATTCACCAACCCCCCACGGTCACAGAATCCATAACCTTCTTCAAATTAAATAGATGCAAGCTTTCCTGCTTATCCATAGGTGGTGGTCGAGGGAAAATGTGAGTGTTAATGAAAACCTATAGGTGAGAACTCAGACTCTGTAACCGTAGGTTGGTAAAAAGCTCGATGCAAACTTTGTGAGGAGATAGACATTTTTTAGGGAAAAGATTTACAGTATCCCATTTTCCCACTATGAAATATTTCAAAGTTTTTAGACAAATATTTGAGGTGAATATGGTCGAAAATAAGAGATTTGGTATTTTACTTTTTATTGAATGAATTCTAGACCAAGAAAATGTTTTTTTTATTAGTGGTTGTTTTTGTTTATAATATCTTTTGTCCAAGTTTTATCACATGGATAACAACTAAGGGGTATGGTGAATGGTGGCCATTGAATGCCAACGTTGGTTGTTGGCGAGGGGTGACCACCAAGATTTCCATTGCCTTGATACGATACTATAGAAATGGCACGATGCCCGGAAGTCTCCATGCCATCGTGTTCATAATTGTTATGATGTCATTTTATGGTGTTGTGGGTGTGTTGCATGCCGTGAGGGGATAACACTACGTCCATGGGGCTCAAGGGGCATAGGGAAGCCACATTGTTGCCCATGCTTTCTCCATACCACCTTTGTCGCTATTGTTTATGAGGTTGGGATAGAAGAGGATTTCATGGTGGTTTTGATTTATGTGGAGGCCACGCTCGAAGAAGAAAATCTGTGCTCGAAGATTGCAATTATCTTTGTTCTCCTTCATTTTTTGTTGACTGTTAGAAATTTGATTTTTAGATCGTTACATCATTTCCTTTTGCAATTTTCATGTGAGATTTGTTTAAAAATGGGTTTTTTGAAATCTCTGTGGTGGTGTTGTGCCAAATACAATAGAAACCCTAAACTTTTCCACTATCTTCATGGGTTGATACTGAGCTACAAAACCCACTATTTTCTTTCACTTTTTAATGGATTTATAATGTCACTCCAGCAAAGTAAATAAACATATACATATATGCCTACAAATGAGGGTTGTGGGTTTGTTGGGAATACTATATGCAAAATATGGCATGAAAATGATTTCTCATCAAGTGTTTGTCAAAATGTCTTGAATTATTATGATTAAAAAAAAATCTTGATGTGGTCAGACATTTGTTGCAGGTCACAGGTGAGTCTCCAACACACCTAAGTAAAACATATTAGTGAGCAGATGTTTATAATGCTATCAACTTATCCAAATGTATGGACCAATTTTATTACAAGTTCCTTTCATGGAAATCGTGATAGGAATATCATCTATGATAAGGTAGGTGGGGACTTTGTGTTTTTCAATGCCAAATACGTGAAAGTAAGATGGAATGACTCTCATTCCTCACTTAGTTGTACTGCCATAACATTAAGGGATGCCCTTCACCCGTGTCCTACAAGGAAATCAATGTAGGTACATGGTTGTCCTATAAACTATATTATCATGTGTAAGTAAGCATTATTTTCCAAATATAGAATTTTTGGCATCCAACTTTCATTTCAAGTTACAAGTTTTATTTAACTCCATGTTCTCGTTGAATATGCACAGAATGCAGTTGCACTGTGATTTCTTGTATGTTTGTGCATCATTTTTTATTGTTTTATTCATTTCACCATGATTAACCAGTGACACTTGACCCACATTAAACTCCATGTCGACAACATAAGCATTCACCCAACCCCTCCAGAGATAATCATAAGTGCCACCAGTAGAATCCCTCAACTTTGACCACTGGCTCGGCATAGGTTCTAGAGGAAGGTTAAGGGATTTCAAATTAGGAAGCTTAATCCGAGCATGACCCAAATTTATGTCCAGAGCAAAGGCAACTAGTTTCTCAGAAAAATTCATCAGAACCCCGAACCACTTCTCTAGCTCCTTGAAGACACCAACATCCATAGTGAGAGAACCCTGCTCACCAACACCCACATCCCAGAATGCCATATTATAATTTTCCACCTCATAAACCAAATTCCCAAAAAAAGAGGGCCGAACCCAATGCAACGCCAAATTAACTGTGTTTGCCTTCGAAGGACGAATAATAAGCAGGTTCTCCATGAATACGTAGGCCATGCCACTATTAGCCCTGGGCCATTCTTCCACCTTCAGAAAGTCTTCCCCAAAAACTAACTTTATAGCCACCAAATCCTCCCCACAGGAGATATTAAAGATTTGCTTCAAACGATTGTCTGAAATTACATTCCTAAAAGTCATCTCCCTCATATCACAGAGCAGAGCAAGATGAGGGACTCTAGGAGGATCCATCGAAACAAAGAGAAAAAATTAAAAGAAACCGGTCTACTCCCACCTTAAGAAAACTCAAAACCTACCACACGAGGGAGAGAACCGCCGGTGAATCCCCATTATGACACATCCCTCAAAGAAATCATATCAAGGCCTTCCCATTCATTGGAATTAAAAGCCACTTTTTCCAATTGTGTTTGAGTGACCCCCAGGTTAGCCAACCAGTCAGCACAATGATTACAATCTATATACACGTGCTTAATACTCCAGTATTTAAATTTATAAATTTTCCATAAATTTTTTTGAATACCCAAATCAAGCTTCCAAGAAAAATCCTTCCTATTAATAATGACATTGACAATCACCAGAGAATCTCCTTCAATCTCTAGATTCTCTATATTAAGTGAAAAGGCTATGTCCAAACCTTTTCTAAGAGCATGGAGCTCAGTTGAATTGCAAGTTCCATCCTTGAGCTTAAAAGAAGCTACCCCCACCACCTGACTGAAATCATTACGAATCATACATCCAGATCTTGAGGCTCCTGGATTTCCCCTGGGTGCACCATAAAAATTGAGCTTCAAAGAGCTAGAGGAAGGGGGGTCCATTTGGCATTCTTCCAGAGTAAAGAAGAAGGGATAGAATATTTCTTAGCTCCATCTCTAGGATTAAAAATTTTAGGCCAATTCTTCTCAACCTCCCTATAAAAATTAAAAAAGGGAAATTACGAGACCAATTTGAAGAAATAACCTCCGATATCAACCATTCCAACCTACTTAAGACTTGATCCACAAAATTCCTTTCATCCCTAAATATCCTTTTGCTCCTTTCCCACCAAAGATGCCACAGGAGCAGCATTAAACTAAAAATCCAAATTAAGGAAAGAGCACCAAGATGCAAATTTTTAGGCCATGCCAGAATAGCCTCAAGGAGGGAATTCATTGCACCCAAGGAAGATTAAGTTTAACACACAAATAATTCCAACATTCTACAAAAAAGGGGCAATGCAGCAAGATATGGTCTCTATCTTCCTCATTCTTCTCATAGAGATAACATCTTGAGGGACCTTGATATCCAATTTTTTTCCTTCTTTCGTGGGTGAGGATTTTACCTCTAAAGGCCATCCAAGAAAAAAGACCAGAATTTGGAGGATAGGTGGTTGCCCAACAATGATTCCAAATCTTGTCTTCAACTCTCACATCAGAATGCAACAATTTATAAACACATCTCAGGGAATAAGAACCTAAAGAGGCTGCAATCCAAACAATATTATCTTGCTGATTAGAGAAAAAGACTTTCCTCTCTTGAAGACCTGAAAGAAAACTAATTTTAACTTCCTTCAGATAAGTCCAAATGGTCAATACTTTTCCATTGCATCAAACAAGGGATATGATCATTACCCATCCCATAATTAGAGACAAAATGACCCCAATCCACTGTTAGCTTCATTTTTAAATCCCCAAATTTTGGATTCTCACCAATCACTGGAAATACTTTCCATGGGTCATCCCAAAATAGTGCTCTTTCTCCATTATGCAATCTTCCAAGAAGCATTATTTAAAAACAAATATCTACATTCAACCATGAAATTCCAAATATGGGAACCCCTGGGTGGGTTATCAATCCAAAGAATGGCGTCAGGGAGAGGGGCTCCCAAATATTTATTTTCGACCACCTAACTAATGAAGCTATTGGGATTGGAAATAATATTCTAGAAAAACTTGGCCCCAAAAGCCAAATTTTGAAAGCCAAGATTGAGAATACCCGCTCCACCAAGATCTTTGGGTTTCGACGGAGTCTCCCAACTGATCAGAGGTATTTGTTTTCAATAGAGAGACCTTGCCATAAAAAAATTCTCATGATTCATGTCAGCTTATCCAAGACACCTTTGGGAATCTTAAAAATGGATATCATGTATAAAGGAGAAGCAAAAAGAATAGATTTTATGAGAATCAATCTCCCTACAAGCGAAATAAATTTCCCTTTCCAAGAATTCAATTTTGATTGGATTAAGGAAAGAAGATCCTTCCACAATGAAGCTCTTCCAGATCGACTAAAAAAGGGACTCCTAGATACTAAACAGGCAAGATACATTTCTTAAAACGAAATATATTGAAAGTTCTTTCCTCGAGATGAGGAGAAACATTAAATAAAAAATAAAGGATTTAATAAATTTAACTTCTTGACTAGCTGCCAACGAGTAAGAATAAAAAATACCCTTCAATTCTTTGGAATCACGAACACTAGCCTTTCCAAACATAAAAGTATCATCTCTGAATTGTTGGTGGGAGATTGGATTCACACATTCTATGATTTTCAAACACTTTAACTTGCCTTCTTGTACCTTTTTCCTGATGGAACTGGCTAAGATACAACAAACAAGATATATAGAAAAGAAAAAAGAGTATCACCCTACGTGATACCCTGGTTGCTATCAAAAAAACCCTTAACATTCCCGTTAATAAAAATAGATAAGGAGGTCCCAAAGATAAAACTAAAGATCCAATTACAAAAATAAAAAGAGAAACCAAATTTCCTGAGAACTCTGATTAGGAAACACCAATTTATTTTATCATAAGCCTTACTTATGTGCAACTTCAGCATCATGCCCAGGAAATTTCTAGTGGAGAGGGAGTGAGTCATCTCATTAGACAAGAAGATTCCTTAATAAATAAACCTTCCGGGCATAAAACTCATTTTCTCGTGAGAAATGAGAGGATTCAACACTACTTTAATCCTAGAAGAAATGAATTTAGAAATAATTCTATAAGTTGAATTACTAGAGAGACACTAGCTTGAAATCAAAAAAAGAGGAAGGTTGATTCTTCTTAAGGAAGAGGTTAATGAAAGATAAATTCAACACTTTGAGACATGGATCAAGATCTTCAGGATTCTTCAACAACTTCCCAAACATCATAACAAAAAATCTTCAAAAAGTGCTGAAAGAAATCGGATTGGAAAGCATCAGAGCTTGGAGCTTTGTTTTTCACCAAAGAGAACACCACTTTCTCTACCTCAACAAAAGAAAATATCTTGAGAAGGAAAGAATTTTGATCCCCGTTGATGAGTGATGTAATACAATCCTGAAGATAATATTTAACATCATCAAGGGAAGCAACATCACCTCCTAAAAGAGATGAGAAAAACCAAATACCTTCTTATGTGATATCCTTTTGATAAAAAAGAACCACACCATCACTGTTCTTAATTTAAGAGATGAAATTCAAACTTCTGGTTTTGACTGAGACATGAGATAGTTTTGAATTTTTTTCCCCATCCTTAAGCCAAAGCTCGCTCGATTTTTTTTCCAACATAGTTCTTCCCTGAGAAGCAACTCTCCCAACTCAGCGAGGAGATACTTCTCCAATAAGTACTCATCCTGCCCCATACTAGAATCAAATACTCTCAAATTAAAGCTTTCAGCTCCAAATCCACATGAATGTTTTCTTAGAAGATGTTTTTAAAGAAGTTTACATTCCAAACCTATAGATCCCCCTTAAGAAACTTAATTTTTTGAGTTAAAACAAACTTTTTTGGACCTTCAACTTAATAATAATTCCACCATTGATTAATTTTAACTTGAAGAGAAGCATCTCTGACCTACATTAATATAAAATTAAAAGGTGACTTACAAGGGGCCACATCAATGTTAACCAAAAAGGACATAAGAAAATGCTCTGATCCAGACCAAGGTCAGCATGAAACTTTCAAGAACAATGTTATTCCGAGCCCAATTGGCACTTGCTAGAAATCTATCAAGCCTTTCAGTAATGTTGTTAAAACCTCTCCTTCGATTGCTCCATGTAAACCACTGTTGGTTAGGTTTAATGACCTTCAAGGAACCATCAATAATAAAGGAAGTTGAAATCCAATTGAGATAGTAAATTCCTTCTGATACCCCCTCTCTTGTCCCTGTCTGAGGAGATAGTATTGAAATATCCTCCCAGAATGAGAAGATGATTCTCTACAAATTGCAAAGACCTGGAAAGATCCAACCACAACACCCTTTTTCCAATGATACTATTGGGAGCATAAACATTAAATAGATGAAAGACTATTTGGGAGCCCCTAGGGCTGATACAAACTAATTACCAATTTGAATTTTGAGAAAATAAGTCCAGAGTAACTTGATTCTCTTTCCACATGATGCCCAAACCGCTAGAGGCTCCATTTGAGTATGAAAAAACACCTTTCCAACCTTTACAATACTTACCCCACACATCGTCACCTTCGACAATAGACATTCTAGTTTCTTGAAGAAAAACCACACAAGCTTCCGAGGAAAAAAGATAACTCTTTAACAAATGTTTTTTGTCGGGTGTTTTTAGACTACTAACATTCTAAGAAAGGATCTTCATTGATGGAAGGGAAGGAGTTTCACCTTCCCAGAATCAGACTTATCAAATTTCAAGGTACTTTTCTTATGTGAGTTTACTTCCCTCTTAGTGATTTCCTACTTTAATTTCTTGCCTCTTTTCCCTATTGAACCACAATTTTCTTATTTTAAACCATCCTGACCAACAACAATCTTAGAGGAGACCAAATCTAAAACTAAGTTATCCAAATCAATTTCCCCATCTTCTAAACCACCACCTAATTCAGAAGACTGCACCATTTCCCATCCCTATTTTTGATAAATCCACCCACTAAGGGCACCCATAGAAGAGGCATGCCATTTTTGTACAAATTCCTTAATCATAGAAACTAATTCACTAGAGTCCCTATGAAATTATTTTGTATCCTTCAAAAAATAGTGAGGGGTCAATTCCCCAGAGGGAATGGGATTAAAAAGAGGTCCACTGGACAAATCCTAGATTTCCTCCTTGCTTCTGACAGTCCTAAGAAAAGGAATTTCTACTAGAAGAATCAAGGTCATGTTCCAAACAATTAGACGACATTTTCACAGCCTGGGGGAGGGTATTCCCTACTTCCTTTCTAGCCTTGAAAGCTTAATCCTTCTTGATGTGACCCAGTTTTCTGCAGTAAAAACACTTCACATTAAACCCTTCACAATCAATATCTTAAGTCTAGGATCCTCGATCATATTTCATATTGAAGGATCTCAAGAGCAGGGAAGACAATTCCATTTCTAGAGAAACACGGGTCGAAGAATTTCTCCAAGTAGATAGAGAAGGATTTCTGATAGGAATAAAGGACCCAAGAGAATTTGCAATAGCCTTGAAAGCATATTGCTTCTAGAATTAAGGGGCAAAATTATGAAATCTCAACCAAAGTGGACCTAGAGTGATTTTTCCAACATTGGATTGAAATCCGGGGACCAAGGTTGAAAATACAAACTAGAGGAGCTCAAGAACCAGGGCCCTTCCTTATAAACCTTATTCAAAGATTCCACTGAAGAAAAAAGAAATTGAAAGAAACCAATTGCAAAAATGTTTACCTTAGGCTTCCCCTCCTTGCCCCAAAACCAAAAGATCCAGTCCAAGATATTTCTTCTTGAGAATCTTACTCCTATAAATTTACAACAAATAACCCTTCTCAATCTAACATCAGGGAACTCCACGCCAAGGCCAGTTGAGAGATCCACACTTAACATCTCTGAGGATATTTTAAAGTCAATACCTCCCACCTTGATCTCCTCGATACCTTTTGAACCAATGATCACATCCTTATTTGGGTTTGAAGGGACCTCCTCAATCAAAACTAGGGCTAAAATTCCTTGAGCCGAGTCCAAAAGAACTTCAGCCACCAAATTTTCCAGTGTTGTCGCCCCAACCAAAGAAGCCAAGGATTTTATGATTGCTCCAGGGCCGAGCTTCTTAACCAAAACTGAAACTTCCGCCTCCACCTGGGAAGAGCTCCCAATACCTCTCCATTCAGCTCCACTTCTGATTCCCACTAGAATCTTGTTCGCTCTGGTGAGAAACTCTTGACCTATGTTAATCACTCCAGACCCTCCAACAGGAGCAACGTGATCCTTCGCATGCGAAAATTTAAAATTTTCATGGTTTTCACTCTTTCTGCGCTCCATCCAACTTATCCACCCTAAACTTATTTTTTTTAATTTATTAGTTTGCAATTCTTAGCACGTCTAGCTTGTTTGAAATGATACATTTTAGGCCAAATCATAGACTGTAATATATTTATTACGTACTAAGCAATTGTCATATTTGAATCATGCACATCTAATATGGGTCACAAACTATAGTATGGATACAACATGGATATGTCTTACATACTGTGGAAATTTTGTAACATATTTGGGTATAAGTGCATATTATCTTTAAAGACAATTTGATGAGTTGGATTTGATCCTAGAAAGTCAGCCAACGACCAACCACCAGCTCAATTAGATATATAAGACAACTCTATTTTTCACAAAATCCAAGTAGACATTCTTGAATCTATTTTTCACCATTGGTACTTATAATTATAGAAGAGGAAAATTAGAAATGTAAAATCAAAATATCCGTTTATGAACTTATTAGAGATATAATTATTTTCAAGTGGTTCCAACAAAGAGTCCAAAAGAGATTTTTATTTGGAAAATATTTCCAAATTCATCTTTATCATTTATTTTGTAAGAGGCTAAGTTTAATGTATTTTAGTTTACAAGCAAACTCGTACATTTTATATCTTTCGATATCATACATTGTAGTATACTATTGTTGAAAAATCTATTTTAATGTCTTAAACTACATTTTCTCTTAATCTTACAGGGCATTTTCAAGGATATTCATCTAGATGAGTATTTAAAGTAAGTGGCAAGTGATTAGAAACAATTTGATGCTAGAGGTGAAATTCCATTGATCTCCATGATTTTATCATGTGGCAGAAAATAATCTAGTCTCTTGTTAAAGGAATCTTTTAATATCATTGATTCACCTAGGTAAAATGACTTGTTTGTGGATTGATATCGAAAATGGCGAACATAAAAAACATACTCTGCAAATGAGATGGTGGATTGATTACTGATTTTAGAAGCAACTTTTATTTCCTTTGGACTAAAAGTAGTATTAAAAACATGAATTTGTGCAATTCAAACTACATGGAATCAGGTTGGACATTAAATTGAAGTCTTGTTTAACATCTCCACATGTCTTGTGAACTTACATTTTCACTTGTAACAAATGCAAACAAAAACCCTCATTCATTGTCCTATTGACAAGGTCTTAATAAAAATGCTGAAAAAAGAACAAAAAAAACTCTTGATTGAAATAGATTGACATTATATTCCACGTGTAAGAAGGGTACAAAACATTTTTACCATTTCCCAAGACACACTTGTCTATGTTCGTTGTCCACCCTTATGTGTACCCATTGCACACATTTGGTGCAATTGCTAGTAATTAAATAGTTTCATACCAACAATTAATATATACACATATACATAGTAGTACATAACAATTAAATCTATCATGTCAAAACTTTATAATATAAACACACACATAAACTACTAAATTTATGTAAAATTGCCTAAATTAATTATGCCTTGCTACCCAACCCAAGTCGGATACGCTCTACAGTGCATCTTGGAATTGCTTTTACGACTCTATAAAAAAGTAATCTTGCGTTGGATGGTTAGCTTGGTCTGCTTTAATATATAAACCCTAATATATCATGGTCATTACATCAATAGAGGTGACACCATAATCAAAGTGACCCTCTTACTAATATAATGGTTGATTGGTTGCAGGATGAGTATGTTTGCTTGCTCGACCTTCCCCTCTCCTTCTCTATAACTTCAAAAAAATTAAAAATACTTGCTTGGCCTTCCCCTCTCTTCCTCTAGAGATTAATTTTTTTTAAAAACCTTACCTTTTTATCCAAATGGAATATGCATCTTAGAATTACTTTGACGAGTGTAAAAACCTCACACTCATCTATGCCAATAAGAACTAGGGGAAAAGAGCCAATGACTGTGAACCTAAAGTTAAGTAGCTATAGAGCCACTTAGCTAGCATATAATTAAAAATATATATCCTTTAATAAATTACAAAAATTTTAATGTGGAGATATTCTTTTGTGCATTTAAATTATGTGGAAAATGTATTTTTAAGCGATTTATAAATTAGATACTTTTGGATACAAAGAAAATTAATATGAGTTGTTACTTATGAATAAAATAACCCTTTTGGAACAACGTATGTGTCACTATTTTACTCGTTGATTTGTAAATATGATTTGATGTGACTTGTGTTATTGGCTACTTTTTTTTATAAATTTGAAATGTGAAAATGACAAATGTTGACTTTGATTTTGACAACTAGTTGTACTTGCTTAGCATAACCACTCATAATCATTGGCTCCTTTCCCTTAATAATAACCTTAGATAGAAAAAAAACAATATAACCCAAAAAAAAACAAAAACAAAAAAACAAACAAAAACAAAAAACAATGTTAACTAGCAATTGCAAATGAGTTGCAAGTTACGCCGGAGAGGGATTGAATTTTTTGTATTCATTATAGTTTGGATGTGAAGGCGATCATGGACTGGATAGCATGCCGAAGAGAGTGGTTTCCTGTTTGCATCCAGGAACAGTATAATTCTATTTCAATTTTAATAAGTGGTATTGGTTCTACTTTTATTTCAGGAAGCGAATCCCATACAATTGCCTTAATCTTGGCTTGTCAAATTGCATACTGAAATCTTCTTTCATCCATACGTAAACAACATTTCTAAGCTTGGAAGCCTGCAGAATGTGGATCCTTACATATAGACATGTGAATAGTTTTGCAAAATGTAACTTTTGTTTTGCGCTCAAACATCTATCGTATATCATAGAATATATTTTACATGATATATTGAATGTGGATCCTAGATCGTGGTATTGTTTTGTGTGCATGATGGGGGAAGGAGTATTTCCATGCCTTGTACGCCGTGTGCCAATGCTGCGGTGCAAAGTCTTTTCTCCTCCTCCTTGCGTGATTTTACGTTCTTGGTATATCTCATTCGTGCATAGCATTCAAACGTAAAAGCTGGTTGGATTTGTAGGTCGTTGATGGCACGAACTCTTGACATTGCTGTGAATGTTAGTCCTTGGTGGTCAACGTTTCCGATGTCTACTGTGGCCTTGTCAAGGGTTAGGCCCTGTGATTTGTGGATGGTAAGGCCCCAAGACATTTTTAGTGGGATTTGGCGACGATTTCCACGTGTGACAGGAGGTAGGGGCAAGTGTGTTGGGTTGAGTATGTCCCATGGGGGCCCTTGGTAGTGTTTGAAGTTGACAACAACAAAGGATGGCAAGTCTGGTGGTTGTGTTTCTGGGTTGTACACGATATCTGTCACTTGCCCGAGTGCACCATTAACCAATCCTGAGCTAACCCATAAGTTAGATGTCAACATGACCTCTTGTCCTGTGCATAGGAAAACTACCGGGTCTAGTTGAGTGTCGTTGATGTCTGAGTCAGAGTTATGTTTGCTTTGTTCTGCGATGCTCATTGCAATTGGTACGTGCAAGGATTTTAGCATTTGTTTATTGTGCTTGTTTGCTAGGTCCTTTGTTGCAAATAGGTGCTTCTCAGTCATGAACATGGATTGCTCTGAGGTAGACATGTACGACTTGGTACGTGACATGAGAAGAGACCAATCCTTAACGGTTGCTTCTGCGTTTCTGATGTTGGTCAACATTTCTCTGAATTCAAGTTGTGTGGAGTTTAATCCTTGTTGCCTGAAGTTTGTGTCCAAGGTGATCACGGTATCAAAAGCATGCCAAAGGGAGCTTCCTACTTTGTTGCCTACATATAATGGTACATCGTTGACTGGGGGGAGCTGGCCTAAGTCTCCCACCAAAATCATTGAGCAGTTATCGAACGCGTGGTTACTATGTCGGGGGAATGCCTCACGAAGTCTGTTGTTGATGTTGTGTAACATTGTAGGACCTATAAAGCTCATTTCATCTATGAGTATATAACGTATGGGACTCATACGCTCTTGGAAGATTGCTTCTAGAGTAGTGGCTCTGTTAACATGTAAAGGGGCGGAAGAGTTTTTCATGTTTTCCCAATGGTTAGTTATTTCAGATGTGGAGATGCCAATGTCTGTTTGCATATGCCGAAAGGGCTTATAAAGTAGAAGCTCTGTCCAGCAGAAATCCTCATAGTGTATCGCATCTGGGGTTGGGACATCAGTGTATCGGGGGAATACGCGGACGACAGCAGGGGTTCTTCTTTGTAGCCATTGAGTAACTTTCCTTTGGTTGTTGTAGGACCAAGAAACGAGCAGCTTCAAAAAGCGAGGTGTTCTCTAATTGTGTAGGGCGTTTAATGTATGCATCTATGAATGAAGGGAATTGGAATGTGTTCCCTAGGTCTGGGAGGACACGTTTGAATACCTGCTTACCGACGGATATGGTAATAAATGTGCGGCTACAACTAGAAAGGGGGAGTTTTTGTAACATGTGGCATGTTTCTTGTGGTACCAATGTCCTGGTCGACAATAGTCTCAGAGAGGAATTTGCTGTAAGTCGTCTTTGCAGGGTGGTTGATGCTAACTTCATTAGATATCCTTGTTAGCATGTGATGATAGCTTTCTGATTTCTTCTCTGCCTTGGCTGCATATTTTGCAATGTATTGTAAGACCGCATGGCGTGACACAACGGGCTGGCAGTCGACATTGGCTCGCCATAGTGCTAGCATGTCTGAGTTGTGTATGTTGACCCGTGCATCATTGCGTGCAGGGGTGTACTTTTTTTTACCGGTTTCATCTAAGCCCAAGCTCGAATACTCTTGGAGTGGCCAAAGGGCTTTATATCTACATTGAAGTGTCCCATTTTTTTTCTGCAAGTAGGTTGTCTCAGTACATTTTGTGTGGCGTTGCACGCGGTTCAACAAGTTCTCATAGTCAGCTACTGGGTTGTTTGTAAGTATCCCGTATGTGTCTAACAAGCACGGGTCATCTTCCTGTGAACGATGTATCTGACGTTCTCCACTCTCAGGGCCCCTTGGATTCCATGCAGTTACTAATTGGTCGAAGTAAGTCTTCGTCGCATCAAGATCACGGGGGTTGTCCCAGTTCAGGTCCTCCATGTTTGGTGCATTTGGAAGCCATATAAATCCGTGGATATGAGCCGAGCCTCAGTGTTGCCATTCGTACCTGTATTTTGTACAAAGAGGGTCTAGCTTGGTAAATGTGGTAGGCGAGGTATTGTATTAAAATCTAAATGGTAGTGAGCTCACTTGTACCGGTAGTCAGTGCAATGCATTTTTTTTTGAAGCACCTCCTCGCAAAATATTGTAAATCTTTTTTCCATGTATGCAGAGACGATATGGGGGTGCATGTTCAAGTTTGCGTTTCTCCACTGCTGGCTTGTTGTTGATGGTGGCGTCGGTGTTCCCGGCATTGCTTTGTGTAAATCAGGCCATTTAGTATTTGCTGCACTTAAAGTGAAGAAAAGTGTAGGGCTTTCTAGTTGGGTTATCATATCTGTGAGTTCATGTCTGCGCTTGCACCAAAATGATTTAGTTCCTCGCAGGTTGGACCCAAAGCGCATTAGTTGCTCTGCAATGTGGGCATCCGGGGGTAGTGTGCAAGTTGCTGGCGTAACATCGAAACTGTGGTAGGCAAGCTGTCGCCTATATTTTTTTTTGTGAAAACAGCAGATGTTGATTGGCTTCTGTGGCGCAACATAATGTTGAGAATGAAGTAACGAAAGCGCGGATGGCTTCCAAATCTATTATCATGGTAATGTAGTAGGTGTAGTGCGTATTCATGCATGTGAACCCTCTTGATGCGTGCTTGGTGGAACAATGCAACCCCTATTGGGAACAATGTTGGAAAAGCCATAGATAGCAAGCCCTCAGTGTCGTATTCGCTGACCGGGGTTGAACCAATGTGTGGCCACTCAATTGACTGTAGTAGAGTTTTTTTCCTGCCTTCGATGAAATTTGTTATTTGCTCAACTTCTGAAGTGGCTGGAGGGAGGGAGGACACAAAAGATGATGGCTGGTCGCTCGTGGGTATTTGGTGGGGAGCTTGGGTGAAGCTCTGCTTCTGGTTGTGCTTCAGCATTGTCGGTGATAATTGAATTGAAGTGTGGTAGGGAAGTAGATATATCAGTACTGTGATGTGGTAGGGAATGCAATGCAGGGTGGTCTAGGACAACATCCTTGTAGTAAGGGACATGAGCTATTTTGAATTGCAATGCAGCCAAAACACGAGATCTGCTTACAAAGCAATCGTAAGCTTTATTTGTTGCTCCGATTCTTCGGATGATTAAGATGTCCAAGTCTTCGACGCGCCGAGGCAAGTGTTTAGTTATGGATGAAACTTCTTGGGGGAAGCATATGGTGTGGCCCCTATATTTGTATTGGCCACCTATAGCGTGAGTCACTTGCAATATTGGGTTGACCCTTGCTATTAGCATTTCCTCAACTTGTGTAAGTGAAGATAACACCTTAGGTTGCTGGCCTAGGTCCATGTTATTCCAACTTGAGAAGCGGCGATCATCCTTTTCAGCAATGCATCTATGACAGGTGTGGGCACCTTTGTAAACCCTTGTACGTAGCCCAACATATAATTCATTACAACATGAACATGTGTTCGGAGGCGGGAGGTGATCTATTCTTTGGCGGAATTGGCGTTGTGTATCTTGGAGTGTATGCGTATTTGGTGTGCGATCTTCGAGCAGGTTGGCATGGTTGGCTATATAGACTGGTGCCTGTGTGTTCAGCTTTTGTCGTTTCATGCAAGCTATATGGCGGCGTTGCTCATTGAGGTTGTTTTTGTTGGCTGCATACCTCAACCGAGCCTTTGCATTTTTCTCAGTCCGTGTTAGGCCTACAAAAAATGAGGTAAAAAGGTAACAGTAATTAGGTATAGAACGTAGTTAATGCGAGCAAAAAAGAAAAGTTCTTTTGATTGATTGGAGTGAAGTGTAACAATGTATGTTGACAGTATTTGCATTGCTAGTATAAAGTGACTTTGATTGCACCCGAATATGTGTATTATAAAGACATATTAAGAACACAGAGTGGTGTATAAATATAGGAAAACTTGAGCACAACATGCGTTAATATTAAAGGTTATGTAACTTATGAATGCAAAAACCTATATGTGGAGTAGGTGGTATGGTAAGTATGTATTGGTAAGTTGCGTATATTGTGTGGGTATAGTATAATATGTTTTCTGAGGTAGTGTAGGATATTTTTTGATCAATACATAGTTAAGGTGTTGCGAGGAATGCATCTAGTGGGGATTCCTGCATGCTGGAAGTCGTGTCCTTAACTGCAGCGACAACAGTGCACTGGGCTTTCTCTTCTGACTTGTAGACCTCTAGCTTCGCGGATATTGTGAACATATAGCGGTGGAACAGAATTGGCTTAACAACAGGCCAAAACTTGTCAGGTGTTGGTGCAAGAAGTTGTAGCTCTTGTGCTGATATACCCATGATTGATGTAGCAACCTCATCAAAAGCAGTTACCCATGTTGTTGATGTGCCATCCTCAATGATGAAGTGTAATGCATATTTGTAGTCACAATGGGAGACGTCGTGCTTGCATTTTTGGCAATACCAAGAGGAGTTTGCAGTTTGGTCAAGTTTTTTCTTGCATTGCTGGTTGTTAACAATTGATGTGCATGCTGGATAGCTGAAGGAGGACATATTAATGTGTATAATTGTTGCTACGGTGGAGAAGGTGAGTGGTTTACCTAGTTGCGAGGAGGATTTGATGCCTGCAATATCGGTTTTCTCAATTTTTCCAATACTCACTGTAAGGGTATGCAGTTGTAGAGGCGAGCGAAGTAAACCATGCACGCAATGCATGAGCCTCAGGTATATCAGGATCTATGAAGATTTGTGTATTGGGGCCTGTGGCCAATGTTGTTCCTTTGAAAGTTGTAGTTTTTGCTCTCTTAATTGCTAGAACTGGTCGGATTGATGTCTGTGTAGCACATAATTCACTTAGAAGTTTGCCTTCATTGTCACTAAAAGCGCCCCATAACGTTGCCTCAATACATAGTGCCGAGTTATCACTTAGTATGACTGTGCGTTTGTGGCTGAAAGTGCTATCACTTTTCCTGATAGTGGAGGGGGGCGGAAATGGATAGTGCAATAGCTAGTAGGTCAATGGTGGATTTGGCGGGGGTGGAGTTGATTTCTGCTATTGTTTTGAAGCGGAAAATATATTGCGGTATGTTTACGAACTGGTTTGTACTAAGCTTTACAGAGGATTCCAAGTCTAGGATGATGTCCCAAGGAGTTGTGGAGTTGTTGTAATCTTTTTTTGCAGGCCGCAAGGTGCCTCCTTTGATTGTGTATGTTTTACCTAGTTGTATTTGGTTGTAGTAAGAAGTTGCAGCTAGGTCGAAAGAAGTCACCACTATATCTGAGTTGCTTTTGTCGATAATGTCGAAGCTGAAAACCTGCCCTGCGCGTTTTTCCGTGTTATAGTTGTTTAGGTTTCCTTTTTGGATGACCCTGCCTTCAATAGTCCAATCGCTTTGGTAAGGGTTTAACGATTTAATTGGTGTGAGTTGCATGCAGTGTGCAGGGCGGCCTTCACGAGTAGCCGGTGCCAAAGTATCTGTGCGGGATGTCGGCAGGTGTACGACCAGTTGGGGAGGAACAACGTTGGGGGCAATGGAGTCTACGATGCTGGTGGTTCCTAAACAATAAAATAAAATGGAAATGAATTAGCAAATGGGGTAATGTTAAGTACGAGGGAGCATGTGCTAAACCATAAAGTGGGGGAAACCAAGTTATGTCCCACGTAAAGTGTTTTTTAAGAGAATAAGCACATAAAGATATGTACAGAAGGGAAGATGTTTATATTACACAATAGTTTGTACGCTCATTCTTTAAGTAAAGTACGAAACATATGTACAACAACTCTATTTTATATATCGTAATTGGAATTACACAAAACTTTTGACGACGGTTTCAAAATGGAACATGTACACCATATTTATGCAAGTATAGGTTTATCAAGTTAGGCCTTCAAAAAGAGATTACTGTGGGGTAGGATGAAAGATGTGGGCATATGTATGAGCAGTGCAAGGTCGTAGTAGGGGTGAGGTAGGGACTTAAATTAAAGGGATGCAAGATAAGCTTTGAATGCAGCTCTAATGGAGTGTTCCTCGCCGCCAGAGTAGTACTGGTCGTAGCTGAGCGTACGAAGGAAAGTGAACAATGCGTCAAGCCTAAGGTACGTTGCATCTACCTTGTGCATCATGTCTAAGACAACGGTTAAATCACTATCGAGAATCATTGCTGATGGGATGAGGGACTCTGATATTCTACCAGAAATGGTCGAGCATGTAGCATATGACTGTGGTGTTCCATTTGAAGTGACCAGTTCAATTGGAGGGCTCCCGACAATGGCACCAGAGGTATCATCTGATATTGTGATAATGGATGGGCTTCCACTTGGAGTGGCCATAATACCTGGGGAAAACAACCAACTTTGTTAGTATAAATTTAGCTTCTACTGATAAGTACAGAAATATATATACATTGCAAAATACATTGGCTCGCTGAAACTGAAATTGCAACTACATCGATTAATCATATATCATATATTTTATTCATAATTCTCTGTATGCAACTATGGAAATGTCAGATATGCTCATTGTAGTTTTCAGCAGAGCTTACATAAAGATTATCACTAATAGATTAAGAGCCTTTGAACTATCATCAGCAAAACATATAGACTGTGCTCGATGAGATTGATCCTAAATCAGACATCATTCATCGGTCTTTTTTCAAAGGGTAATGTAGATGATCAGTGCTGAATCCTAAATATCTTTCAACATGTAAAGTGGTTATCTATGGTTGATGACACACATTGGTCCTCTCTCCACTTGACTGGTATACGATGCATAATTGGAGGTCTAGGTGACCCGCACAATGTGCCAGAAAGCAATAAAACACAATGGCCTAAATAAAAAATCACTATATGCCTTAACCAAGCCTTTACACTGACGTAAAGAAAGGACATAAATCATAAAATTGGTCATCTATAAGATCCCTAAACATATCCGGCATTCTGGTCTTCTTGTGAAGGCAATGGTCCCTTGCATCACCCTAATATTTACCAGCCTAGGGGCTTAACTTGTGAGGGGATGTGCATATGCATATCTAAGAAAATACAACCATCATAATTGTGTCATATTACGGTAATGTAACAATTTAACACAGGTCACAGGCTGCTTTAGCATGCCACCTAATAAAGCCAGCTCATAAAATGACACAGAATAGTTGTCCAAACTTGCGCCATGCCAAATTGCATTAGAATCTTTGAATCAAAGCTTTACAATCAATCTTTTTTTCTTGTGTATCCAGAACCAAAAAGCCTCCTGTCTTTTTAAAAGAAATTCCCAATAATGAAAGCATGGCTGAGCATACTGCGCATTTTGTGAAGCAATATATGCTATATAACAATTAAAGATACAGAGGAAAGTTCATAACCTGCCATCTTAACCTACTGTTGACAGTGGTAAAATATGCATTGCATAATAAAATGTAATCACGTATTTGACAAACAAATCAAAGCAAAGAGGTTTTATGGAAATATAAGGACGCGTCTTCTCATGCAATAATAAATAAAGTTTTATTGAATGCAGTATTTTCTCATACAAGATAAACTGTGAGAAGAAGAGTCGAAAGACAAGATTTAGAGAGGTAGAAATAAATGACCAGACAAGAACAACGCCAAGTATGGAAATCAACAGCCAGACAAAATGGGCAGTCCATAATGTTTTCCCCGACAGAGAACAAAGAAGAAACCAACATAAACATTGTGAATGACTATCTTATTCCCTGGTATATGATCAATCCTAATATCCACCATTACTCAGACATAGAGAGCACACCTCTGGGCAGACTCAAATTGAACAAAGCAGAAATCAAGTTCCATATGCAGGCTCTTAAAGCATATTATAACCAGAGAAAGTGTGAAGAGAGAACAAATAGCTTACAAAAAATGGAGGACATGATAGTTACAGGAGCAGACTAAAATCAATGTACAAGTTGGGATTATATTCAGAAAAACAGATCACAGGCATTCAGTGAACTCCAAACAAACCTGGTATATTTCTGAGCCGTGGTGTACAGCGAGAAGGGCGTTACAAGTTTCTGAGCCATGGTGTATAGCGAGAATGAAAACTTATAGATGCAAGGGTGTATTTATAGGCAAACATAGTTTAAACAAGCCTGTAAGAGAAGGAACAACAGCCCAAGGAAAGATCTAATTGAATTTATTGCAAAGCGGTGGATGTATTTATGCAGTGTGGTGCATACGTAGCTAGGGAGACAGACGGAACTGTGCAGCAACCAGATGGGAGTCGAGAATGGACACTTATTTGTCACTGGAACAGTATAATTTATTTTGCACTTTGCTAATAAATGACCCCCACGCCTGTTCATCGGGATATTGTTCTAATTCTGCAAGTCTATGTCAGATAAAGTTTTGTCGACAGGATAGTTTAAGATGGTCTCTATGAATTTACCACTAACAACTAAATTTTACTCTGTTAAGTCATTAATCAATGCCAGACTCATTCAAATAATGCAAGCATTTGTTCCTGGAATTCCAATCTCCGGTTTAACAGCTTGAAAAAATATCAAACAGAAAAAAAACTCAATCTTCATAGTGTTACTTATTTGCCCCAAAGAAAATATCAAGTTTCTTTTTCTTCAAATAAAAGAATAATGTAAGAATATATTCCCATCTCAAACGGACAGGATCTCAATCTTCACGTAAGTTGAATAAACGAGCCGAATGGCCTGCAAGCCAAGCTTGTTTCACTAAATTGCTTCTAAATTCCAAATTATAGTAGACATTGATTTTGTTGATATTGACCACTTGGAAAATATGTTAATTTCAAAAATCTGAGAATGGTTTATTTGAAGACAATCAGAAGTTAGAACCGCTTCCTGGACATCTCCTTAAGTGTCTGTTGTTTCTTAGAATAATCTGATGTATGAAGCTGAGCTGAAAGAAGAATGACCTGTCAAAGATTGCAGAGAAAAATTATAAACTTTCCCATATAACCATCTGCCATCAATTATACTTGTCAAATAAGCCTTTTCATTTGGTTCTCCAGCAGAAGAGACAATGCTACAAAACATTATCCAATGAGCTTTCCTAGACCCCTCCCATTGGTTTTAAGTATGCACCTGAGGACTGTGCAATTCCAGGATTTGGTAATTCCGAGTCTTCTTAATTCTGCCTTGTACCTACCTTTGCCCTTTGATGATTTAGGCCACATGATAGAGTTGATTCTTTACAAGCTGAAAAATGACTTGGTACAGTAGACATCTGACCCCATGTATTTCCTGACCTGAGCATAGAGTTATAATGGGCCTCTTGAAATTGTCTGGTCTGTACATTGAAAGACGTTAGTTTTAAGAACTGGCGAATTTTGTAAAGCCTCTTCGTCAGGAGAGTCATCAATAATAATGACCTCGGGCTCAAACTGTGAATCTGACACAGTCGAATCTATAAAGTTACAGATACTTACTTGACATGCCAACAAGAATACACTTTGGGTCTGGTGTTACAGTCGAATCTATAAAGTTGCCGGAAAGGTCAGGCCAGAAAATGTTGCCGGAATTTGACACTTTCCAGCAAAGCCTACTTCAAAGTAAACGCCTCCGGCGAATTAGAAAAAGGTCTTACGTCTAACAATGTTTAATAAAGAAAAGGAGGATTAGCCCTAAGCCATATTTCGCAAAGGAGAAAAGGTGCTTACACGTGGATACAACACAACCAACCAAGTTTTTTCTTTTACTTCTTTCCTTGATACAAGCAAAGGTAATCTCAATATTAAATATTAATCCTGGACTCCCAAACATGTATTAGATTTAAGGACCATCATTCAAGTTGGATTTTAGAGGAAAATATCTGATATTTGCATACTTGACTTGATTTACATGGAGCAGGATTTAAGTTCAGGGTTTTGAAATTTGATGGGAAGCAAATAGCATCAACAATTCTCAATGACGTCTCTGCAGTTCAATCCAATTGCTGGTTATGGACCTCTGGTATGCTTATTTCTCCTCCATCAAATGCTATTTTGCCACTGTTTTTCTTTAATTTTGCTAAACATGCAAGGTTCAATTTCACATATTACGAGAACCCAACTAAGTATAATATTGATTTACAATCAGTTGTAGGTCAATCCCACAAAATTTGACGACCCAATTAAATATAATTTCGACAAACCACTTGTAATAGAACAAACCCTCTAAATTTTCTGCATAGTCCCTAAACTCCACAGCTAGAAGCCCATGAAAAGCCTTCTGGTGTTTTATGTACAGAAGATTGCAAACGCTTTATTGATGCTTGGAGCAATCTTTGTTGAGGGCAGGGAAAATTCTAAGGGTTACGAGGTTTTTTACAAGTGTAGATGGTTGGTGTTTTCTGTTCATAATTAAAGTATATATGTATGATATACAGATAAGAATCATAGGATTTAATATTAATGCTTGATATGTTTTGGCAAATCTAATAACTTCACGGACTTTTTCCTGAGAATTCGGCCCCATTTTTTGTTTAATAAGTTTGTCACTACAGGAACATTGGTGAAAAATTGCCAATTGGCGAAAAATATCCTGGTTAAGGGGTTTCACAATAAGCTGGGCTTTCTACGCAGTTGAGGTCATTGTTCGATCACAGAAATGTAAATGTAAGAGGGATTGAACCTTCAACTTATTCTCAGCTAGAGTCTGTCCTAGTCCTAAATATGCAATCATTATTTGTGGTGGAATGGTGACCACGGATTAGCATGGAGTATGGGACCAAACTGTGTTTGGATAGGAAGTGATGCCAATGCATAATTCATTCGTGGCTGTTGTACAGTAAAACAGATATACAAGTGATATATCTATATATCCACACACACACAAATGATTGACTAATTGTGGGATATTTGAATGGACCCACACCCATCTCAGACACAATAAAGAAGGTCTATGGTGGGATTTGAACCTGGGTTGCTCGAATACGAATGTATCCACCTAACTGTTGCACTACAACCTGGGGGACATTTAAAGTATTAGATATTAAGGAAAAGTATAGAAAATAGATTAAAGAAAAATGAGAAAACCAATTAATACAGTGAGTAGGTGCTATGCTATATACACAAGTCAAGGGACTGTTTGCATCCAAACCTGTTGCAGTGCCAAATATGCATTCGCTAATGGTTGATAAGCCTCTCATTGTCAAAATGCATATTGTCTCTTTGTCCAGCCCTGTTCAGCTGCTTGAATCTTTCTATATAATCTCTGTGCCTCTTGGAACTTGATTTGACCTCTTTTCAGGGTCTCTAGCTTCATGTATCCTCTTCCTATTCTGTTGTCTTTAGACTCTTTAACTGCCTGAAAAGACTGTAAAACCACCACTGGGCGGTTACATAGCTTCCATGGCATAAACACATCCACCATGGCATAGACAATTGTGTCATGACTGTTTCACCATCTCAACTAGCGGTTTTGTCATCCTCAGTGTTGAGGGAAAACCAAGGGTCTGAATTCATTCATGAAAGGTCTCCCTTGTCATTGGCACTTTGTTTTTAATTGTGTGTCCTTTCATTTTTTGCCAGCAAGCTCAAGTGCACCTCCCTGGCCTATTTGTACACGTGTTTTTAATTTTTTGAGGGATCAGAAAATCATAAGAGCACCCGTCCACCGATTTCTTTGTGATACACAGCCTCAGTTCTGCTATTTCTATGTCTTAGTTTAGCTGGCACATTTAGATAATAGCTTGGAAAGAAGAGCACCCATCCCACCGATTTCTTTGTGAGACTCAGCCTCGGGACTGCTGTTTCTATGCCTTAGGTTACTTGGCACATTTAGATAATAGCTTGGAGTGGAATTCTTGGTTTTGTGATTCTCCCGAAATGGATACGCAACACAACCTTCTTGGGGGTCATGTTCTGAGGCACCGTGCTTCACCCTGTTTTCATCCAGCCTTGGCTTGTAATCAAAAGTATGATGTGTAAGGATTCTTTTGTTTAATTTTAAGTGTATAGCATAGGATTAGTTTAGATTAGTGTAGCTTAATTAGCTTAGTGTGCTTTGTTTCCATTTCCAGCTGCATTTGGTCTTTTTTACTTGGATTTGCAAGTTTCGGGCATAGCTACTGCATAGATTCAGCCTCATTTTGTATACATCCCTACACTCTGATTTGCATTGCATATATAGTTCATTCTAGCCCTAACTCGGTCTAGGTTTCCTAGGGTCAAATAAGGCTATTGGAGGTTCAGGCAATTGCTTATCCATAGTGATTTTCTTAGATTCCTTAAAAATCTAATAGTAGAACCTTCTTGCATCTTTTAAGATGTTTTATTTCTTGTTTCCTTTTGATAGTGGATGTATGTAAACTGTTTGACAAAGTTCCTCTTGTCTCTTCTTGTTTGAAATTGATACATCTTCTATACACGTGTGTTGTTCTTATCTTCTTTCAAGCCCTTTGAGATGTTATTAGCATCTTTACATTGGTGCCTTACTTCATTCAAGCCATTACTACACACTTGTCTTCTTGTTTCTCATATGACATTGTTGTTTTTGCTTGCAACATCCCCTTTCTTGGCAACCTTTCTCAATTTCTCTTCTTAGGAACCTATCACTATTCCCCATTGATCTTCTAAATTCATTATTCCTCCGTTTCTATCATCTTTGCATCTCATTCTTCTTGTTTGTAGCTGTCTCGTATTCTTGACAACTTTCTAACGACATTTTGACAGCATTGACAGCTTTGACAATTTTTGCAACATTTGTTCAAAATTTTTTGTGTTGCGCTTATGTTTTGTTCTAGTTATCTCTTTCACTTCCATGTCCCTTATTTTTGTCATTTGAGACCTGTTGTATTCTTCTTACAATGCATTTATGGTGTTTCTCATCTTCATTAAATGATTGAGCATCTTTGACTACTTTTTGCAACATTTTTTGTTTTCCTCTTGTCTTCACTGTTTACAGCACATTTCTTGACCTTTTGAAGTCTATTTCAGCTGTCTGAAGTCCCATTACATTGGTTTTGATCTTGCCTATGCATATGACATAAATCTTGAGGTCTTTAGAGTTGTTTCCATAGCATTGTTTAATGTTTTATGATTATCTGGAGTGGATTCTTGCATCTTTGACATATTTATACTACTTCTTGCACGTCTTTGGCATCATGTGGCATGTTTTGATCAGTTAGCTTGCTGTTTTAGTACATCATATCAGTTTCTCAGTGTCTTTTACACAAAATATCACTAGTCCTTAGCATATTCTTGTCATTTGTAGCTTGTACTTGCATCAGTTAAGTTGCAAATAGCCTAGATACTCTAAATTTTCACTTTCAGCAATATCAGCTCTAGCACACATTCTTAATATCTTTTACTCTAGTCTAGAGATTATTTTTAGTAATGTAGAGGTTTCTTAAGATGACTTGCACTACTATTGCATTGGATTGCTAAATTTAAAAAATAAAAAGGGGTCAGGTGTGTGCTCTCTTCTTTCTTTGTCAATTTCAAAAGTAGAAGTTGGATTATCTTTTGTTGCTTGAACAAATCTCGGTTTAGTTTAACTTAACAACTTGCTTGGTTCTATTCTATTATTTGATTAGGATTAGGAGATTTGATTCTTTTGTTGGATTGTTTGGTTTGTGACATTGTGTTTGTTTTCTTGTTTCCTTTATCGTATTAGCATAGTTTCCTTTTCAGCAATTAGATCAGTTTCCGAATAGGCAGATGCTGCACTAAGCATTAGCTACTCTTCCCAATCATTCTTGCAATTTCTGAGTTTATCCTATTCGGTCATTTTTTCTCTTAGGATGTTTCCTAGAAGTGTGTCTTCTTCTTCTCTCATTTCCTCTATGTCATTTGATGAGGTTACCTGGTTAGGATTAGCACCACGAAGCTGAGAAGATCCCTTGTCTCATTCAACCAAGCCTTGCAGCCTCTAATCAGGATGATGTTGACTAATAGATATGTCAGCTTGCTCAATCCACTCCTTATCTTCACCTTTTAGCTCCACAGTTTAAAGCCATCAACGTTTACAAGGTAGCTCACTAATCATGAGAAAAATTGGTCCATGGGAAAAGACATCTGCTACAACAACAAGCCCGTGAGCAAAGACAACTGCTACAACAACAAGCCCAACAAGCCAATTGAAGGAGTTTCATCTTTTTGTTGATTCCAACTATCTTAGCCAACCCTGGAAAGTGGAGTGTGTGAAGTAAGATGTGCATTTTTCCTTGTATACATGGACTTATGTGATAGATATTACATATTAACATGTCTGAAGCAAACACAATTTGATTTTGAGATGGTGAGGCTTAAGGTCAAACGCTAACCATGCTTTTTATAATGGCCGAGTCCAAAGTTCAGATACGAAGAAAGACTTCAGCAGGTGGTCACCGGAGGCTAGACAATTCACTCTTACCCATAGATTACATTCATTGTGCAGGAGGAATCACCTGTTACATGCATAGGTAAAACTGCAATAGTCTTGACTCTCAGCCCATGTATGTGGAAGGAGGGATTGACCTACTGAATTGGGCATCAGCTTGAAACATGATATGTAACCGTTTATGGCAATAAATCAGAGAATCTAAGAACCAAAATCCTAGATCAAACAAGGACATTGCACAAAAACTTGTAATATGGTCTCTTCAAACAGTGCTCTTCAAATGCACAGTAGAAAGAAAGAAAATTGTAAAAAAGAGGGTTTTGAGAAAAAGTATACAAGGTAGACAAGAATAAAAAGCTATGTATTGGGACATTGCAACAATGCAAAGTGCTAGAAACTTTGTATTGGAATGTTCTATAATTTATGCAACCGACTTGCTACCACCTTCTTTTATTATTCTGTATATTGGAATGAAATGAAATGATATTAATGTGCACAAGTAAGTAAAGGATGTTGATGGCACCCCGGGTTCTAGTGTAATGGTAAAAGTGGAACATTCATACATGTACAACCTAGCTTCGAATCCCATTGATGATTAGGCGACATATGGCGGGGGACACCCAAAATCTGAAAGGTGCAGTGCGTTAGCAACGCGTTTTCTGGTGAACAGGATGGATTGTAGCAGGAGTCAGGGCCTTCGATTGTGTCTCAGTTAGTGTGTGTACCACCCAAAAACCCACATTGATCAATTTAAAAAAAACTGAAGAAGATTAATTGGACTAGAAAGTACAGCGAACAAAGAGAGCCAAAATCTATTAGAATGTAAACATATTATTTTTGCAGTGTATCATGATGCACGCAATGTGGCAATAGATTGACAGGTTGCATTTTTTTGCTTCTTCATTCGCAAATCCCCAATATTGGCTTGTAAAATATCAATGCAATTTTCACAGTTCTTTCATGCTCTTTCGCCTCCCTGATGGAACCATTTTTCATAGAATTGCAAATCTGAGAGGCTGCAGTCACTTGTTTATGGGGACACTAAATACAAAACCAACTTTAATTGGGCCAGCAGTGATATTACCAAGTGAGATAAGTCATGGTATGCAAGACCTTACTTTTGCCACTGATGGAGCTATATCTTATCAAAGTGCAAATCTCAAGAATTGGAATTGAGCAATTTGCCAGAGAAACAAGTAAAATCCAGTAAGGCATGCTATTGTCAGCTGGGCAAGTTGCATTGCCGTCTACTAAACTATTATTTGAAATTTGTGACCATGCTACATGCATCCTTTGCAAGTTTTTCCTGTATTTCTATTTCGTAGCATTTTAATATTCTATGTTTATCAATCATGCATAGCATTCTGCGCAGGACCCAACACAGTTTATGGTTTGGTACTTCCTTTCTAGGGCACTTCAATTGGGAAGAGTTCAATAATAAGAGGGTCGTGAAGGATGGCATCAACAAAGACAAATTCCAAGATGTCGTTTCACAGCTAGGATATAAAATAGTTTAATTGTTTATGCACTGCGATAGGTTTATATACAGACCAATTTGGTCTAAAAATGACATTATAAGTGATCATTATCATCAGTACTGCTAGAATACCTATTAAAAGGCCCGTAGAGACAATGACAGAGGGTTAAGGACATCTTACACTCTTATGGTGCTTGGATGTACTCAAAAGTTCATCAATATGGTAGTTCATAATGAAAGGAACAAAAGGAGAATTTGCAAGGAGAATATTACATAAAGTACCCAGTTGCTGGAAACGTAGTTATTTCAGCTTATAAGGTAAAAGCTGCTCCCAGTATAAAATTATTATTCTTGTATGTATGTGGGAAAAGGGATTGAAGCATCATATACCACCCTTGATTGACTCATAAACTTTTGTTCTTGCAGATTCTGAGAAATGGCACCCATTGACCTGAAAATATAAGGATAACAGTTTTCTCCAACTAGTATCCTCAAATATTGGGCACTTTTTATTTCGAAACCTTGTTAACATTAAGGATGCGGATCTGTGTACAGACCCAATTATCGAGGATTGATCAGATAGTCATGATTCTAATCTGATTAAGGTAGAAACGAAGGAATATGTATTACTTTAACATCTTATTAAGAGCTCAAAATTAAGGAATAAAATCCACGCATCAGAAGAGAGAATACTATAAATAGTGGTTCTACCGTCACTTCTGTTTTAGTCTGGAGTTGCAACCGAGTGATTCAGTTCCTTATTTTCTTTGGGGGTTTGAGGATGTGGATAGGTAGATGGGATGGGCTTGTGGGCTTTTTTCCTTGAGTTGGTATTATTTTTAATCATAACTTGGAAAGATTTGCATTTAGGTTACATTCCCAGCATCTTTCCTTGCACCTTCACTTTGGAAAGATTTGCATTTAGGTTACATTTCCCGCATCTTTCCTTGCACCTTCTGTTAATACATCTTCTGTACAACTTTTTCAAACTGCACTAAAGTATATGCTAAATGGCATTCTAATATAATGGACTATCCATGTTAATATTTTATATCATATCCAATTTGCTTCAATGGGAACTCTATCTCACATGTCTTGTTAGGATCAGCTTAACAAGATATTATGATGTTTGTACAGAAATGCAGAATTGCGCTGAATATACAAACTGGATTAAGGCATAAAATTGGATACATCTGTATAATGATATAATGATATAATGTCTATCTATAGTGCAGCATCAAGAAATATGGCTTCATATTGGAACTCATGTCCTATTCTTTCCATTCCGAGTTTCAGATGTAATTGCAACACCATTTCATGCTTGTTGAGGTACTCCTCTGGGTTTTTTATGTATTAAAATGTGAGCTAATGTTAAAATAACGCCCTCTTGTCAAAGGCTGTTTGGTCTGTTGGTGAAATTGTTTGGCTCACATAGAGCCCATTAGAGATCAATTCTTGCTAAGTGCAAAGGCTCCCAACACCCTGACAAGGAGAGTCGAGTGGTTGAGGCCAGGATCGTGCCCTGGGTGATTTTTATGGCATGGATACCCCTTACTTGTAGCTGCTTAGCTAAAGGTGCTGACTGATATAGATGTACGCTTACTCAGCTATGTAATTCGTAATATGTTTCCTCCGAAACATGGGCAGAGATGCTGACATTCTATGTAAGTCAGTGCCCAATATAATGCTTTGGCATTCAGTCAAAAAACAAAAAAAAAATGCCCTCTTTCTTTCCACCATATGCTTTTTCAAAAACCGTAAATAATATACTTTCCCTTGGTGGTAAAAAGTGGTTAGACAGGTTGATCTGTAGTTGATATCCAGGTTCCTATCTCAGGGACAGGCTACTGGTTAATACAAACGAATTTAATGCTTACAGTTTGTACAATATAAAATATTAAAATGTGTATAGTAGTAACTGGCAAGCCACAGAGGACCAACATGAGTTAGCAAGCTCAAGTGTGAATTCGGGATATTTTGCAGTTACCTTCCATGTGGCCATATACAATAATTTACATTTTCACTTGAGCTGCTATTTTGGTCGTATGGTTTTGAGGTGCAAGTATTGGTGAGTGCTGGTAAAAGCAGTGTTAAGCTAATCACTTTATTGCATACCATTTGCAGGTTAGAGCATCATTGTAGTAAAAATTGGCCACTTTAGAGCATTCTAGAGTAAATATTATTCTTTAATATGTGTTTCTGTGTGATCTTGTGAAGCCAAAATGATATTTTATTTCTATATGACTACTGGCCAAAGTTATTGTATATGTTTTAAAGAATATGGTCCCAGAGGCATCGTATACTTTGTTGTTACTTTGCTTTTGCCAAATTTAAGTCTTCTGTAATTTTATTGGGCCTTCAAATGTAATTTAAAGGATTGGAAACAATTATTTCTGTTGTTTTGATTTTGACTGCGATTTGCAGTTCGTTCAGAAGCTAATATCCTGCTGTTGGGGTGTCTATCAGAATGTACACATAGGCTGTTCAATTTATCTATGTGGAAAAGGGATTAGAACATTCCCTTTGGTCGAGGTTTCCATGCTAGGTATGCACGAGATAATGAATGCTGACATCAAATCATGTTGTAAAGGTTCTGAGAAACATTATTAATTAACTTAAATATGTGAAATTAACATTATTAACAGATAGGTTTCCTTAATCAGCATCCTGAAATTTCAGGGTTTTCCAGCTTAAAACCTTCTCAGCATTAAATTAATAGACTGGGATTCATCTTCAAGTATCTAGGATTCATATGGATAGCAATCTTTGTAACCTAAATATATAGAAATCTGAATGGCTAAAAAGCTAAGTTTAGATGCTTAAGGCATAGAATGAAGTGCAAGTATCAGAGGAGAAAGAATACCCATATGCAGTATTCATAGTATTTGTTATTGTCTGGAATTGTAACTGCTTGTGACTACTGGTACCTGTAAAGCATATTGTAGTAAGCTTCGCTTTAGAAACAATGATGGTTGCTTTTGCCACCAGAAATGAAACAGTCAATTTACCAAGAAATTGAAGGGGCCTTCTTTGTTCTTTAAAAGGGGAGCTTTTTCAGAAATTGGATAGTATGGACTTCCCTTGTCCAATCAATTAAAATCACCAAAGCTATGTACGACTGTGTAGATAGTACAGAGTTGTACAGCACTGCTTCATTTTGAAACATGCGCCTGTTATTCATCCTGAGTTTCATACTCACTACCAAAAACCAATTTTTTTTTTTCCAAACTACCATTCTGGCATGTTTGTGTAGAGTGCATGCTAGGAACCGAATTGCTGATAAAAAATGTTCTTTTTATTAACCCAGAAAGAGGGAAACCATACAAAGAGGAAAGGTAATGAGTTAAGAGACATTTTTCATAGCTTTATTTCTTTTGTTTTTACATAGTTCCTTTATCACTTTTTATCATATATTTACTATTTTTCAGATGAGGCATATTATAAAATTTTCTGACAATGGCTCCTGCAGGTTAAACGGCACCTTGGATTTAGATCTTACTCAAAGAGTTGCAGTTTGGTTTTGATGCAAGTTGTCTCACACAACACATCATGTCCTTTAACTTCTTCAACAGGACTATACCATGTAAAGGGAAGTTGTAAAAGGGATATAAAACGGGACAGGACACTTGCATGTGCTAGTGGAAATAAACATGTTGAGGATTTAACTGATGGGAAGGAAGAAAACTCAAATAAATCCAGACAAAATGTTGATTCTGTAGTTAACACATCTAATCGATTCAGTTCTATTCCAATGAGGAGTTTGGATACAGAAGAAAGTGACACTGCCTCTTCTCAGAGTGCAACTCGAATGATTGAGTCTTGCGATGAGTCAACATCAAGTCCAGTGATTGCACCAAACTCATCAGCAGTGCCTTCTGATGTTTCTAAGATGGAATATCCATCATTTAAAAGCCAACAAGGATCTTTTACTTCTGGAAAGCTCTCTATTTCAGCACAGGAAAAGCTAAGAACTGCTCGCACATTAACAGGTTTTGCAGAATCGGATAAGGCTGTAAGGCCAAAACCAGGGAAAAGTTTATTGGATGCCTTAAGGGAGAGTGATAAGCAAGGTAAGACTACAAAATATGGGCAACCCGTTGAACCCTCAAATCTGTTTGATGATCAGAAACGAGGCTCACCGGAGGAGTGGGGAAAGTTTGTGTTTACTTTGGCCCCTGGTCAGCTTTATATTGCCTTATCATTTGTGTTAATCAGTAGCATCATGTTTGGAACAACATATTTTGTCTGGAAACTTGGAGCTATACACTATAACGATTTCTAAATGGCCATGTTTTTAATAGCCAACTTACACCTCCGATCTTGTAACTACTTGTGACAAATACCTTTGTGTTTCAGAAGTGTCGTTTGGGATAGCTTTTCACCTTGAAGAATGCGATCTTACGTGTTGTTTGAATTTACTTAAGCTCCGGGGTTTATATTTGATGTTAAGTTTGTTCAATTTTTTCTTGACATCCCTACCAGAGGAAAATGTGGTTCCTGAATTCCTTATTATTTTCTTCAAACTTTTGTAATTAAGTATGAGATAGTAGTTTCAACTAGTATCTACCTTTCGTGGATATAATTTTGGTAGGTCTGCTACTCCAACCTCGGTGTGCCAAAAACAGAAAAAGATAAGAGAATATTTCTTTATTTTATCAGGCATCGAGAAATGGCTTAGGCCACTACAAGATTAAAAAACTTTATGCAATTGTAAATCTTATTGGCAATGCACTTAACATTGCATATTCTACCTTCTCATGATAATCAATAACAAATTCAGCCATCAATTTCCATTCCTAGCTATTTTCAAATGACTCTGCAGGCCCCTTCATTAATAAATTCTAGAGCAGTATATTGAAAATACTTTGAATTCTGGTCTTCTTATGGAAAGTAATGCAATTGTAGATCAGAGTCAGGCTCAGCTGTTTGTTACTGTATTACAGAAATATAGGCATGGTTCATTGATAGTTAGCTTGGGTTTGAAGAGGAAGAATCACAACAGCTTCAGGAATGGTAGATACTGGAGTCACACACCAAACAGCATCACAGTTTTGACTCTGCTACTCGTTCCTCCAATTTAGAACAAAACTCCTTACGTATTCTTCTAAGAAGAAGACAGTTGTTGGAGAATCAGCTCCTCTGGGAAATGAAAGATCAATTTGTTCTTACAAACAGATGAAGAAATTGATGACTATACTGAAAGTGAAAAGGGTATTACGTAATTTAAATCTTGTAAAATAGAAATACTTCGATGTGATAATTTTCATGGAATATAAAGTACTTGGCCTGATATCCCCATATGGTCCTTGAAGCAGAAAATGAGGATATCTAATCTGGATTTAGTAGGTGATCAAACTATTAATGACTAAATTGATCAATATTAGATCCCAATATTTGGAGATCTACTCATCGTATTCAGTTTGATTGCATGGGTATATCTAAAGGAATTTTATCTTCTGGATACTGCACACATTCATCTGAATGCTTGGCATGCTGGTACTTGAATTTTCATTCCTTTGACTAAAATTTTTCCTTTACTTTTTTTAATATCTACATGCCAACTCCCACCTCTACTCCCGGCAACCCCCTGGCCTACCCCTCACCTGCCAAGGACATAAGTTATGTTCTATTTAGTGCAAGTCTCATCCTTCGGGAAGTTCGACTTTAGGTGGCAATTTTAACATCTTTCCTTATCCATGTAAGTTGAAAGGGAGAATCTCTAGTAAGGACATATCTGGAGTTTTTCTTTGTTGATTTTATTTCTAATAAATGTTTAGTTTACCAAAGCCTTGGTCCTTTTTTATTGCAGATAGAATATTTAAAGATGGTTGGCATTTTAGCACCACCATTGTATGTGGCACAATTTCTGACCTTAGTTTTATTCAGCTGGATATTATAGCAGATAGGTTGCCGTCAAATATCAAATTGAAATGCAAGTGTGACTTCAATATTGACAGTTTTAAACGATTGTGAAGGGACAGCTACCTGTCCAAAGATACCCTAACTATCAGCTGTTATGTGATGGAACCACAATCAGGGAATCCAATTTAGAACTGCCGTAGATAATGCAGTGTTCCGAACCAACACAACACTTGATTGACTTGCAGTTTTTGCAGAAGCAAATTGAGATAAACAGCATTTTAATGATTTCAATTAAGGAAACAAATTTTGCACACTTGTACCACACTGATCACAAACAGATACAGTCATAAGCAATCACAAATGAGACACTTTACAACAACAATACCACTCTCCAAATTCTACTATCCAGACTAAAAACCTCTCCTCCCTCAATTGTAAGGCTTAGTTTTATAGAACCAAACACCACCTACTTAGTTTTATAGAACCAAACACCACCTACTTAACATATTGCAATCATATACATCCCACCCATATGACATGATGCGGGAACATCCAAATTGATGAGCAATCTTTCATCAACTAAAAACAAGTAGGTTTATGTTTGTGTAGACTAAGCTGTGTTTGCAGTTTTGCCATGGTTATGGGGCAAATGGAAGAACATCTTGGGCATACATCAAATGCATAACATTACTGCATATTTGAATTTTCAAAAAATTAGGCACTTCACAAAGAAGGGCATCTCATTTCCAGTTTGTATGCAAAAGTTACAGGGTTGTGCATAATATGTGTGCCTATGTGTGAGTTGAACCTAAGTTAACTTGTGTATGAGTTATACTTTTGTGTGAGCTGTATGTAAGTTCGAGGACTTGTACACGAGTTAACTTGTGCAAAAGCACACCATGTGCATGAGTTATAATTGTGTGGCATAGCTTGTGTGTGATTTATACAAGTGCATGATTTAACATGCATTTCAATATAGTTGTGTGCGCGTTCACTTGTGCATAAATGTATCTGTGTGGGTGATTCTTGTGCACATGAGTTACATTGTGTGTGAGTCACTTGTGCGAGTTCTTCTTGTGCCCATGAGTTATCTTGTGCGAGAGTCATTGTGCATTAATTCACTTGTGTGTGAGGTGTTCTTGTGCACATAGGTTCACTTGTGTATGTGTTCGAGTCCTTGTGCATTGGCCATTACAATATCGAGCAAAGGGAAGATGAAATGGCTTGTGTGTAGAAGATGAAGTGTTTTGACATCCACAATGGTTTTTGATGAAAGCCTTGATTAGGAATGAGTTCCATTGAGAAGGGGTTCTCAACACCTTGGAAGATGGCTCTTAGAATCTTTGTTGGGAAGAGATCCAGTTTGAATAAAGAGCTATAGGATTCAATCTTAGAATCTCTTTTGGGAGGAGATCTGATCTAGATAAAGAGCTAAAGGATCTAACTGTGTCCTTGAATGGACTAATATTGTGTAGTATTAAACAAAACTGAAAAGCATGTTGTTGGTGTGTTTTGTGGTTCCTACTTGAAAGCAATGAAGACATGTGGTGTTGTTTCCCATTCTATGTTTCAAAGTGTTAATTTCGTAGGTTGCTTGGTTTAAGGTTTACTTTATTGAAACCCCTATTTGTGTTTGCATCATGACATGAAATAAATATTTCAACCCATGTTACAATGTTAAAGGTGTTACAACAATTGAATGCAAAATGAGGCCCAAATGACTCTTAACGCGTAATGAACATAACACAACTTGATGAAAATAAGTCAATGCAACAAACTCAATAATGGGTTAAGTAGATCATCATTGTTGCCTCTCCTTTGGTTACATTCCCTATAGAAATGAACAAATGTATTCAAACACTTGTGCTCCATAAGATCATGTGCTCACAATATGTACCTACACAAGAAGACCATGCATCAAATGCACATGACTCACACATATTGCGCACCATTAAACCCCAACACGAAAGCTCAAATGACTTCCAATGACCTTGTGGTTTTACTAGTAGCTTTATGCCACCAAGATGTGCATTACACCATAACATAATATTCTGAGCATGATGTATTATTTTGCACACACTACAAGGTGTCATTAAGTTTTCAACTATTTAAAGTATCTAAATCTTATGTCAAGTCATCATGCATTATGCCAATAGGCACAAGGGTTGTGCCACCTCTTTAGGCTATTTCAAAGTTGTATGCATAACATAGAGATGTGGTAATGCACTATTAGTGTATTTTCTATATGTATGGCCCACAAATTGTTGTAACACAATCCTTGCATTGCGGTACTAAACAATTGCTTGTGCTAACTACTAAGAATTGTGTCTACTATATGGAAGATACTACAAACCTTCTTGAATCCTTTTGACGGTGTCACAAAACATTCAACAAGTATGAAACACACACAAACATACACATGACTGTTTTTTTTTTTTTGGTTGATGCATGATTGCTTGTGAACCCATATACTTATGCATCATACATCCTGGGTAATTCAAAGAACCATCAACTCCTACTCATGCGATCTTTGTTATTAATAATCCATGTCTTGCTTCTTCAACTATGATGATCCATGCCACATCTTTAATTGTGTTTCCTTTCCACTTCACCAAATATTCCATGTATTTTGTAATGTGCGTTGTCTTGGCTCTAGTATCAATCACTCTTTTTATCTTCATGTACTTTTAGGCATCAATATATCTAATCAACTTCTTCAAAATCCACACTTGCAGTTTCCTCACTACTTTGTGCTTTAAAATAAGGATCCAAATCTACCACAGTAAAAACGTTTGAAATGTCTATACCTTATGGTAATTCTATAATACACATTGAATGCAAACTTCCTTTATACTTTGCATGGTCCTATCTTTTTCCATTTCAAATTATCATATGTTCCCTTTGCAAACCTTTCCTTCCTTAGGTTTGCTAAGTCCATGTCTCTCACATGAAATTCCACTTTTCCTCTTCATGTTTACACATTATTTTTACTACATTGTACTCTTCTCCAACTATTTATGCACTTGTTGCACTTCACACATGTATTATGTAAAGTCTTGCTTTTGCGCTCTTACTTTTTTCATCTATGATGCTATGCAACTCTAAACACCTCTCGGACTACTCTCATAAATAATTTGAAATGGTGTCCTTCATGTACTTCTATTAATTGAATTATTGTACGTAAACTCAGCGTGAACTAGTATTGTATTCCATGTTCACGACTTTCCTTCAATCAAACATCTCAATAGAATACCCAAATGTCTATTTTCTACCTCCACATGTTTGTTTGTTTCTGGATGGTATATGGTACTGAACTATAGTTTGGTATTCAAATTCGTCCATAATGTCCTCTAGAAATGTCCTACAAATTTCACCTCTATCTAAAACTATCTTGTGCGAAAATTCATATAACTTGACAATGTCCCTAATAAACAAGTTACTAATATATTACATCATTATTGTTCCTACATGTTATCGAATGTGTCATCTTGGAAAATCTATCCACCACAACAAAGATGGAATTAAAACCTCTCAGTGTCCTAAGAAACCCTAAATCAAAATCCATAATTATATCTTCCCATGACTTCTTTGGAATAGGAAATAGTTGATACAACCCTAGATTCTGAATTCTACTTTTTGCAAATTGAAAAACTCTACACACCTAAATAAATTTGCATACATTTACACTCATGTTAGGCCAAAAAGATTTTTTTGCCAATTAGGCATAAGGTTTGTCATTGCTAAAATGACTTGCTAAGCTTCCATTCCACTCCTTAATAATTTTTTTTTTGCTTTAACCCTCTTGGTATGCACAACTATCCACCTTTAAACAACAAATCCTATCACACAAAATAATCCAAGGTGTTATGTCCATAGTACTTTTGCACATACATTCAATGTTTCCTTTAAATATTCATCTTTTTTTGTAAAACTCCTTCATGGAATCAAATCTTATCACTTCTAGTGTCATCTTGGTCAACAAGAGCTTCCTTCTACTCAATGTATATACAACTTTATTAGACTTACCACTGTTGTATTTGTAAAGAAATGATTTTGTAAAATATTTACCCATTTCATATGTCTCTCTCATGCAACAAATTAGTCCAATGGCAACATACAAAAGAAATATTCTATGAAAACTGGAAATGGTGAAAACTTTAGAGCATTCAAGGTTCAAGATCATGATCACATTACAAAATCATGGGCCTCTTTGAGGGGTAACCTCTTTTGAGTAAAATCAATACAATAACATTCAATAAATATCCTCTCCTCTTACAAAACTTGAATATTTTAACTACTCTAGTCTAGATAACTACTAATTTCCCATACATGTGGGATAATTACAATTGTAAAAATCATATGCATCTGTTTTTTTAATTAAAATAGTTAATACAAAGAAAAGAGTTAGAATGAAGAGGTCTTAGCATGCCTCTCTGCCTAAAAATGTTTCCCTCAAATCTCGAGAAGAGGGAGTTGTTAGTGTAATTGAAGTAGGGGCTCCCATGTTGCATGCTACATCATTGGACTAGATATAGATGATAGTATTGTATAGCTATCAAGATCACCTGTTGATGATCGCTTTAGGTTACATGAAAATAGAGCCTTCAATGTCGAGCTTGGTAAGTATCATTTAGACTTGAATATATTGACCAATGACCTTTTCATACAAGTTATATGAAAAACAATGTGGATGTTTGATAAAGAGGGAAGGTCCTATTTATATACCACTAAACCAATCTTTGTGAGTATTTTTGAAGGACAATAAAATTGAGGGGTGAATTTTTAATGGCCCTTTAGCTTAATGGATGACTATTTATATGGATGTAGGCGAAGAAATACTATATCCCAAATGTTGAAGGTAAGTTTCAAGTGGTTCCGATCGACTTGTTGCTTTGTGCAGTTCATGCCTGATGGAGGTTATCCTTGAGAATGTGAAGGATGTTTTCCCATGTGATGAGTGTAGAATCAACTGCTTGGACCTTGCAAATACCTATGAGGTATGTCTATAGAGAAGGAGGTGGTTGGCCATAAACAACTTCATAAGGTGTCATCTGTGTGGTATGCCGAATTATACCACCATTCAATGGATAAAACCATTTGACCTAATGAACTTGTTGATCTAAGGAAAAATAATCAAAAATAGGTTTCCAAGCCCTTATTGATGATTTCTGTTTGGTAGTCTATTTGTAGATGGTAGGAAGAGCTCATGTTTAGTTGGGTGCCATGACAACAAAACATTTCCTCCCAAAAATTATTAATAAAGGTGGAATCGCTATAAAAAATAATGGAAGCTAACATCCCATGGAGATGATAGAATTGACCAATGAAAACTTGGGCAAGTGTAGATGCATTAAAAGGGTGGGAAAGGGAGAACAAGTAGGCATACTTGTAGAGGCGATCCACCACCAAAATAATTGATTTCCCTACATACTAGGGAAATCCTTCAATGAAGTCCATGGAAATATCGATCTATACCCTTTTTGGAATATGAGGTGACTATAACAGGTCTGAGGTTGAAAGAATCTCCCCTTTGTTGTGTTGGCATGTCACATTCTACCACAAACTAGTGGATGTCATGTTTGATGCCCTCCCAAACTACGAAAAAATCATTCATATGTCTTCAAAAACCTTGAGTGTCTAGTTGATGGGGAAGCATGGAGTTCCCGGAATAGTATTAATTGAAATGTCGAGTTAGGTATTAGGACCAAATGACCTTTGTGGCATAAGTAACAACCATCCCAAGAGTAATGCAAGGAGGAAGAAGGATTATTTAAAATTTCATTGATTGAATACCGAGTGTTGGAATCCTGAGACCATTCCTTCTCACCCTATTTCAACCATTCAGGAATGGGTAAGGATATGTCATACAAACCTGATTGTTCCTCATATTGGAAAGATAAAACATTGCAAACAACATTTTTTGTACCCTTCTTTGAGGTTATATCATAGTCATACCACATGGTTTTGTTGACCCAATTTTATTTCTATGGGGAAGATACTCATTGCTCTAAGAAGTATTTGAGGCAGTTGTGCTCCGTCTTGATGCAAAAGTGGCTTCCAATCAAGTATATGATCCATTTATTAATTTGATGAAGGATGACCAACATTTCCTTCTCACAAATGGGGCAAACAAGTTTTTTCCAGTAAGGGCCTTTCTAGTAAAGGAAAGGGGTTGACCATCTTGTAGTAAGACAACTCTGATTCCATGTTTGAAGGCATCACTATTAATGACAAATGGTTTTGAAAAGTCAGACAACCCCAAGACTAGTGTAGTGCACATGATTTGCTTCAGAAGTTCGAAGGGTGTGGCCTTGACATTTGACCAATGAAAAGCATCCTTTTTTAGCATGGGATTTAGGAGGGCAACAATTTTTCCATAGTCCTTGATGAATTTGTGGTAGTATCATGTGAGACCCAACAATCTACAAAGGCTCTTTAGCGTTTTTGGGTGAGGCCAATTTTTCACATTTTTTCAAGATCCACTTTGGCAACCTCTTCTCAGAACAGATGCCCAAGGCACTCAATTTATTTTTGGACAGAAGGAGCGTTTGGAACATTTTGCACATAAGTAGTTTCGAAGAAAGTATTTGGAATGTTTGCTCTCAAATATAGCAAATGCTTCTTCCCACATGCGCAACCGCAAACCATGATGTCATAAAAAAATACTAGGATGAGTTTATGGGGAGGAATGGGTGGAAGTATTGAACATCATTATGCTTCTTCCCAGGTGGCATGGAACCATAAACTGCTGATGTCATTAAAGACATGACTAGGATGAGAAATTCATAGTGAACATCATGAGTTGCAAAGCTTGCCATCTTATGGATAACTGATTCTTAGATGCGAATCCGGTGGTCCACAGACCTCAAATTGAGTTTCAATAGAAGAAGCAAGGCTTTATGAAATTCATTCAAAGAGCTCATCAATTATTGAGAATGTGATTTTTTTTCTTAACGGTGATCCTTATTTAATGCATGGAATTCAATAGACATTGGCCATGTCCCATATCTTATCGTATGGACCAGTAAGACAAGGAGAATAACAGGTATTTATACTAGGGCAAATGAATCTAGCTTGGGGTAGATCCCGCACCATCTTTTCAATTCTCAAACCTTTTGAATGAAGGGGTACTGATGTGGAAGGATTTTTTGTAGTTACACTATCCCAGAATTATGCTGAATGACATGGTCGTTTAGGTCATTTTAGAGGTGACCCACGGGGTTTTGTAAATATAATTGAACCTATTATGCAAGCAGCTCTTGTAAGTTCCCTCAAAAGGTTGGAATCTGATGAGTCTGTGAGCTGAATGGAAAAAAGTTGGGCCACAATGTAACACAGATCCTTTATTCAAAATACCTTTCCATTCTATGGGCGAAGATAACGAAATTGAAAGATCATAGGACTGAACCCCATTAGTGTGTATGGCTGTGCCCCTTTTATGTGAATGGACATCCATAGCTCATGAAAAGTACCATAGTATCAGGTCCAAATGTCTGAAGCCATTGTGTACAAAGATCCACATCACAAACTCCTCAGAGGGAGTATAAACATGTATGATTTCAAAGTATAATCCCCTTAGTGATAGTCAGACATCGCGACATTTCGCCCATTTTCTATCACGACTTCAAAGGGTGAACACTTATACACATAGAAATCAACTTGTTTGGCTAGCCAAGAATCCGTGAAATTACTGGTGCTACTAGATTCAATGAGGATGGTGAGGAGACGTTTCTTGAATTATCCTTTGACATTCATGGTTTCATATTTTGTGACACCAACTAATGCATGCACCAATGTTTCTAGCATTGGGACCTGTATGGGCTTAAGGTATGCTTCCTTTTACTCATCCTAGACATTGAGTGTATATTCACACTCTTTAGGGTTGAGAGGTGAATCTACATATAGTGAGTAAATGTTTGTTTTCTTCACACTCATGGCCCCATTGAAATTTGTCATCACAATTATACTATAATTCCTTTTCCCTATGAGCTCACATTTATGCCGCTGTTAGGAATTTGATGGGAGTTGTTTTTGGAGGGGGTCTTACTATTTATTTTTGGGAAGTCGATGCCTTGTTTGAGACAAAACTAAAATAGCGATGTTTGGTAGTGAGCTTTTCTTCTGCTAACTTGGCCAATCCTAGGGCATCCATCATATTTATAGGTTCGAACAATTTGAATTTAACACTAATTGTTTCTTTAAAGGCCACTAAAATTAACTCGTGAAAAAGGAATCAAATAAGCCTTTGGTGTGATTATCTATTTTTTCAGAGTATCCATGGTATTCTTGAAGTTTTCATATTTGGAAAAGTTTGGTGAGGGATTTTGTAAAATCTTCATAGACACAAGGGTTAAATTGAACCATAAATTCTTCCCAAGTTGGTTCATAATGAGATAGCATATACCATTGATACCATTAGATATATTCCTTTTTCCAATTAGAAGGAAGCAATATGTACCTTGTTCACTAGGTAAGTATTGTAAATAATGAAATACTATCCAACCTTGTAAAATCGATTGGTAGGATACGTACCATCAAGATGAAAAAATTCTTCGAGAACATGTCATTGTTGATTTTGTTTGCAATTGTTGTATGTTAAACGTTGAGGCCTTGTAGCCTTTGTTTTAGCTCAAATATTTGGGACTCCAAGGTGGAAATTTTTTACTCCGTGTTGTGGGTTACAGACCAAGGTGTTACAACTTATGAGAAGGGGTGTCCTGGGGTTCCGAAAAAATATTTTTGGAGTTAAATGTTAAAATGAGTATCTCGAAAAGATGATCAAAATGATATAATTATCCTCACATTGAAGAAAATGGCTTTTGGATTGTAGGTGAAATTTACTCCCCGAATTTTTTTTGTAAGGATTTTTTTTAGAAAAATTGAAATACCTTCCAAAATGATCATCTCGGAAAGAAATCCACAATGGTGTCAATACCCAAATAAATGAAAATTTTCTATCTTACAAAAATTTGCTGATAACTTTTTATTGCCCCTAGCATGTTCTATACTCCACATATGGTGACTTTGTTCTGTACTATAAGGAAATTAATTGTATACTATAGTGTTGTTATGTGAAACATCATTCAATGGTGGTTTTTTTTCCAACACCAAATTTTAGGGTTACATAGTCTTTTAAAAATAGTAAGGCTGCTACGAGGGTTTTTGGTTCAGTGGACTCACATTCAAACTCATAGGTCAATTATGAGTAACTTCTTAAGGCTAATTGTTTAGCAATGCACTACAAATAATAGATGGTTGATGGATTTCTATGGATAGGTTTCAAAAACATCTAGGGGGTATTCTGATATACACAAAGGTATGTGGAAGCTCAACTCCATAAAAACATTGTTTAATGGCTTGAATATTGGGGCATAACCCCTCACTCCAACAAATCAGGTAAAATGGATTGCCTCTTGGCTTAGAATGGAAACTTTTTGTGAGTTCTAAAACTACTATAACACAATTGATAGCATAAGAAAATAAAACACAAAGTAAAAATGACGTATTTAGTGGAAAAAAGCTTAGTATTGCTACTTCTTTTACTAGTTTCTAATCACTAAGGTCATGTTCAGGGAAAGGTGAGAGTATAAGGTGGATAGTTTCATAAACCCGAAAGTGATATCATTGCTATGAAATGGGCCTTGGAAGGAGCCCGAATACCAAATGTTAAGAACCTTCCTACAAAAAATTATTCTAGTGCTAACATGCAAAATACATATTCTATGAAATTAGAAATGGAGACAAATTTATTTCATTAAAGATCATAATTTCATTACACATTACATACCTCTTCAAGGGGGGAACATCATTTGAGAAATCTCAATACAATTATATTCTATATATGCTCTCTCCTCTTACAAAGGTTCTATATTTAAACTATTGGACGCTATATAACTACTACTTTCCTACACATGTGGGATGATTACCAATAGCTACGAGGATTTCTAACAAAACATACGCATCCAAAGATTTTATTACAATAATTAATATAAAGAAAATAATTAGCATGAAAGGGTCCTAATACTATGATTCAATTTTCCCTAACTATTACTGAGCTCTAATATCTAATTATTTGTACATAATATGAACTCCTTATGAAAAAAATAATGTCAAAACTTGTTGAATACTCAACTATTTCATATAGCTTGTGATCATACACTGAATATTTATTCTTTACATATGATCTGAGGCTCAAGTAGTGAACTAGTGGAAAACATTCTAAATGTGGATTTATGTGTGTTATATGCATATGTGGAAGATATTTAGAAATATGTATGATAATTGAGAGAGATAATAGACATGAAATAGTAAATGTATTTATTTACCTATATGTGATATATAAGGTGTTAGCAATCATGTGTTAGTGCTCATATTTGTGGAGAGTAATAATGTTTGTTAGGCCAGTATATTTGCTAGTATAGTTATTAATGTGAGTGAGAATATTACATGTGGTGTTCTTGAGATTAGAAATAGGAGTGTGTGAGGGATGTTATAGGGGAGAGAATTAAGGTGGTTGAACAACCCACCTATATTTAGTGAGAGAAGTTGGTGGAGTTGTTATAGGAGTTAGAATATGGCTCCTATATATATGTATAATGTATTATTCAATATATGTTGAATTGAATTTTATTGAGCTTTTTCTCTTCTGAATATGGGGTAAAACCCACATAAGGCATACTCTTGAAAAATATATATGGTTTTCTATCTTCTACTCCGATTACTACACTACTACACAATGTGCAAATAACACCAATTTTCGAGTCAAATTTATGTAAAAAATCAATCTTTTTTTGGTTTTTCAGTTGTGTTTCTTTGAAGAATTTACTTCATGAAAGGTGATGCAACCTTGATGTGACTATTTTTTATTGCATTGCATTTGCGCCACCTTTGTGCTGAATTTACCACATGGTTGCACCAGATATTCATGACAACAACTCTTTCATTTTTATATTGTCAAGTGACATAAAGTTCGTTTGACAACTTAAAAATTAAATGTAATATAATTATTTGAAATATTAAATGTGTGTGTGTGTGTGTGTATAATATTTGTAAATATAAAAAAAGTGGTCATATTCTAAATTACTAGCACACATACTAAAAAGTGATATTGAATACCACTCTTACAAAACCAATTAATAAGATCATAGTAACATTTCCACAAATCAATAGAACTAAAATATTTTAAAAAGTAATTTACAATACTAAAATAAAATATCACACATAAAAAAGTTTACATATTGTAAAATGAACTTAACATTATTAAAATAATATATTCTAGTTTGCAAAAATAAAATAATGTTTTAATGTTTTAGGTAAGTATCACAAAGATAATAATATACTCTCGAATATGAGAAAATAGTTAATTTCTCATGTAAAATAAAATAACATGAATTCAAATTACAACTTATATAAAAGCTACTACAATGAACTAGCTAAATCATCAACTACTCCTCACCACCATCATTTAAGAGCTCTTTATCATCATGATAATATATGTGCTCATTGTTTACATTATTTGGAATTTGCTCCATTCCATGAAATGATAGGTTGCCATAGCTGTAGTCATGATGATTGTCATCATCATCGGTACCCTCTCTAAAGTCAGGGCCATCAACTAAAAGTGAAGACTTGTTCGCCTACAATAACATTATTTAATTATCAATAAAATATTTGAAATTCAAATCCAGTTAATAAAATATTTGAAATTCAATATTTGTTACCTACTTGATTTTAATAATTATTTAAGAAATTAATGACGTCTTACCATAAAAAATCCATGAGAATGTGCCCATTCATTGATTGCATTGGTGTTCCATCTAAGGGCTATGAGTTATGTCCGCACTTGTTCAGTGGCTTTGAAGTCATACATCTTCTCCTCTAAAAATAATTTAAAGTTACACATATAATTGAGGTATGAATTAATAAATAATGTATACTACATTATTTAAATATACTTACAAATTTGCAAGCAACCTCGTCTATGCTCATTTGTCCCAAATAATACGTCACCAAATCCCCTGACTCATTCTAGCTTGGTGGGCTTTGTCATAGATACTTTATACCCCTATAATAATACCAATATAAAACAAACTTAGAATGAATGAATTTGATGAAAACACTTTTTAAAAAATTTATTAAACTCAATCAACCATTTACACAGGAGTGAGCTGCAATACTTATAGGTATTGTACAACTGAATACAAACAAGAAACTAAGTTACACAGGTGCAACCATATTCCAGATTACATAAGCTTCCAATATTACATCCGGGAAGCACAACAATAATATTGTTAAAACAATATAACAACATCCGTAATGTTTAAATAAAACAAATATGGTTAATAAAACCAAATAACAACATTATTTAATTAATAACATTAATTAAATAATTAATTATATAATGCATAATTAATTAACCTAACATTCCCCCCCTTAATTGTGCATTGTCTCAAGGGATGAGGAGAGGAATTCTCTGAACAACTCAAACTTGTCACGTGCAAGTGACTTTGTGAAGATATCTACCGTTGTTCAGCTGTTGGACAAAATTGAAGCTGGATGTTGTGCTTCAACACATGCTCACGTATGAAATGAACCTGTACCTCAATGTGCTTTGTTCTTTCATGAAACACTGGATTGTGAACAAGTTTGAGAACACCTTCATTGTCAACATACATGGTGGTCAGTTTGTCCTGTGGTATTCCAAGTCCTTCTAGTATGCGACGTAGCCAAATCACTTCACAGACAACTTCTCCTGTAGAATGATACTCAGCTTCTATGGAAGATCGAGAAACAAAGTGTTGTTTCTTGCTTCCCCATGATATTGGTCTAGATCCCATAAAGAATACAAATCCTGAAGTGGATTTTCTATCATCAATATTTCCTGCATGATCTGAATCTGAATATCCAGTCAAGAAGAAGTTGTCATTCTTCTTGTATTCTAGACCAAGATCCACTGATCCTTTGAGATATCTTAAGATGTGCCTTGCTGCTTTCCAATGACAAACTTTGGGTTCCTGCATGAACCTGGATAGATAGCTCACTACAAAGCTGATATCTGGTCTAGTGTAGGTCAGGTAAATGAGACTCCCAATCAACTGCCGATAGAGAGTGGCACTTACCTCAGGAGATGGATCTGAATGAGATAACTATAATCTGTTCTCCATAGGTGTAGCAATTGGTGTGCAATCCATCATCCTAAATTTCTCGAGTGTTGTCTTGGTATATTTCATCTGAGAAACAAAAATGTGATTCTCTTTCTACCATACTTCCAATCCAAGACAATAATGCATCAGCCTGAGATCGGTCATGTCGAATGATCGATTAAGATCTTTCTTCATTGCATCGATCATCCTCACTGAACTTTCAGTGATGACTAGATCATCGACATAGACAACAACAATCACAATCTCCCCCCTTCTTTTTGAGGTAAAGATTGGGATCATATGGATTTCTAACAAATCCATGTTGTACGAGATGCTCATCAATCTTGATGTACCATGCCTGGGGTGCCTGTTTAAGGCCATACAGAGATTTCCTGAGTCTGCATACCTTTGCTTCTTGACCAGGTACAACATATCCCTCAGGTTGAGTCATATAGACTTCTTCTTGTAAATCTCCATTCAGGAAGGCACTTTTTACGTCCATCTGATGGACTTTCCAACCAAACTGTGCAGCTAGAGAAAAGATCATCCTGATCATTTTGATCTTAGCTGTGGGAGAAAATGTCTCCTTGTAGTCAATGCCTTCTTTTTGTGCATACCCCTTTGCTACTAGTCTTGCTTTATACTTGTCCACTATCCCATCTGCTTTATACTTTGTTTTGAATATCCATCTGCATCCAATGGGTTTCTTCCCTGGTGGAAGATCGACAAGCTGCCAAGTGTTATTTTTCATCACTGATTGATATTCAGAATCCATGGCATCTTTCCAAGATTTTGACTGTAGGGCTTCCTGGACTGTAGAGGGCTCATCAGATTCAATAATCTACTCATCAAAGAAAAGTTAACTTCTTCTCTTGCTTTACTGTGAGTCCGTGGTCCAGGGGTGGATGTATCTGGTGGAGCATCCATTCTTGCATCTCGTAATGTGCTAGTACACCACTTGGGCATACGTTGAACTATTCCCATGGGTCATGGTTCTATCTGATCAACACCATCATCCCCATCTTCACTTTCATCATCTGTGGGAACATCAGCTTCAATTTTTACAACTGGTGAAAAATCTACATCTGGTGAGTCTGGAGGAGGAGACTCTGCTTCCTTCTTCTCAAAAAACTCAACATCTCTGCTGGTGTAGACTTTTCTGGTCTTAGGATCCATCAATCTGTACCCAAGAGTCTCTTCACTGTACCCAATGAAGATGAGTTTCTGTGACTTCATGTCCAATTTCTTTCTATTCTGCTTGGGTATGTGCATACTTGCTTTGCACCTGAATACTCTAAGGTGTGCAATAGATGGTTTCCGCTTTGACCATGCTTCTTGTGGTGTTACTCCTTCAAGAGCAACTGTGGGCACTCTGTTCAACAAATACACTGTTGTTTTTGTTGCTTCTACCCAGAATGTCTTTGCAAGTCCAGAATCATCGATCATGCATCACACCATTTCCATGATAGTATGATTTCTTCTCTCAACAACACCATTCTGTTGCGGTGTGTGTGGAGGAGGCATTTGTCGATGAATCCCGTGAGTTTGTAGGTAGTCTTTGAACTCATTACTGGTGAATTCCCCCCCTGATCTGAGCAGAGAGTTCTGATGTGATGACCAGTTTCATTCTCAATGGCTACTTTGAACCTCTTGAAGGTTTCAAAAGCTTCACTTTTCTTGCGAAGACAAAAAATCCACATTTTCCTTGAATAGTCATCAACACATAGCATGAAGTACTGAAATCCAGAATGACTTGGTTGCATCAGACCGCAAAGATCGGTATGAACCAGATCAAGCTTACCATGAGCTCGATATGTACTCTTCTGGAATGATGCTCTGTGTTGTTTTCCTGCTAGGCAGTGAGGACACTTGTTTGTATCCTTCTGAAGAGATGGTAGCCCATGTACCATATTACACCAGTGAAGTGTCTCGAGATACTTGAAACTTACATGACCAAGTCTCTGATGCCACAACTGTGCTGAGGTAGAGTTCTTAGCCACAAGTGCTTGATCATCTCTGTGAACAAAATCAAGTTGGAACATGCGTCCCACATTGGAGGCTTTTGTAACTATTTTTGAGCCTCATGATTTATCTCGAATCAAACATGTTTTCTTGCCGGAATGACTATCAAAGTCAATTTTTAGGTTGTGATCAAGGAGTTGACTGACTGAAAGTAGATTCTTTGTCAACCCAGGGACATATAAGACATCAGATAGTCTGCAGTTGCGTGAACCAAGGGGTAGAGAAATGTTCCCAATCCCCTGAACTGTATATGAAGAATCATCTCCCAACGAAACATGATTTTTTGATGGCGTGTCCCTCATTGAAGTAAACTAGTCTCTGTGGCTGGTCATGTGTCGAGTGGCCCTGAATCAACATACCAAACATCACTAGATGACGTGGATGGTTCACTTGATCGAGCAGTGAACAAGTAGTCTTCATTATCTGAATGTTCTTCTTGCTCAACAATATTTCCTTGCTGATGGGGTCTTCTTTTCCAGTTCCCCTTTTTCTACCCTTGATTGTAGTTAGAATGTCCCTTGTGAGATTGTTGTGGAGGTCCAGAGTTGCTTGATGAACCTTTCTTGTAAGTATTGTACCAACAATCTTTTAGGTCATGTCCTCTTTTACAGATTGGACATTGCTTCTTCTGTTGTCTGTCCCCTTGATACTGATTTTGATTTTGGGACTTTTGATAGGAATTAGGTTTTCCTTTACCTTTTCCTTTCCATTTTTGATGTGAAGAAAGTGCCTGCTCTTCTTCATCATCCTTATTGTGCATTGCTTCCTCTTGTTGCAGTAGGTTTACCAATTTGTCAAAACTAACTTGTCGTATCTGACAAGTTTAGTGTTGTTACAAAAATATGGTATGAAGAAGGGAGTGCTCTCAGAACAATGGGAATGAGATCATCATCTTTGACCACTTCTCCTAGGGCTAGAAGTGAAGCCCTCAATTCTGCAACTCTTCTTAAGAAAGCTTCGATTTTCTCATTTTGTTTGAACTTCAATGTGTGTAACTGACTCTACAAATTCAGTATAACATTCTTGTTTTTGGCCTCATATACTGTGCTCAACTTATCCCATGCTTCTTTGGCTGTTGTGGCATCTCGAATGTGGGGTTGCACATCATCAGACACTCCAAACAAGATGATGAGTTTGGATTTCTGATCTGCTCTATCAAACTACCATTGTTGTGTTGTATCAGTAGTTGATCTGGTCAGAGTACCAGTCACAACAGGCCAGATCTCTTCAAACTCAAGTTGTGTCTTGATTTTTGTCTTCCATGCAGCATAGTTGTTTCCTCTGAGTAGTTGTGAATCTGGAAGAAAAAATTTGGGGGCATTGGTGCCCATTTTGTAGAAAACACTGACAGGGTTTGGCTCTTATCACTCCAGGTATAAGGTCTCCCAATCTATATACCATCAGTCTGATATACCGAACCTTTCTATATATGCACCCTTCTGATATACCCATCGGTACGTGGAAGAAGCTCACCCTTTCTATATACCCAGTGGTACATGAAAGAGGTGTTAACGTACGTGAAAGAATTCAATACGTGGTACCAAGACAGTACTGAAAGGGGTCTATTGACGATTATTGAAACCTCTGACTCTCATACGTGTGATTAACTTTGTATACAATACGTTCACTAAATTGGATAATATTCTCATAGTGTGTGCATTTTGACCTTATTACTCAAAGAAATATCCTCATGTCGATTTATATACTGATAATTTCTCAGTCAATGTCATGCAATCATTCACAGATGGATGGGATGGCTCATAGTGTGTGCACTGTGACCTTATTACTCCTTGTCGATTTAAAGGGTCGATGCCCAGATGAATGTTGTTGCAGCTATATTAGGTGTTAAGTGTAGTAGTAGTCATGATGGATTTACCCGTAAGTGCTTCCCAGAGGCACTGTATATACCGAACGCTGCGAATGAGATCTAGGATCTCGTGAGTGTTTCAAAACCAATTTTTATTACTTTTTGAGTACAATATTCTGCCAGTTTCTGAGCAGTTACAAAGTTTGCAGTTGACTATGGCAACCTACAAATTAGTGCAATATTTTGAAGTATACAAATTACATTCAAAAATTTGGAAAAATTGAATGGTAGGAAAAAAAAATTGTTTTACGGGCCCTGGTGGCCTCTGGAGCCCAAAATGACCCACTATGCCAAAAAATTGCAAAAATATAGCTGAAAATGCAATTTTTGGATAGGCCTCCTTTTGCAAAAAATGCCCGAAATGAAAAAATAGGCCTATTAGGAGAATTTGTTTTTTTACCCTAAATTAGGGTTTTTCTCGCTAAATATTTAGTGACCTGTTTAGTTATAACTAAATGGTTTAGCAGTGGTTTTTCCTGCTAAATCTTCCTCCAACTTTGACTGTTTTTCTAAATTTTCCTCCAAATTTTAAAATTCAAAAAACTTGTGTTTTTGTGTGATTCGAACCATGCACCTCCCACTTCTAAGTCTATTCCTCTATCCACATAGGCTCTATGTGCACTTAGCATATGAAATGAACAAATTGTATTTAAAGAAGATGAATTTTGAACTCACCTTTTGAAAAAAGTGATGTGGCTGGTGGATGGAGCTCCATGTGGCCTGCATGGATTGGAGTTGGATTAGGGTTCCTTTGAAGTAAAAAATCTGAGCCTTTACTTTTCAAACTTTGTTGCATACCTTTTGTTTTTGCTTTTCCTATTTTTTTCTTTTGATTTTGATTGTTTTGCTTTGCCTTTTTTTTGATTTGAATTTTTATTTTCTGCCGCTTTTTTATTTTATATGCCATGTTTTGTTTGTAGGTTGTGGCAAATTTGGCTGAATGGAGGTACTTTTTGCATTTCGCCACTTATTGGTTTGTGTTGCAGGATGTGTGTAGGTCCAGGACAACTCGTGGCTTGGCCAAGGGAGTGCACTTCCCTCTATAGTTTGGAGTGTTTTGGGAGGTCTTGACCAATGTTGCAACATGCTTGATCCATCAATGAAGAGCCCATGTTTGGATTTGTTACACATCTGAGCAGGGGACGGTGGGACCTTGGCCGATGCTTTATAATGGTGGCTTCGGCCTAAAAATTCCCAAGGCAAATAATTATATCCAATCATAGAAGAGGGCTTCAGTTAGTCTTCAAGCAGCAACTCAGTCAATGAAAACTTGAGCTCAGTCTGAAGCCTTTGCAAACAATGTAACTCAAAGCATCGGTCCAACTAACCAATTCCTCCAAATGCAACACTTGTCTACTAATATTAGTAGAGACTAAAGGCACCTCTAATATTAGAGGTAAAACCCCTAATAAATATCCTCTTTAATATTAAAAAATATATGGGGAAAATATATACTATATTTATGAAAAATGCATCTAGGGAGAAAATTTTCCTGGTGCAGGAGGCACCAAGGCAAAAAAAATTTTCTTTACAAACACCTGGAGAATTACACACAGGAGGTTGTGGGACTGCAGGGAGGTTTGGGAAGCTGCTGGAGGTAGCACTGGCTCTCTGGTGAAGCAAATTTCTTCTCCAAAACTTTTCCTTCCTCTGCAACCTTCTCCAACCTTCCAGGAGCTTCAATTCACTCTGGTACCAAATGTAGATTGAGCAACAGGGGCGGAAGCCTGATAAATTTATTAAACTCAATCAACCATTTACATAGGAGTGAGCTGCAATACTTATAGGTATTGTACAACTGAATACAAACAAGAAACTAAGTTGCACAGGTGCAACCATATTCCAGATTACATAAGCTTCCAATATTACATCCGGGGAAGCACAACAATAATATTGTTAAAACAATATAACAACATCCGTAATGTTTAAATAAAACAAATATGGTTAATAAAACCAAATAACAACATTATTTAATTAATAACATTAATTAAATAATTAATTATATAATCCAACCATTTTTTACGTTTAACTAGTTGCGATTTGTATTCCATGTTGCCATTTTTAGAAATTAATACTTTCACTCACATATTAATTCTTTTTTGAAGTAGCTAAAAAAATGCAATTAAAGTAATTTTTTTGTTTTGAAAAATTTGATATCATGCAAAAAATGAGTAAATTAAAACATAATATAAACTAATACTTACTTTCCACGAACATTTTGTAATATTTTTATGTCATGGTTCACATACAATTTCAAATAAAAACTCCCCCATACTAGATACTTGTGCTTGTCCAATGTTATACGAGATGGTTAGTCCTCCTTAGAATTAGGTGGAGAATCAATATCCACTCTCATTTCTATAGGAAACACCTCTTCAACACTTGTGGGGGTGGTCTCCTGTTGTTTAAATTGACAAGCACTGGATTTATGAGGTTGGATCGAAGACATTGACATGAAAGACAATGATATGTGATTGTACAATACATTAAAAATATCAAATAAATTTTAAAAATATTTTTTGAATAAGACTACAAATAATATAAAATAAAATAACATTTTACCTCTGTGCCTCCCTTGAAATAGGTGAAACATGATAGACCGCCTTAGAAATGTCACCACTTATGGATTATCGATCATGAAATGTACAAGGCTGAAAGTACACTACCACTAAAGAGGAGGATTTACAATTATATGATAAATTAAACATTCCAATAAATTAAAAAAGATCAAATAAATTTTATACATAATTTCTAGCTATGACTACAAATAATATAGAATAAAATAACATTTTACCTCCTTGCCTCCCTTGAAGCAGGCGAAGCATGATAAGCTACCTCAAAAATGTCACCACTTATGGATTATCGATCACGAGATGTATGACATTGCAAATACACTAACACTAAAGAGGAGGATATGCAACTATACGATAAATTAAAAATTCCAATAAATTAGAAATCCCAAAAATTCTAAAATAAAATTTTAAACATGAATACAAATATTATAAAATAAAAACAACATATTACATGTTTAGCTCCGTTTTAGCATGTGAAGCAAGATAACACGTCTTGATATAGTATTATTAGTGATATTGTAGTTAATATATCATTATTAGTGGCATTGCAGTCTATATATTATTATTAGTGGATGATACTTGTCATCTTGCGTATATTTCTAGTCATCTTAGTTAATGTTTATTAACTTAGGAGTTATCGACAATATTATTAATCTTTAACTTATTATAAATAAATAGACAAGTCTTGTTATAATGACTATATTAACCTTGTTTGTTAATTAATTGAATAAGTGATAATGGGACAAATGTTTCTAAGTGGAAACACTTTTTGTATTGAGTTTATCTCTGATTTTGATTGCATGTATTTATAAATAAAACTAGCCATATTTGAATCCATTATTTAAATTTATTTAGTTCATATTTTGTCATCAATTTCACTTACAAGAATACTAGTTGTTATCATGCAAAATTACTAGTATGTAAAATTGAAAACTTTAGCCATGACAACCAACCCCCTACTTGAAAATTTCCTCTCTTGGTCATTGTAAATATTTCCTCTAGCCAAATTATCCTTAATTTCATCCTCATTATGGCTCAGAGGAATGTTCTAACAAGATTTTCAAGTGCGTTTCATGTGCAGGTATGTTTCCCTAAGGCAATTTGTAATGTCATCGAGGTTCAAGGGAGAATAGCTATCCCAAAAGCCCTAGAAAAGTCCATTTTGGCCATTTTGTAATTGGTGGAAATCTTCTAGAAGCTGAACGGGAAGACTCAAACCATCTGGAAGTTGTACAAGAGATCCATGATGTTATCTAGGGAAATTTAGGGAGAAATGCTGGAAGAAATTGATGTCAGGAACAACTTGGGAAAAATAGGGCAATTTTGGTGCTATAATGATCAAGACTCCTCATGAAAAAAAATTCAATGATCAATGTTTGTAGATATTTTTCAAGTCGTGGGAAAAAACCTCAGTTTTTTGGTCCTTGTTCCCCTCTTGGTGAGCCCCACAATCTAGGAGTTAGCCACATTTTACAAGTTTTGGGGAAAAATAGGGTAAATCGGTCTTTTGAGGAATAAGTGGAACAATTGCTCTGTTTCACCTGTTCCCCACATTAACACCTTAACCAAAATGGGATAAGAAGTTGGAAAAATCATGTTTTATTGGAACTTTGGGAAATGCTCCCAAGTTCTTGGTGTTCTCTAAAACCCTGCCATACCCGACCCCTTAGCAATGCATCGGTTATATAGGTCTTTCTTAGCATTGCAGGAAAGGTTCTCAAGTTCTCCATGTTCCCCGAACCTCTGACTTACCTAACCCTTGGAAAAATTTATAATGTTTGGTGAAGTTAGAATTTTGTGGAGCTTCTATAACAATTCTCATGTTCCCTACAAACCCGCAAGTGCCAAATTAGTTAATGAAATTGGTAGTTAGGGATCACATCGGCTAATCATCCTTTTCATGGAAATAAGGAACAATTATTTCATTCCTTGTGTTCACCAAAACCCCAAATTTTCCAAAATAAATAGTGAAAAAATGACATCAGTTGTGTTGGCACTTGGTAGAACTCATGGAACAGTTCACAAGCTCCATCGTTACTCTGAAACCCTGATTCACCGCCAAAAGCAAGGAGAAAAGCTAAGTCGAACACGTCAGCTCCATGAGAAACTAAGGGAGTTGTTCCTCCATTCCCTCTATTCCACGAATCACTTCCCCACTTGCATTACAAGAAAAAGGTTAAGTTGGATTTTGAAGGATGACAAGGAACATTCCACTGTTCCTCCATTTCTCCACCAACCCGCCTAAACCGATTGTTTTGCTCATGTTCTAAAAAAACTCCCAAATTTTGCCAAGTGGAGATGGTATAAAGGATCCACAATTAAGTAATTATAATGTAATGATAAAATCATATATTTGTGCCTAATTGAATTTATTAAATCAAGTTTAGGAGATGAAAGGTCATAAGTGATAAGAAGGTGAAAGGTCATGTGGGATGGAAGATGAAGAGTCATGTTGTAAATCTATAAATTGGAATGGATTCTCCATTCCAAAGGGTTGGTAATTATTGATTGTTGTAAGTTTTTTATCTTTGTATAACTAATACTGTAAGCAATAAAGCTATATTTCTTCTATTTACTTTCCTATGTTCCTCTACTCTCTCTCGCTCTACTTTCCAAATTTGCAAGCAGTGTAATCTTGTATAACCAAGGAAGAACTTTTGGTCTTTGATTAATTTACTCATAGAGCTTTGTGTCTCTAATTTTTTAGTCTTACTGTTGATTTAATTTTTGTGTTCTTATAATTGAATGTGGACCTACTATGGCTATTGCATGTGAATTCTATAATTTTAATCATAACATTAACCCCTTCTCATTATTTCTCCTACTCTCCTTTACCTCTTTCCCAAGAAAATTCCACCCTTATACACTATGGAAGAATTTTTTCATAGGTTTAGTTGAGTATTCCTTAGTGATCCATGAATTAATATCCACCCCATAGTTTTAGTTAGTTTACATTCAATAATGAGAGCCTCCTCATATCCAAGAAGGAGGGGCTTAGCCTTGTGACCTTTGGTGAAAACTAATAATCTGCACCGCAAAAAAATATTTCATCAACATTTTTTTGCTGACTCCATTGGGGAAGATCTCCCCTTTGTGCAAATTTAATATATATATATATGAAAATACAAAAAAAATAGATATTTGAAAATCACAAAAAACCATAAAATATAAATTCAGAAATATGGAAACTCACTACTGAAAATTCACTGCTAATTTTTGCTATAAATTTGTCATTTCTAGGCTAAAAATTTCCATTTGCATGTTAGAAAATATATTTACAAAATTTAGTAAATAAGATATACAAGGGCTAATTGAGAAAGTGGCTTAATTCTCCTGACATTCGAAGAGCAATCATAAGCTAATTTCAGACTTCCCATTGTTCAAACAATGCGACAAGTTGGTCAAGAGTACCTCCCTAAATTTGATCCTAACTTTCTCATCAGGGAACCCCTTGAGGAACTAGTTACAACACCATTAGATATCATTCCTATAGAATAATAATAATAATAATAAGAAGCATAGGAAGAAAATAAAAAATTGATACACCTGTGCCATGGGGACATAATACCGGCCCATTGGCCCTACCTCCACCTCTGTATGATTTACAAAAGGGTTCTAGGAAGAATTTACCCAAATTTAAGGGAGATGAGAAACAATATCCAAATGATCATATTGGTGTATTCATCACAGCTTGTAGTGTATTATGAGTTACATACAAGGATGTATCGGTCTGTCTATTTATGGAATCATTGCAGGAAGTTGTTGCTAATTGGTTATATCACTTGCCATAGAGATCAATCACAAATTGGGTAGACATAAACTCCAAGTTTGAGGCTATATTAAATCTTGATGAAGATGCCCATGCCCTCTTTACATAATGGTCTAAGCTAAAGAACAAACCACATGAGCTGATGATTGAATTTTTTACCAAGTATAATAAGATGCTCTATAATATTCCAGAGATTGCAAGGCCTATGGATGATAATCAGTTGAGATTATTCACCAATACTAAACTACCAAAGGCCGGATTCATGTCAAGAAGAATTCAACCTGCCACTTTAGATGAGGCCCAAGAGTTTGTAGTAGATGTGGAAGATGATTTGTTGATGTTTGGAAAGATTAAGAAAGGACCAAGCAAGGACAAGGCTCAAAGATCGAGTTCTAGAGCCATAAACTCTAGTGATTTTTTTTTCTAATGATGTAATTGCTCTCAAGAAGAATCTTTCTTATAGTACCATGTACAAGGACATTCCGAGGAAGAACTTCCCTAACAAGAAAATAATATATGTTGCACCTTATAAAATTTCTCTTAAGGCTTTGCCCGTGAATTTTTCTTGTGGAATCATATTAGATGATGAAAATTAAGAAGGGGATGATTTAGAAAATGAAGGAGAGGAAGGTGAATTGCTGATTGAAGAAATTGGAGATGCAGAGGTTGGATTACTTCAAGTATGTATCTTCTTCTTAAGATGAGTATGACGATTTTGTAGCTGATATGAACAACCATTCTTGTGCCATTTTTACACGATAAAACTCTTGAAAAAGAGAAATCATCCAAGCAGGAAGAGAAGGAGAGAGAGGACCCTCAACTGGTGACTATACGAATAGAAATAATAATAAAGAGAGGTTCCCTAATTCCTCCATCCTTAGAATCATCTAGAAATAATTTCAAAGCCACACCTCATGACAAGGAATCTTGTAATCAGGGTAAGTCAAGGACTTCCATTTCTTCAAAAAATGATTCTTCCACCTTTTCATATTAAAAAGTAATGAAAAAATATTCAACTACATAGATCAAATCAAAATGTCAGTAATATTCCCCATACTTCTAAGAGTTCTTCATCTAGCTATGATATTATTGATCATGTGAAAACAACCAAAGTTTAGATTTCTGAATCAAAAATACCTAAAAACTCACGTTGAACAGTTTGATAAGATGGTCAAGTTTATCAAAGGTGGAATTTACAAATCTATTATGTAATCCACTTCCAAAGGCTTACCCCCCACACCCGATAAAATTAAAAACCAAAATATTCTAGCTTCCGTCCCGTCATCTACCAAAAAAATTAAAATTTTGTATGTTTCCTTATTGATCAATGGGTATCATCTTAACAATTGCATCATGGATTTCGGTGCATCTGAAAATTTCATGCCAACTAGGGTTTCTCATGCTCTTGGTTTGAGTCTCTCTTAGAAATTCATTCATTATTACTCAATGGAGACAAAGGATTTTCCACTTGTCGGAAGAATCAAAGATGCTCAAATTTATTTTGTAGCCTATCTAGAAAAGTGAGTGAATTATGGTGGCAGATATGAAAGATACCTATGAGATGCTGCTCAGTAGAATATTTTTCTAGGATATGGGAGGTAAAATATAGATGGAACGGTCTTCAGCCTTGATACTAGTCAAGAATGAAATGAATAAGCTCTTCCCTAAACCTAAGGTGAAATATACAGTTCAGAAGTCGGATGATCCTAGACCACAAATTATCTTCCAAACTAGGGAATTTGGGAAAGTTCCATTCAAGGAAAAAGGTAATGGAAAATAGTTCACGAGTTTTGAACAAGGTGGAGAGCTACCCACTCTAGAGGAAAGGGAAACAAATATTACTGACGAGATTTGGAGCATGGAATTTAATGGAAGTTTTTCAACAACAAGTTCAGGTGTAGGTATTGTCTTGATTCATACACAAGGAGATTTGTTCCCTCTAGATTACAAGTTGTAGTTATCTAACATTAACAATACTATTGATTATGAATCCTTGTTTCTTGGGTTTTGAGCTACCGAAGAAATAGGAATTAAGAAGCTCATTGTGCAGGGATATTCTGAGTTGATCATGAAACAATTAAGAGATGTATTCCAAGTGAAGAAATCCCATCTCTGTCAATATAGGAACATAGTTTGGGATTTCCTAGAATCCTTTGATGCATTTGATATCATGGTAGTTCTTCAAGATCAAAATTCTAAGGCTGACTCATAGGTAGTGTTCACCTCTTTGATGATTCCACATACTGATTTTGGTGGAAAAACATTTTCAGTAGAGATGATTTTCTGCCAGTGTTCTAAACAATTTGGATATTCAGAAAGTGTTTATTGATGATAACCACATTCTATACTTCTTACAACAGACTATATATTTCACGTCTATTTAATTTGAAGGAAATGAATCACTCCTACAGTAGTTTATTACAAATATAGTGTTAATAACACAATTGACCAAGAAAATGAAGATAACGTAATCTAATTAAAAGGCAACATAATTCCAAAGGGGCTACTATCATTGGAGGAATTATTTAACAATCATGATAGGTTTATCCATGGTAAAGCCAAGGATCAACCTAGATCTTCATCCAAATATGATAAAATAAGCATCGATACAAAGTGAACAACCAAGGATGGTGAACAAAGGAAAATGTTGTTCACCTGAGGAATGAAGAAACTTCTCAACCTTACTGAAGAATTATTCATATGTATTAGAATATTCATACGATGATCTCAAATCCTTTCAAATGTATTCAATACAATGCTCCATCCCCCTAAAAACAAATGCGAAGGCCTTTAAAAAAAAGCAAAGATAGTATAATCCAAAGATTACCGAAACCATCAAAATAAAAGTCAAAAAACTACTTAATGCCGACATCATTTTTCCTATCCACAACTCAACATGGATAAAAAATATCATATCGGTCTAGAAGAAGAATGGTGAAATCTGTATCTGCGTATAGTTATGAAATATCAATCAAGATTATCTAAAGGACAACTTGCCACGTCCTTAACCCTAGATCATATATCAAGATACGGATAACTGGGTGGTGGCTAACATAATCTCTTATCATGTAATATAATATTTATTTATACTTTCATATGCTTGGTGGGCTGACCTTATAGCTCTGGGTAGTATAATAGGGTATATATATAGGAGTTAGAGAGTAGGATATTATGAGGAAATTGAGCACTTGAGTCTTATTGTATGGTTTGGAGGTTACCCCCTCGAAGTGGCCAAGTCGTCGTATTTTCATATTGTGACCATTCCTCCTCAATTTTTTGTGTTCTTTGGTGTTTAATTGCTTCTTATAGTCATATCTATCCAAGTAATTTCATTACAAGTGGTATCAGAGTTGCAATCTCGACCAAAATTAGGTCAAAACCATATCTTGGGAACAACTGCGAATTTCTCAACTAAAATTTTACCAAAGTTGCAACACATATCAAGTAATATTGTTAGAAAATTTCAGGATTTTGTGATCTAATTTCCAAAATTTATCTCCATTTTAGGGTTTTTCCTAAATTCACTCCATACGCCACAATTTTAGAAAATTTCAAAGTTATTTACATTTTTGGAAATCTCTATAAAAAATAAAAGGGGGTTTATTCTTTGTAATTTTTGGATTAAGGCATAAATAATTCATAAATTGGACACTTAAATATTGATTAAAGGAATTTATTCTAGAAACCACGATTTTTGTGCACCATGAGGACAATGTTCTATGGAAAGGGTGAGGTGAATGTTAGAGAATGGTGGGTAGAATTTAATAAGATTTTATTTCATGTACATGGGCATGGTTTTGGTTTTCATTTTGTCTTGAAGGTTCAACAAGTATGTGGGTATCTCAATTGAATCAAGAGTGTTCAGATTGGTCTTGGGAGGAAATGGATCAAGTTTTCTTGGGTAGGTGGCATACAAAAGAGGTAGGAGATGAAGGAGAAGAGGAAGGACGATAAGGAGAGGGAAAAGAGGAAGAAGAAGAGGAAGAAGAAGGAGAAGGAGAAATAGAAGAGTTTAGATAGTTTGGATCTAAAGAGGGAAGCTTCAATATTTTTGTTTGAAGAGTACACCCATTAGAAAATTTATATAAATGAAGTTTAAGTGGATGGTAAAAGGATTATTATTTTTGTATAATTGAAGCTCTCTCATCTCAAAGATATTTTTCCACTTTCACATACTTGGAACAATTCTAGATTTTGGAATGACATTGCATAAAATGTTTCAACCCAGTTAGAGTTACCTATGTTGGATAAAGAAGGCAAAATTGGTTTAGAACATGAGGAAATTATTTAGATACAAAATGTGGAGAGGAGAGTAATTCTCAAGTATCTAATCAAGTGGTAACTTAGAAAGAGGAATATTTCTTGCACCAACATCCAAATATCATCAATATTAAGGATTGCACTTGTGTGAAGAAGCCTCCAAAAATTGTCAACATTGGAGACCATTTTGATTTAAAGGGGAGGGACATGTCATGCCCTTAACCCTAGGTCATATATCGGGATATGGATAGCTAACTAGTGGCTAACATAATCTCTTATCATGTCATATAATATTTATTTATCCTTCCACATGCTTCGTCGGTTGGCCTTAGAGCTCTAGGTAGTATAATATGTTGGAATCAAAAGGAGTGAGTTGGGGGGGGTGAATAAATACACTAAAAAATTTATTCCATTTCCATTTATCATTCGTACAACCATTCAATTAAACATTAACCATATGTGTGTTCACTTAAGCATTGAATCAACCATACACAAGAGAAAAAAACAAGAGAGTACACAAGAACACAAAATTTATGTGGGAAACCCTCAAGAGGAAGAAAACATACCGAAACTCTACTTATATTACACAAAATAAAAAGATTTAGTGAAACACCAACTTCACAAAGAGCACGAACACCTAGTTTAGTAGAACACCAACCCCTAATATAGTGAAGCACCCAATCCATAAGTAGGCTAAAACCCCCTAAGATGATCAATCACCAGCTCAACCACATTTGGATTAAGATATCTGATGTAATTTTTCTGCCACAACTAATGGAGATCACTTATTCAGCCCACACACCTTTAAATCCTCTTTAAACCCTCATTTCTTCAACTCGTTCAAACTTACATTTTCATGACCTGATTTGGATTTGAACACTTGCACTCATTATCTCTAACATTATTCATATTTTTAAACACATATTCAGCTCTCTCCAAATTCCTTTGAATAGATTTCAATATCTCACCTAGGTCACATGTTCCCTCCTCACTCAAATAGTTCAATTATGAAACAAACAAACACATTTATATGCTTCTGAAATATGAAACATACGGTATGTCAGTCCTCATCCAAGAGCATGACCAATACAACTAAAAAACATAAAAATAAAATTAAAAAAATTCATAAAATGGACCCATATAGGTCGGCCCATGCTCTAACACACCAAACAAGCCCAAAAATGGCTTAAAACCCCATCACTTGATTCACCAAAGACCAAAAACCTCATCACCATGATTTTTAAAAACCTATAAAATCCTCACACATGTCAAATATGACATAAAAAAATCATCCATGGTTGTACATTAACTTAAACCAATCAAATTCTTCATAACTCTATCAAGAAGGCCCATATCATTCTCAAAATAGTTGTTTCCCAGAACTAGTCTTCACATATGGACCTCTAGATCACACCATAGAATGTCAAATATGTTATGTAACTAATAATTGTAAATACAATTACATTTATATCATATCCATCATTTCTAGATATCATGAAACTTCCATCCATACAAACCACACTTACTTTTCTCTTCACCAAATTGAGGTTCCCAGAAAGTGGTTTTGGAAAATCAACTGGTCTTCACCCTTTCTACCACTTTCATGATCTCTAAATTCCTTAAATATGGAAAAAATGTATCCCTATTCACTCTCATACTGATAAAAAGTATCAAAAAATCCAAAACATGAGACTTCTACCTCAATCTTCTAGCCAGAGCAATTTTGTCTTGAGAAGCAGCCTTGGTCTTCAAAAATTGAGTTGGTTCACCTATCAAACCTCATCATCAAGAGACAAAATTTATACCATTGGAAATCCCTCTGAATCTAATTTCCATAACATATTACATTTCCTTCCAACCTTATGTGGAAGGCCTTCAACTAGGTCAATCTTCGAAATTGCTCCAAAACTACCCTTTTTGGTCTCAAGGACCAGTATTCATAAATAGGGCACACTTTGACCTCTAGGACCTCAACCATGATCTAAAACTAGGATAAAATAATTTTAATTTATTTCATACCTCCTTTGGACAGATTTTCCTGAAATTGAACCTCTTCAGAAACTTTCCTTTTTGAGTGGGGTCCAAAAATCATCACATGATCTATGATACATTTATGGAAATATGTAGGATTCATCTACAACCTCCAATCATCAAGTTTAAAAAAAAATCAAAACAAGCTCAATATACTCATTTTTCTCTAAGTCACTTTGAGCTAAGGTTTAACTAGGGTTTCAAAATAACTTATCTTCTTAATGATCGTTCATAAAAACAAGATGATCAAACCATCTCATTATTTTTTCTAAACCTTATTATTTCCATGAAAAATCATCCCCTTAAATATCTGGCTCCCATGTAAAGCACACAATCCACAAAAAGCATCAGAAGATCAAATTTTAATTCAAAAAACACTCTCTAGAAAATTTAGTTTTGTCAAAACTAATGTACCTTGTAAAATATTCTTCAATTTGACCTAAAACTTGTCATGAAGCATCATGTCAACATCCTCTAAATTTCCATATTCAACATATAGTCCAAATTATCCTAAAAATATCCAACCAAAATGACTCACCTATGTCATCTTGCCTTGTTTACGTCTTCATGTTTCCCAAGGATGATGAAACACTATCTAACCACTGAAAATTGACCCGAAACTCGTCATACATGACTTTTATACCATCAACATGATTATATCATGCTTGGATAAGACTGATCAGATCTAAAATTTAAGTAACGAACTCATTCTACATGCTCTAGGACTAGAAATAAGCCTAGAATGACTGCTTCACACCATGAAAAAAACTATGAAATGACCACATTGACCTCATATAAACTATTAAACACTATTGACACATCATAAAAAATATGATTTACCTCATGAAAACCTTTAAACATCTTGGGAGAACTCAAACTATGACTATGCCTACCAAACCATGCTCCAAGGCTTCATAGAACATCACCAAACATGACACTAACAATCAAAATTCATGGTTGATAGTGATTTACACCTCTTGGAAAATCATATGATATCTACACACCCTTATCCATAAATGGACTTGACATCAATGACAACACTAATACACAATGGCTAACAATATCCCCCTTTATCATTGATGACAACCAAGTTCAGAAACATTGATGGAAATCATAAGACAAAACACACCTACTTGACTCTTTTCCATGTATTTGATGCTTCTCTCCCCCTTTGAAATCTATGAAAAAGGCTACAAAGAAGATTAGACATGGAAAATGACAACAAACAATGATAATAATGTAGAAAAACAACTTACTTTCTTGAATGGATCCCCCTTGGAATGTACTTGCTCTTTTTAACCTCAACAACAACAAAACTGATCCATGGACTTGACATGATCATAAAACTAGCTCCCCCTAACCTGATATCCTCTTAAAACTTATCTTCATCCATCTTTACCACTTCTTGGTCTTTTCTTGAGTGAAACAATCAACCTAATTCATCATTCTAGCATGCAAATATGTCTTATCTTCTCTAGACTCTCTATTTTTGAATTCTTCACAACTTTCCAATCACTGTAGAAATTTCTTGAACAAAGGTACATAAAACATAATTTTACACCAAATGAAATTTTACCATTAGTCATTACTGAAATATCATGCCTAGATCCTATTTAGACCATTCTCAAGTAAAGATCACATAATCAAACTTAACTTCATATTTTTTGGTTATTAACAACTTGAGGGAAGAGTTCCCTAAGTCTCATTCTCACTCTATTTTAGTCAAAATTATCCAAGCTATAGACTCAACTCAAACATACAAAAAAACCTCCAAGTTCTCCCCTTGACTGGATATGACCAATATCTATCTAAAAAGAAAAACCTTGAGCCTATACCTTAACCAATTTATCATAGAAGAGGATCATCCTATTAATACAAACTTGAAACTTCATTTCAATGCATACTACCATTCTGTAATGATATTGTACTTTTTTGGAGTGAAGGCCCAGCTCCACCTATCTTGTAAAATCTTGATCTTCCTTATGAAGCACCATTCTAGCTCTTAAATAAAATTAAATCATTTTCATCTATTCACCTTGGATTGTTAACCACTTGTCAGAGTTTTATCCTTCTTCATACTACCGTGAGACCTCTTTGTTATCACAACCATCATCAATAAGATGTAAAAAGTATACATATTTGAACCCCTCTTCTCTTCTTGGTATAATACTGATGGTTGATTTACATGTTACAGACCGTGAAAAATATGATCATGTAGATGCATTTTGCATGTATTAGCAAATTACCATTTTGACACTACAATATATTGTACCCTTCACAACTCTCGATCATAACTTTCAACCTTGCATTATATTTTAATAATATTCCAAGCAAGAATATGCTATATTATGTCATGGTGTACTGATCAATCAAGCCTTTGATAACAAACATGATCCTTCAAGCCACTTGTAAAATGCCATTACGGTCTTCAAAAACCATTCCCTGACACGTAGCTTATCACTTTTTACCATTTCACAGTCATTAACACCTATTTTTCTTCCCTAAGTCCTATTTGATTCTCTCCTTGAGACTAATTTGTCAAACTATGTCTTTTTTATTTGATTAATGATAAGCACACTTATGATTTTGACCTTCATAGTCCTTCTTCCTTCAAACTTCAACATGGATGAACATACTTAGATCCCCTTAGGTTGGTACTTCATGTCATGATGACATTTCTAAGAACTCATATTGACTTTGTAACACATGTTTTGACTCATATTCACAACTCAGAGAAGATGACAATATTTTTAAGGACTCTTTTCATGAATGATCAATGTGACTTTTACACATAGACTAGGTACACACTACTTATGACATGAAAAAGTAAAAATCATAAAGTTTCCTTTGATAAAGCATCAAACACAGACTCTTGGTAGGATTGATAGTGATTATCATGATTAAACACAGACTCCCATTCTTCTCAAATACCCTAATCCCATGATAGAGACCTTAACTCCTTCCATAAAGTAAAATCTCATGATAAAGTTCACTTTTAAGAGAGATTCATACATTTAAGATTAGTTTTAGGACCTTGATGCAAGCTCAGATAATTAAAACAATCTTTCAACCCTCAGACTCAGTAATCATGCATGTACTTCCTTTGACTAAGAGAACACTGACTTTCTTCTTCAATGTCAACACTTTTCAACTCTATAACTAGGCGCTATGATATTCATCCTTCTCAAACCTTCATATGAAGTCATTACACCATATTTGTATGGTCATGTAGAATTATCACTGAGTTACAGTATGATGGAAAAGTGACATGCGAGCATGGGAATCTACAAGTAACTCTTCCTCGCACCCGACCTCCCGAGGTCATGCCGAGATAGCCGGTGGGGATGGAATAGACGTGGGGTGCCGATAAAATAGTTAGGTAATCTTATGTCTTCAACACGTAATAATGGGATTTGCAAATCTAAGGCAAAGCAGGCCCTCCTAACCTACGATGTGATAGATCATTCGGTGAGGATAGCTGTTTGAAGGCTCCAATCAATATCGAGCTATGTTGTGATCCAATCTATGGGTTGTGGGATACATGGAAGATTACCTATGGATTCTTTGTATATATATCCTAACAAGGTCATGAAAATGGAATGGCTAAATGTGTAGTGGATCTTTTGGTGTTTTATGGATGATTCTTTGGTCTAGTCCAGAAATATTTAGCTTGATTAAATGCTACATTTAATAATGATAGTTGTGTGATGATGTCTGGTGGAAGTGGAGAGGACCTAAACACCAACGTTCACAAGCTGGTGTCAATATTTGATTGATTTGTAGGCCCGTTGGGTTGTGGGACCTGTGGATCACAACCGTAAGTTCATGGTTGTTGTGGACCTCCTATGGTCATATGAAGAGTCAACCCATGATTCTGAGTATTTAGTAATCGTATGCCTTTTCAACCTCTACGTTTAGAACTAGAAGTTGCACAATTTTCTCAGAGTACCTAACAGATGTTCTGGCAACTTGGATACGTAAGCTAGTGTCTATATCAATGGGGAGGTCTCTTACATCTGGCTGTGGGACTAGTGGATCACAACCGAATTTTTGCTTTCTTTTAGGTCCTTCTATAGTCACACGGATATCTATCAAGGTAGTCTATAATTTGGCTGATTTGACCAGAATATGTGTGCTTTGTCATCTTCTATGTTTAATCCTCTTAGCTGTGTGCTGATTTCTTGTAGGTCTGTTGTTATCCGGAAGACCTAAATTCTGAGATTTTGGTCTATGTTAGTTAATGCTACAACAAGATTTGGTTGAGGCACGATTGGCTCAAAAATGTATTCCCTGGGCTCCCTAGGTCCCGTTATTGTCATACAAGATCAGTATAAACCTAATTGAAACAAAATAAACTAATTATGCAAGATATATCTACAACATATATATATATTCCTCTATTTTTTGTATTTTTGATAGAATTTTGAATAGAATTGAAAGAGCAACTAATCTAATATATTCAGAAAATGACAACTAGTCTAATAACAAAATTAAAACAAGCAAGGTAGCCCGGTGTAGCTACTTGCCTGTGCAGTTGTGAGTTTATCCTAAATAACTAGATAACTGATTAACTTAATTGAAAGACTCTCGATCCTACCTTAGAAGTGAGGAATGAATCATAGTTTCTGAGAAACTATCAATCCCCACAGCTTCCCCAACAATATCGAAAATGAAATTTAACTAAAATGAAATATTTCACTACTCTATTTGATATGTTTTAACTAGAACTTTGACAGATAAAACCTGGAATTTGCAGAATAGTGGAAAATCTAGTAGTGTATGACTTTGTCCCCTTAGAATGATCTCCTTTTTCCTTTGTGTTCACGTGAATCCAGAAGAGCATGTATATGCTAGCATCAATAGAAGAAGGTATTTGAACAATGACAGCTTTGGATATAGACCGAATATAATGCGAGTAGGGGAGGGACAACACAAGTGACAGAGCTTGGTATATACAATTCCTAAGGGGATTTATTGCGGGAATACAACAAAAGTGTACAAAGAGATTCTAGAATCTACCTTCTGTGAAGAAAACAACCTGCAACTCTAATGGATTCAATCTACAAATGAAACTACTCTACTCTAAACTAATTTGTATGAACATCAATGAACAATACTAAAGCAAGAAGATCGAATGGCTTCTAATAGTAAAGGAAAAACTAGTATGGATGCAAAACATGAAAGAAAAATGAATTCTAAGCAAGAAATTGAAAGACTAAACAATGGAAATGAGAAGTTAAGGGGCCATTTTCTTGAAAACAAGTTGGCTATTTATAGATTTCACATTCACCCAAAGGTAATTTCTATTATAACTCTTTTACCATTAAACAATGAAGAAACACTATTCTAGGGAACATAAAACATTAATACGAGCTAAGGCGGTTGAGAAAAGATGGTAAATGTTGAAAAATTACGAAGTCGTGATCAAAATAACGTGCTGGAGAACATGTAAAGGACCACCACCCTGAGCAGGGTGGCGGTTTTGTCACTGAAGGTCAAAAAGCTAGAAAAAAGAAAGGCAGAGGATAAAGTGAAGCAAAAATTTTTTAGACAAGGTGCCTGGGATGCTAACATACACTTGGCAAGTTTTCCTGGATTTTGAACACCTTACAAGGTGACCTGTATCATCATTGGGGCATGTGTAACATCGTTCCGGTGGTACAATACCCTACAATTTTGGGTACGTACAGTTACCACTCTCCATCTTGATTATGACTAGATTCATATGTGGATCATGACCTGTGATGCAACTTCTATCCCATCTTCAAGGACTTGTTGAAGATATTTTAGACTCACTCACACAACTGAGGGTAACATGATAGAATTTATGAATACCAAACCATTTTACTTGGTGGATTATACAAGAACACACTCACTTATGACCATTATGATGACTTGGGCTCATACCATGGACTCTTATGGGACCAACAACTCACTCATAGGCTTATTATCCCATGACAACATATTGGATGCTCACTAAAATATTTAAACACAGGTATTTCAAGGATTTATCAGACCTTAACTAAGCTACAATTCTCCATTTGATAGAAAATTCACCTATTCTTAGTTCAACTCTGTCACTTTGATGCTCTGCTCTACATAGAACCAATTTTGATGTCTCCTAACCCATCTAACTTCACATGAATCTTACAAAGTCCCTTTTATTACTCATAGACTTGTTTTCAGCTTTGAAACTCATAAAAATGTGATGAAACAAATCAATCAATCATGTGATCAACATGGAATGAACTCATACTTTGCAATACAAAAAATCATACTTCTTTGACATACTCATTGACTCAGGACATGAAGGAAAGAGAATAACTTATGAATTATCAAGACATATTGACTTCACTTTTAACAAAACAACATAAACCTTAATCGCTACAAGAACTCCTAACATGATGAATATATGCTTCTCAGTTGCTCAAGATACTTGATCAAAAAACTTTAATGAATTGACTGATGAATCACCAAGAATATGACATTCTCACAAGGACTCAAGTAAATTTAGACTCCTTATCACTATTTACTCAAACAATACTTCATGATACATGAATCCTTGAATCTTTTTTTGCTTGATAACCTTAAACAAATTTTGATAGAGATTTTTTTTCAAGACAAGAATATGATGGATAAGAAAAAGATATACCTTAGTAGGAATGAAACAACCTTGCAGGGATCATAACCATGCTTCCTTTAGCTAATGAATGTCTTCTAGAAGCCTAGAGAATAAATACAATACTTATTAGATCAATTAAATTGTACATCATCATCAAATGTGACCAAGGGCTCTAGCCTTTCTCTCTCCTTATTTCTTATTCCCTTTGACATACACTGCGTACTAGATCAATGAAGTTTAGTGACATACATGTGAAAAAAGGTGAACACAGGAGATCATTCAACAACACCTTAGAGGAGGTTCCCTAGTCAATTCCACAAACTAGGGTGCTCCAGGTGCCCCTATCCCTCTCCACACACCCCAATATAGCTAGATAGTCTAGATATGTAATTTATTGAGCTCTTGTGTGGTTGTTTCCTCCTCATGTTCATCTAGTCTTCTCTGTGACATAGTCCCGTGACAACTTCGAATCAACTTAGCCCTTCTTAACCCTCTTTTCACATTAGGATTTCATGTTCTATTGTTTAGTATTAAACCCTGGTCATTGTTGTTTTCATTGATGTCAAGTGGAATTGATAGAAAAGGAGTGAATGGTGAAGTGAATCTTAGTCAAAGTCATGAAGGTTGATTAGTAATGCCTTCTTAGTGGCTTAATGAGCATTCAAGATGGTTTAAGGCTAGTTTCAGTGTTATGTAGGCCTGCTTTGTCAGGAAAGAGTCCATTAGAAGCATGGAAATCATTGTTATGGCTGGATCAGATGTTCTAAAGGTTAGATATGATGATATTATCATGGGCAAGAGCTCTTACAGTGAGTTCCAGGTCAGTTGGTGGAAGTCTCAGTTAAAACTAGCTCATTTAAGCCTGTCTCTAGAGCCTGATGAGGTGTGAAAGGTTGGTAAAGTTCATAAAAATACAATATGAGAATGGGATGAGCCTTGGAATGTTGTCTAGGGAATGTATGAGCAATAACAAGGTTTACTTTAGCTCCTAGAGGTAGATTTACAAAGTTCACCAAAGTTGATCTTGAGCACTAGTTGTGTAAAATGATGCAAATGAGATAGGTTTGAAGAGTAAAGGAATATTTATGATGAATAAAATAATGGATCATGTATAGGGGTGAGTTTTTTTTATTCATTCTGAATTTCATTAAGTTCTAAAGAGGTATGTGAAAGTTGTGTAAGTGTTTCTAAAGTTGGTTCATTAAGAAATGGAAAATGAGTTGCCTGTCTTCTTAGCACCCAAGAAAAAATGTGGAGCCTTATTAAAATAAATCATAGAAGGAAATTTTGTATAGAACTCCAAGCTTGAAGTGTTGTAATTGTTTTAGGTAAAATGGATAAGTATCAGAGAAGTTACAAGAATTCTTCTAGCACGTTTTCTATCTCTTCAGGTCTTCTTCTTGAAGTGTTTGAGTTGAAATGAGGTTTTTTGAATTCTTGTAAAGTTTGTGAAGTGGTGAAATTTCTTACATCTTAATGAGGTATTATCCATGCCATAGTGGTGATAATTATGTAATCCAAACATAGTCTTTCTAGCCATTCCATTTTAGTCTTGCAAGGGCATTCACACTCAATCATGTTAACTGAAAGGTACAATCAAGTTATAGTGCTCAAAGTTGTTGTTTGTAGTGGAAAGTGGTTCTAGATTTTATTTTAAGTTCAATGTTGAGATAATGAAGCATTTGGTTGATCCTTGTAATGAGTGTTAAAGCTCAAATATCTTATTTCCACACTGTATTGCTTTGTTTTGCTAAGAAAACAATATACAAGGGTATGTTTGAAGGCCCATTTTTCATGAAACCTCTCCCTCTCAAGACCTTCAATGACATCATCAGGTCTATCCTGAAGTATAGATGACAAGAGAGGTGTTTCAAATGTGGATACTAAGTAAAAATGGAGGAGAATGTGTGTATGTGCCTATTGACGATCAGAATGTGAAGTGAGATTCTCTATGCAAAATGGTTTCATCACATAAAGAGAATTGTTTAATATGAAAATGTTGCTGTTAGATGCTCTAAAGAGGTCAATAAGGTTTTAATGGTCCTCAATGAAAAACCAATATTCACCAAAACCCAAGTAGCATATTGTGAACTCATCAAGGAATGTTTTACAATCTTATTTCTACATTATGCACTGGTTTTTCCTTTTTTTGGGAATAAATGGTAATGTTTTAAATCATTTGGATGCTTGGAAAAAATGCAAGGCATACTCACAGGTATACAGAAGGAGAAATTTTCTAATTTCACTAAAAAATCCCCAATAAATTCCTTTCTAAAGCCTCTCAGGCTTGCACTGTAACAAAAAACCCTGACCTTAGGGTTTAAAAGAAATAATGGATGAAGAAGAAAATATAACCAGTGAAAATAAATGAAAACATCAAGTTATCTCTATATTGATATATTAAAATATATTCTTCAAATGTTGTGTGATTTCATTGATGTTCTGAGGAGTTCTCGATGACAGTTTTTCTGAAGACAAGCTCTTGACCCCATGCAAAGTGAAAAATATACTTCTAGTAAAAATACTTCGAAGAAAAATTCTAATCCCTTAATGAAAAGCACATTTAACTTTGATATGGTCTTGAATTGACTTGAAAGGTGCCAAAACATGTATCAGTGATGAAATTGATAGTGTATACTTGACTCTCTACCTCTGCGGACTATATAAATGCAAATTTCTTCACAATAAAAGGTTAAAACTTTAAAATGTGTTCCTTTTATCATCAAAGAAGTTGATAAAGCACTCTCACTGTCTAAAGCTCACAATATATGACTATCACAGTTCAAGACAGTGAAGTGTTGAAAATATTGTTAAAGTGATTGTTTGAAATTCTTGTGAAAATGAATGGTCTGTGAAAATGAAAGACCTCCTTTTTAGATTGAAGAGTTGTTGAACTCTCTAGTTTGAGGTAGTTGGGTTCTTGGAGAAACTAAAGGGCCATAGGTAGTTACAAGAATCAAGAAGGTAATTTGTCTTGAACAAGAAAATGTGTAAGTCCAAAAAGTTATGAAAATGATTGTACAAAGAATTTGAAGTGGGAGTTATCCTAATTAAGAAAACTTGAACAAAATTTATTAGTGATTATGTGTAAATGAAAAAGAGAGAAGAAAAAGGTATTGTTGTTAGTTTTTAGTCAAAAGGCAGAAGACACAAAGATAGATATGTGAGAAATTTTTGTTGGTGAAGTTTATTGAGTGTTGTGAAGTGTGTAGAATTCTACTAGAGTGAAATAAAAGTTTGGATACATGTGAATAGAGAAAGGTAATTGAATGAATAGTGATATTGTGTGGTGAAACAAATAGAGAACATGATTACATCTTAAGATGAAATGCATGGGGCAGGTAAGTATATGAAATTACATTCATAAAATGCATGTGTGAGTTAAATGTGCTAAAGTAGTGTAAGTGAATGCTTAAAAATATTGAAAGAATGTAGTGTGGATATGTTCGTGAATAGATACATGAAAATGTTACATCATATGCAGGGAATGTGTGAAAGTAGTGCAGAAGTGTGAAATAAATTGAATAGTCTAATTTTCAGAGTGAAATTTGCAAATATATGCATAATATTAAGACCGAGACAAGAGGCTTGAAGGTGTTGAAGATATAATTTAATGATAGTGACATCTACATTACAATTTTGAGTATTGAATGTTGAATAATAAGCATAAATTTGAGTTAGAAAGCCAAGAATAGTGAGTGAGTGCTTCAAACAGTTAGACAATAGATGAACGGAAAACAAGGGCTTGAAAATTGATAAATTTATAGGTGAAATAAGAATGTTAGGTTGCAAATTTAGGGTCATAATAAGATGTAATGCATCCAAGATGAAGAGTGATCAAATTTTGTGTACACACTGAGTTTTAGCTCAGTATAATCAGGGAGTTGACATGTTTCCTTACAAGTTGTAGCTTGTAGAAGGTTAGTGGTTGTTGACTAAATTACTATGGGGGTTGTAGCTTCCATCATCAAGTTGTAGCCTCAAAATTTAAGTTATAGCTCAACTTGAAATCAATGTAACACATATGACAGTTTTTCCAAGATTAGTTCTATGATTTTAGTGGGTTTTCTCCCTTTTGGGTTTCCCACTTCAAAATACAATGTATTGTTTCTCTCTCATCTACTTGGTTATGGTTTCATGTGCTTTTCTTAACAAGTTTTGAGAAGTAGAAATAATTGAAAAGTTTAATGAGACACTTTTTCAACCCCCCTCTCAGTGTCCAAGTTTTCAACAATTGGTATCAGAGCCTGGTCCTCTCGAATCAAACATAACATCTTGGAAGTGATCCCGAAGACACATGCATGTGTTGATTAGTAGAACCAGTGTTGAAAAGGAAGTAATAAATTTCTCAAGCTCTTATAAATGAGTTAAAGATAGAAATCAAGCTCAAGTGAGTTAGTCATGGTCAAGAACTCAATGAGATGGCTTCATTTGTTAAGAAACTATCAAAGGCCTTGAGAGAATAAGAAAATACTTATCTTAAATTTGAAGAGGAAACATGGACCCTGAAGATTGAGTTGGAACAAGCTACTAACTAGCTTGATGGCTTGTAAGGAAACAAGAGACATTTTGGTAAAGTAGAGAATGAAATATGCAAGGAAATTGTTATCTAATTTCCTCCACCACCCATTGAAATTAGATAACAAGAAGATTCCTACTGTGAGTAGTCAAATTAGTTCTAGGAGTCTCAGAATGAATACGAAAGGAGTCAAACCTTTGGTAATATGGGGAAAGACTTAGCCAAATCACAGTGAAAAGCCAAGCCCAGGATGAGTCAACTCAAAAATGCTAATGGAGCCGCGAGAGATGCCGCGTGCCATTCAACGCAATGCCAAAAAATAAAGGGAAGAATGAAATCTCAAAACCCCATGGGAACTTCCACGTGGATTAAATGATAAGGGGCCTGCTAAGGAAAGGATCCTCATATTAATGTACAACAAGTCCCATTGTAAACTCAAGGAAAAATAGAAGGAGCCACAGAAGATGTTGAGTGTCATCTTAGTGCACTTTCAAAATATGCAAGAAAAGTGGAGACCCTGGGTATGCACTTGGCCTCTACATGGAGCTCGATGCGATGGGGCCCCAAGCCCAAAGCAGGTTGTACGAAAAGGTTAGCTATAGGTCAATGCCACGTGTGAATCAGTAATGAAGCCACCGAAGGAGCTTTAAATACTGAGTGTATTTTAAAAGATCAGGGAGAGGCAGTTGGAAAGTAGTTGAGGATGCATTGAATGAGCATGACTCTTCATTTTCTCTAACTGTAAGTCATGGGGTAGTGTGAGGGAGATTTTACAAATCTATTTTTGTCACTTCATCTCATTTATTACAACTGGAAAGTGGTTGGAGAAGTAGTTCCAGGATTTTTCTCTTCTCTTCTTCTCATTCTATATATTGTAATATGGGGGCTCATTATAAGATAGATTGGGGTTAGTCATTTTTCCTAGTCCCTATTTTCTTCTCTGCTAGGATAGGAACATGGAGCTCAAGCCTTCTTCCTAAGGCTTTGTAGTGGCATTTTTTCTTGCCTCTTACCTATTGATTGTTGTACTGTGTACATTTTGGAGCAATACAATATGCCATGTGATGCATTTTTTCCATCCTTTGCATGTTTTTATTATCTCTAATAGCCTTTATTTCACTGATCGGTATACTATGCATATTCTAAATGTTCATTATGGGTTTTGGAAGCTATGTGCTTGATGAGTTTGAATTCGTGTTATGTGTGAATCTATCTCTGGCCTATGGTGCATTTCGTCCACCCTTTTCAGTGCTCACCTTTTCCCATTTCAAGAAGATGGATTCTTGATTAAATTATTCTTTTTTTGGCACATCGCTCCTGTTAGTTTTGTGCTATGTTTCATTTTTCTCTAACGCTCATCTCACACCATTGAGAAGAGCCAACTTCTTTAAAATCTAGAGGTTACCTTAGGGCGTACATCCCACTAACCTAAGGTATCTAGTGAGTCTGACGGTTCATCTACAAATATAATCGTCAACAATTTTCCTGGCATGCCTGGTGGGACAATTCGAAGCATCCTATCATTTCATTTCATCAAGTTGGTGTGTTCTTGGTGAGATTCAACCTATGGAGGCACATGCAAAACACATATGACGACTTTGCATGATCTAAACAACCCATTCTTTAATTTTACAGACCTTTCTCTCATCCATCTCCATTCATATTTCTTTCCACGTCTCTCATTTTCCTTCATTCTATGAAGTTGTGCAATCATGACTTCATTACCACAATGAAATTCACACTTTAAGTAGTATCATCATCCTCCAATAAGCTTCACGGATTCTCCAAACCAGCAGTATAACCAGGTTTAAAACCATTATGCTTACCCGTATGAGCAATACTAAGATCAATTTTTTTACGGAACCTATCAAGGACATGGGTACACGTTTGATGACTACAATCAAATGGAGGATGCTGGTCTACTAGAGAAGATCCAAATAATGGAGGAAGGCATGGTTAAATCTTAGGCTACAACAAAAATGAAGGCATTTAAGATAGGATGCAGGGCACCTTGTCCATGGGAAGGTCCTATTCCTAGACATTATAGCCCGTAGGAGAAACTTGATTTATTAGAAGAAATACTACCCCCAATTATGCAGTGGATTGAGAGTATTGAAACATATGAGAAAAGTGCAAGAAAACCTTGTCAATGGGTAAGTCAATCACCAACCTTTTGTGCATCTTTCCCCCCTTCCCAAGCTATATCATGTCATACTACTCCAAATGTTGAGTTCCATTCTCCATCTCCTAGACTTTCATCCCAATTCATTTCTTCTATCCTTTTTCCTTATAAACAGTCATCCCCTTAAAATTAAAAAAAAGGAAATCCAAAATAAGAGGAGCACATGGGGATGATTAAAATAAATACAGGGGATTCAAATCTTGAGTCAGATGAAGCTGCACATGATGAAAAATTTGTAGACTCAAAGACCATCATGCAAGGGGAAGAAACATTGGCACAACAGGACAATGATGAGCTTGATTGCTTATTTGAATTAGAGGAATGCCTTGATGAAGAAGAGCCCATAGAAATCACAACCTTCAAGGATTCATTGATAATTCCCCTAACAGGAACAACCTGCTACTCATGATAGTCCCCCTAAATAAAATTCAGAGGCTCTTGATGAAGATATAATCATCAAAGGAATTTTTCTTTCAATCAAATAGTCTGGATTTTCTGAAAAAGCTGTTACGGTGGAGGAGAAAAAGGAAGACAAGGATGAAAACACTCATATACCAGTCATCAAGGTAGAGGATCAGCTGTTTGTAAAAGCACATGAAAGTCCAAATCAACATGCAAACAACTCCATCCATAAAAGTCTATAAGAAAGCCTCACCTCGGAGGTTGAAACATAGAGTGACAGGAAAACATAGTGGGTCTAACCCTTCCCCATCATGATTTTGGCCTCATCAGAGCCAAGGGATAAGCCAATACCAGTCATACTCACTTCAGAGCATTAGGATAATCTTCAAAGCTCCAAGGGTTAGCTACAACACCTCTAACCAAATAATAAACATCTTCAGGAGGTATTTATCTTATTTTTTGATACCATGGATAGAGAAGTGGAAGGTAAATTTTCACTCTTATTATAAGCCATATCCATTGTTAAATTAATCACATGGCCACAATTTATAATAAAGGGAAGCTATTTCTCCTTTCCTGTTCTTGGCCTTGTTTAACTTTTCCTATTTCAGTTACTGTAGGACTAGGAGTAGATTTTCTTTCAGCAGAAGAAGTGATTTTGAACAATCTGCATGTCTCACTTGAGGCATATATGATTTTTCCTTTTGTATATAGCTCTTTTCCATATTGCTCCAGTGGTACTAAAATTAAGCCCTCTAGTAAAAATAGTAAGGAGATCCACAGTTACATATAACAATTACACAATTCAAATCAAACAAATGTATAGAAACTAAAATGAACTTGGGAGGTAACCTTATTGACTCTCTCCAAAATGAATTGCAGCGATCCTCTACACCTCTGCAAAGATCAACTGTTATCCCGATTCAGAATCTGATCCATCCTTTAACCTTAAAATCGTAAAGAGTCATATTCAATCTCAAAAATAATTTTCTACTCTCACAAAACAAATTTTAGAGTCTTTTTATGAGAGTTGAAAATCACCAAGGATCAGCTAGCAGTTATAGAAGGGAAAAAAAACTTCAAATATTCTAGAACAAGGCTCATACCAACTCATAATGCAGACTCCATGCCCAATGAATAGATACAGACAGTCGGTTCATTCCATTTAGCAGGCTAATGGTCCCCGGTGAGTCGCCAAACTTTTATCTAATTTCCTCCATCATTTGCTAAACTTAGATAACAAGAAGATTCCTGCTGTGAGTAATCAAGGTAGTTCTGAGAGTCTTAGACTAAATATGAAAGGAGTCAAACCTTTGGAAATATGGGGAAAGACTTAGCCAAATCACGGTGAAAATCCAATCCTAGGATGAGTCAACTCAAAAAACGGTAAAGGAGCCATGGGAGATGTCGCATGTCAGCCCAGCGCAATGCCAAAAAAGAAAGGGAAGAATGAAATCTCAAAACCCCGTAGGACTTCCACGTGGAGTCAATGATAAGGGGCCCACCAAGGAAAGGATCCTCGTATTAATGTACAATGAGTCCCATTGTAAACTCAAGGAAAAATAGAAGGAGCCACGGAAGATGCCGCGTGTCAGCTTAGCACACTTTCAAAAGATGCAAGAAAAATGGAGACCCTAGGTATGCGATTGGCCTCTATGTGGAGCTTGACGCAAAGGGGCCCTAAGCCTAAAGAAAGTTACAAAAGGTTGGTAGCAGGTCAATGCCATGTGTGAAGCAGTAATGAAGCCACTATGAACTTTAAATGCTCAGATATTTTAAAAGATATGGAGAGGCGGTTGGAAAGTAGTTGAGGATGCATTAAATGAGTATGGACTTCATTTTCTCCAACTGTAAGTCATGGGGTAGTGTGAGGGAGATTTTGTAAATCTATTTCTGTCACTTCATCTCATTTATTAAAACAAGTGGTTGGAGAAGTAGCAAGTGGTTGGGGGAGAAGTAGTTTTGGGATTTTTCTCTTCTCTTCTTCTCATTTTATATATTGTAATCTGGGGGCTCATTATAAGATAGATCGGGGTTAGTCATTTTTCTGGTCCCCATTTTCTCCACCTCTCTACTAGGGTAGGAACATAGAGCTTAAGCCTTCTTCCTAAGGATTTGTAGTGGCATTTTTTCTTGCCTCTTACCTATTGATTGTTGTAGTGTGCACATTTTGGAGAAATACAATATGGCATATGATGCATTTTTATCCATCTTTCACATGTTTTTATTGTATCTAATAACCTTTATTTTGTTGATTCGTATACTGTGTATATTTCTTATGTTCATTACGGGTTTTGGAAGTTGATATTAATGATTTTGAATTGGTGATATGTGTGAATCTATCTTTGTCCTATGGTGCATTTCATCCACCCTTTTCAGTGCTCACCTTTTCCCTTTTCAGGAAGATGTATTCTTGATTAACTTCTTCTTTTTCTGGCTAATCGCTCATGTTAGTTTTGTGCTATGTTTCATTTTTCTCTAACCCTCATCTTCATACCATTGAGAAGATCCATATTCTTTAAAATCTGGAGTTTACCTTAGGGCGCATTCCCCACTAACCTAAGGTATCCAATGACTCTGACGGTTCATCCGCAAAGATAATCATCAACAAAAACTATTCACGTCAAGAGTGAAGAATTTGAGAGATTAAATGTAGATATAAAGACCCTCAGAGAGGAACTAGAACAAACAAGACAAATGGAATTAAAAGTTGAATCAAGCCATGTATCATATCAAGGATGTTCAAAGACCAAGAAGGACAACAAAGAACACAAAAAGTAATTAAATGCAAGAAGACTACCAGGTAAATTTCATGTAATTTATTTTTCATCAAACATCTTTAGACATAGAGCTATAAATTGTAGGATAAATGTAGATGAAGACCATCCATGGAGGGATTGCATGTATGATTATGAGAAGAACATAATATGCTTCAATTACAAAGAAAAATGTCGCATAGCCAAGTATTGTTTAGAAGATCCAGTAAGCCAGTTTTGTGACAAGAACCATGTTGTATAATTTAATTTTCATGGGCAAGGGAACTTTGCCAAATATTTTTATGAATTTCCTAGACACAACTATAAGTTTGAATGCACTCAAAAGGTAGGACACAAAGATATTCATTGAGACCAAGTCAGCCATGGTTGAGAGAGAGATTGGGAAGAAGAAAGAAAAACGGATATACAAGGTTAAACAAGAAAAAACAGAAGTTGAGACAATGAATAATGATAAGAAGATAGAAAGGGAATATTTTTAAGAGACACAATAATCTAATAAAGTCATAAGAGAAGCAAGCATAAGCAAGACAACAGACAAGTGATGACAAAGGCAAGAAGAAGGAAAACAATTCTAGTACAAAGAATGAATAATTTCTCCCTCAAGAAGTGTTAGAACAAGTGTATGGATTACAACATGTGTTCCTATCTATAACTCAAGAAAAATATGAGAGATCAAGTGATGTGGTTGTCACCCCAAGGAATGAATTCAAGAATTCTAACAAGAAAAAAGTGACAAGGAAAGGAAAATTTGAGTCATCATGTTGTTTTGATGATTTCCTCTTATTTAGAGGTGACATGATAAGGAGGTGTGCCTTCTATAGGATTTTATAAGGCATATATCAGTTAAAAGGAAGCATATTTTACTGCTCACTAGTCTATTCCTTTATCAATCAAAGTTACCTCTATGTCTATGCTAAACAATTCTATGAAAGCCTTGTAGGAAAACTGAAATCAGCTGTTCAAAAATTAGAGTGCTCATGATGTTGCCAAGGGTATACTGTGGAATGTGTCTTAACCTGATCAAAGTTATTTAAATGCAAGGTTGTAGTGGTTTCAAGGGAATTCCCTACAATAGGTGAATATGATACTGTACAAGAAAATATTTAGAAGATACAATTGTTTTAAGTGATAAGAGTGGAGTTATAGGATCAAGTACTTGAAAGAGTTACTTCAAGTCAACTTGGCTCATTTGAAAAGGATATGAAGTAGTGTTATTTACAGAAGATAGGCTATATGAGTAAACTAGCTAAAATCTCTTTTTTTGAAGACAAGGACTAAGGATTGTATGCTAGAAGCTATCAATCTAAGGTGATTGAATAGAAGATACTCATGAAGACACTAAAGAAGCATGATTCTTGTTTGATGTATGTATCTCAATTTTAAAGTTCAAAATGTAGCTCAAGGTGTACTCTATTCAATTGAGTTAACCTTATGGACATAAGTCATAAGACTATGATATTTCCATGAAGACCTCATAAGAGACTTGGCTATGACCCAGAGAAGGCTTGATCACTGATGATTTTAAGTAAGCTATGTATTGAAGAATTCTAATTCTTAATGGGAAAAGTTCATCATGTTTTTTTATAGCAAAAAGACACTTTCTTGACGTTGAAATGTGTATACCAGGACAATTGAAAAGGTCATGAAAGGGATATTCCTTACGAATTATGTCTCCCAATGGTAAGAAAATATTTGAGAAGATGTTTTAGTCAACATGTGTGGCAAATTTCAAGCCTTGGATTGATGTTTTCAAAAATTTATAGTCAAATAACATCTCCTGGGTGTGTTAGGAATAGGTTTGAAGGGAATGTGTTGTATATTTTGTATACTGTATACCCAAGAGTACTGTACACCTCTTCCATGACTATTAGAGCGGTCCAGAGCTGGCCCCAGCTGGGGGGTTTGGGGGATGGCCCCCGAGATTTTTTTTTGGAAATCCCTATTTTTCCGGGGGTATAGATATGTTATTTTTATCTATACGTATATATGGGTGGTGTCATAATCCATGAAGTATGGGGAACCATTATGGGTGTTTATTAGCCCATGGTTTTGGTACCCATTGTATTGTAAAACCGCTTTGATGGTTTCTTACTATTTTTGCTTACAAATAGCTGGAGATGCAGTAGGGTAAAGCAGAACTTGGAAGTACATTATTGTATTGTAAATGGTTAAGTTAATGCAATAAGAGAGAGAAGTTACTGTGCTGGGTTTTTTCCCGAAAGGGTTTCCCAGGTTAAATCTTGTGTTTTGTCATTTGTTTTCTTTGATTATCTTGAATATTCTGTTCAACATAGCTTCTTGTTTATTAGTTTATCAGATAAATTCTCTTCATTTGGTATCAGAGCTAGGTTTTAGCTTTTATGTGAAGAGTTAGGGTTTCTAAAACCTGTGATAAACTTTTTCGAGTGGGAGCTCTGTGGGTGAATTTTTCAAGTAGAAGAAAATGATGGGAAGCACAAGGATCGAGATCAAAAAATTTAATGGTCAACATTTTGAGTTATGGAAGCTCAAGATGGAAGATCTTCTTGTGGATAGAGATCAATGGATTGCTTGTGTCTGGAGTCATGCCTATGGGTATGAAGGTAGAGGACTGGGAAAATATCGATAGGAAGGTAAGGAGTTCAATCAGATTGTGTCTGTCAGATTCAGTTTTGCTGAATGTGTCAAATGAGAAATCTACTCAGGTGTTATGGGAGAAGTTGGGGACTTTGTATCAGACAAAGTCTCTGGTGAATAAATTGTTTCTCTGAAAGAAGCTATATTCATTAAGAATGAATGACGGAGACTCTATTGCAGAACATCTGAACGTCTTTAATACTGTGGTAAGTCAGTTGATTTCTGTTGATATTAAAATGGAAGAAGAGGATAAGTGTATTACTCTTTTGTGTTCTTTACCTGAGTCTTGGGATAATCTAGTTATGGCTATTACTAGTACTACGAGTAAATTATTAGTTGAGGATGTAGTTGCGGCCTTACTATCAGAAGAAATGAGGTGGAAATCCATTGAGGATTATCAATCCAAGGATGCCTTATATGTAAGAGGTCGTACCCAAGAGAAAAGAAAGAAGAGGAAAGGACAGTCAAAGTCCAGAAGTAAATCAAAGACTACAAAAAAAGATAAGAGGAAATGTTGGAACTGTGGTAAAATGGGGCATTTCAAAAAGGACTGTAGATCTAAGAAGGTAGAAAAGGGTAATTCATCTGATGATGGTGGATCTTCAGATACAAAACCCTCTAATGAAGACTCGGGAGATTTGTTTTTGGCGGCTTCCACTTGCATGCATGTGATAGTGCATGGTTGATTGACTCGGGTGCCTCCTTTCATATGACACCACACAAGGAGTGGTTCTGTGAATATGAAAAGTGTAATGGAGGTGATGTATATCTGGGAGACAACTCAACCTGCAAGATCATTGGTCATGGGAGAATCAAGATGAGGTTTAAAGATGGAAGGATTAAAACCCTTCTAGGTGTTCTGCACATTCCAGTTTGACCAGAAACCTAATATCTGTAAGTAAGATGAATGATGCAGGTGTTCAGGTAGCATTTAGTAAAGACAATTGCAAGATGGTTCGGGGTGCAATGGTATTGGCAAGAGGCATCCGTACTGGAACACTGTTCAAGCTTGAGGCAAGCGTTGTTACTGATGAGTGCAATAGCTCTGTGGTTCTAGAGGAGAAGAAAGTTTCAGATCCAACTCCTACATCTGCTGCAATGAAGATGATGTTATGGCATCAAAGGATGGGACACATAAGAGAGAAAGGACTTTGTACTTTAAAAGTAAAAGGTATGGTTGAAGGAATTTCTGAGTGTCCTTTAGATTTTGATTTTTGTGAGCATTGTGTGTTTGGAAAGAAAACTAGAGTAAAGTTTCCTACTAATGCTACAAGATCAGAAGGAATTCTACATTTGATACATAGTGATGTTTTTGGACCTGTAAAAGTTCCATCACTAGGAAAAGCCATGTTCTATGTTAGTTTTATAGATGATTTCTCAAGAAAGACCTGGGTATATTTTATTCAGAATAAGTATGAGGTTTTCAATAAATTCAAAGAGTTTAAGGCTCTTGTTGAAAATCAGACAGAAAGGAAGATAAAGGTTTTGAGAAGTGACAATGGTGGGGAATATTGCTCTAATGCCTTTGAGAAATTCTGTAAAGAGTGTGGAATAGAAAGGTAGAAGACAACTCCATATACACCACAACAGAATGGAGTTGCAGAAAGGATGAACAAAACGTTGATGGATAAGTGTAGAAGTATGCTCAGTGGTGCCAGTTTGGACAGAAAATTCTGGGCAGAAGTAGTGGCAACTGCATGCTATTTGGTTAATAGATCACCGACATCTACACTTGAAGGAAAAACTCCACAGGAAGCATGGACTGGTAAGAGACCCTCTGTTAGACATTTACGTGTATTTGGTTGTATTGCTTATATGTATATTCCAAAAGAGAAAAGAACCAAGTTAGATAATAAATGCTAAGTGCATATTTATTGGATACTCTAATGGTGTAAAAGGATACAAGCTTTGGAATCTAGAAACATAGAAGGCTGTTTTTAGCCGTAATGTAATTTTTAGAGAGCTTAAGGAAATTCCAGAGCAGGAAGCAAAACCAGAGGAAGATCATGTTAAAATTGAGGAAGATGAATCTGTGTCTGAATTTGATGCGACTACAGAAGATGAACCACAAAGAGAGTTGTTGCATGGGGAAGATTTAGATGAAGCAGATGAGGAACCAGAAGATGTTGAACCAGAAAATCCTATCTTAAGAAGATCATATCGGCTGAGAAGGGCACCTGAGAGGTATAGTCCTCCTGATTTCCGTTCTACTTTTGTTTTGTCAGTTTTGTTCTGTTACTGATGATGAACCCAAGACTGTGAAGGAGGATTTTGGATCTAATGAAAGCAAGTTTTGGAAAAAGGCTATGGAGGAAGAAATGGAGTCCTTATATAAGAATAATACATGGGACTTGGTGAAATTACCTCCTGGAAGAAAACAGGTTGGCTGTAAATGGGTGTTTAAGAAGAAGTATAATGCAGATGGGAAAATAGAAAAGTATAAAGCTCACCTTGTGGAAAAGGGTTTCTCTCAAGTGGAGGGACTCGATTTTGGTGAGATATTTTCTCCTGTTGCTAAGTTACATTCTATTAGATTTATTTTAGCTATTGCTGCTGCTTTCGATCTGGAAATAGAGCAGATGGATGTTAAGACAATGTTTTTGCATGGTGAGCTTGAGGAGGAAATCTACATGACACAGCCAGAAAGATTTAAGATCAAAGGAAAAGAATATTTGGTGTGTAGGCTGAAAAAGTCATTATATGGCTTGAAGCAATCACCAAGAATGTGGAACCAGAAATTTGATAGGTATGTGTTGAGACTTGGGCTTGAAAGAAGTAAAGTTGACCCCTGTGTTTATTTTAAACATGAAGGTGAATATTATGTTATCATTGTATTGTATGTTGATGACATGTTGTTAATTGGTAACAGTAAGAAATTGGTCAGTCATGTTAAATCTCAACTCTCATCTCATTTTGATATGAAGGATCTCGGTGCTGCAAAATTTATTTTGGGCATGGAAATAAAAAGAGATCGTGTAAATAGGAAATTAGTGTTAAATCAAAGAAAGTATCTTGAGGTGATATTGCAAAGGTTTCAAATGCATGAAAGTAAACCTGTTAGTATTCCTTTTCCTGTTGGTCAAAAGTTGTCTTCTGAACAATGTCCTAAAACTGAAGAAGAAATAGAGGACATGTCTCAGGTACCATATGCTAGTGCAGTTGGTAGTTTGATGTATGCAATGGTTTGTACTAGACCTGATATTGCACATGCAGTGGGAGTAGTGAGAAGATTCATGTCAAATCCTGGAAAGGAACATTGGACTACGGTAAAGAGAATCTTTAGGTACCTGTGTGGGACATCTAATTATGTAATTTATTATCAGGGAAAACCTGATGAAAGTAAAAAATTAGATCTACATGGTTTTGTGGATTCTGACTGGGGTGGAGACTTGGATATGCGCAGGTCTAACAGTGGTTATGTGTTCAACTTGTTTGGTGGAGTGGTAAGTTGGATGAGTAAATGTCAAGCAAGTGTTGTGATATCCACCACAGAGGCTGAGTACATGGCAGCTACTCATGCAAGTAAAGAAGTGGTTTGGCTTCGACGACTGATCTCTACTGTTGGGTTCACTCAAAATGCTGTAAGGATCGATTGTGACAGTCAAAGTGAAATTTTTCTAGCAAAGAACCCTGAGTATCATTCAAGAACGAAACACATTGATGTTTAATACCATTTTGTAAGAGAAATGGTGGAGGAGAAGAAGATACTACTAAGTAAGGTGGACACAAAGGATAATGTTGCTGACTCTTTAACTAAGGTTGTGAGTGCTGAGAAATTTTCTTGGTGCAGAAAATTGATGGGCTTGAATGCCCTGAGCTGCTGACTATATGGCAGTGTAGCCCCCTTTTGCAAAGTATACAACAAGTGGGAGAATGTTAGAATGTGTTGTATATTTTGTATATTGTATACCCAAGAGTACTGTACACCTCTTCCACGAGTGTTAGCAAGGGGCTGGCAATTAGGGGTTTTCAAAATCCCTATTTTTCTAGGAGTATAGATATGCTATTTTTATCTATATGTATATATGGGTGGTGTCATAATCCATGAAGTATGGGGAACCGTTATGGGTGTTTATTAGCCCATGGTTTTGGTACCCATTGTATTGTAAAACCGCTTTGACGGTTTCTTACTGTTTTGCTTACAAATAGCTGGAGATGTAGTAGGGTAAAGCAGAACTTGGAAGTACATTATTGTATTGTAAATGGTTAAGTTAATGCAATAAGAGAGAGAAGTTACTGTGCTGGGTTTTTTCCCGAAAGGGTTTCCCAGGTTAAATCTTGTGTTTTGTCATTTGTTTTCTTTGATTATCTTGAATATTCTATTCAACATAACTTCTTGTTTATTAGTACTTTACTTTTTGTCGTCACTACCAACCTCTCGCATGTACTCGTCCAGTCAATTTTTCCATTTAGTGTTGTTTTATCTCTGACTAAGGCACCCAACCCAGCAATGGGGCGCCCCAGACACCCTAGTCCCATTTGGGGTGCCCTGATCCTTTTTACACTTTTCCGCCACTTTTTAGGAACTTTCTATCCGTTTGAGATTTCTATCTTTTTGGTGGTCAGCTTCTTCGGGGTTAATTACAAAATTAGAACAAGAAAACCATATAAACATAAAGTTATGAGACTATAAGGAGGGACCAAGAACTAGGAAATACTATCATCACCTAAGGTTGTATCCATCAAATGCTCCATTTGCATCCATCTAGCTCCATCACAAGGGACAAGGTTGGTTCATCTGCATCACACTGCATAAGAGGGAAGTTTATTCTATTCCATCCACCATTTTATTACATTTCTACATCTAGTTATTTTTTACTACTTCACAAAGTGTGATTGACACAAGAGCTCCTAGGGCATGATGTTCACACACACACACACACACACACACACACACACACACACACACACACACACACACACACACACACACACACACACACACACACACACACACACACACACCTAGAACTACATTTGGCTGAAATTTAGTGCAACGCTAAGGTAGTAATTCCACTATTGTGGCTGATGAGGACAATCTAACCCCTTCATATGCATATTTATTTTTTTGAGGTTTGATGATTGGTTTGGGGTTTTACAGGTCTATCCTTCATTTCTAATTCACACTGACATCCAACATAGTCCAGTAAGATACACACGACATGAAGAGAAGGAAGACAATCATTCAGGGACACCTTGGAGGAGGGTTGCAGAGATTTTTCACAGACGAGGTTTCCTATATCTTATAATAGAGCACCCCAGGTGCCCCAGCCCTCCACTTGCCCTAGTCTAGCCTACTATTCCAAATATATTCTTTCTAGATCTCTTGTGTGGTCTTATTACGACACAACCCCAAACACTCGTCATTTCAACTAAGCTCTATCTAACCCTTCTTGCACTTTAGGGATTCACATTTTCATTGCATATATTTCTTGAGTCTATTTATTACATTTATTTACTAATCTACATAGCATCAGATTAAGCTAGAATTAGGCTAATATATTCCATTTTAGTTTAATCATTTTGGTGAACAAGACCGCTTTCACGCTTAGGATCCTCATTTTTCCTCTATCATGGCTCCCAATTTTTCTCAAGTTTTTTTATTTGATTTAATTAAGATGCATCCCAATTGCCAAGTTATTCTTCAAAAAACCTTATACACCATGTATCTTTCTAAAACTACGCCGCCACATGAAATAAGCCCTATTTTTGCTCATTTATTTGTCGACCCTAGTCCTCGTGATCCTCCATCTAATCAAACCATGTTGGAGTCAAATAAAGCTTTGCATTATTTATTTCAATAAAAAATTAAGGCCATGGAATCCATAATTACATCTCTCAAATATGAAATTCAACATCTTAAGGACGCTTCTTAGATGCATGTTTTCTCTCCTTCTACATCTCATATTCAATATATGTCTACTACATGTCATTTAAGTGAACCTCAAGTCATACCATTATAGGAGTCTCTCATATTTGATCATAATACTATGCAACATGAAAATATTACTAAGCTCCTAGGTCATCAATTGATTACTCTATCGCCTACTCATTACTATCCTCCTTATTGGCTAGAAAAATATCAAAATATTCTATATTGAAATTATCATCAAATCAATGGACATAACAAAAATGATTACTATGCTTTAATTTATGATGAATCAAACATCTTGAGTGTCAGGGATTTATCTCATTCACTACACAACACTATGTTGCATGCCCATCTACAAATGCTCCATCTCAATGGGTTCCTAAACATGACTCATCTATGTCTAATGAGCACCACGTCATCACTTCTAACAGTCATTCTATAGAAATTCAAGTACCGCCTAAACAACATCCTCTCAAAATCAATATAGCACCTCCTCCTCTCAAGACATCTACAACATTACCAAGTCAAATTCTGTAACCACCCCTCCAAATCAATCAACCTTATTCTCTTATAAATTCTTCGGTAGCGTCATCAACACCACCAAATTTTCCATCACTCAAGCTTTCTTGCCATCCCACTCCACTTCCAATTCCCATTCATTTTGTTAAAATAACCACCCCTCCTCCATTAAAGGTATTTACAGCATCACCAAGTCATGCTCAACAACCACCTCATATAGTTTAAATTGTAATTCATCCATCTGTTATAGACCATACCTATGTCAACAACTGGGACCCGAATGAAGCTTACTATGGTGATGAACCATTTGATGGTCACAGACATTTACTACCTCAATGTCCCATCACTTTTGTTCAGGAAATTAATACTTACATTTGACATACTTCCATCGATCACATATTTGGGGGGAATATCATTCACACATCCCCCTCATCTTAGCATCAACACATATCTCATTTTTCGTATTATCATACATCAACGTCTTAGCATAGGCATATTCAGCTACACTTTAGCATCATCATTACCAGATGACACACTCTTGTGCTTCGGTTCACACTTGATTGTTGAGGGAATACTACACATAAACCCCATGCACTGCAAAATAGGTACTACATATTGTGTCTCTTCACACGTATGACATCATACATACTAAATTCCAAATTTAGTCTACATCATTTTTAACATTGTGCAATTACAAATCATACATCATACTATTCTTCATCATACATGTGGCATACTTCTATTGTCTACAGGTTTAACATTACATGCTACTCATCCTACATAATACATTATTAGGCTATGTACACACCTTGCATTACTCTACATTGCATATTACACATTTTTTGATACGAATACTACAGATTTACAGTCAAATACCATTGATATTCATTTATCTTCTTCAATATATTTCGGGTCTCACATTTCAATATGACACATTACAATTATAAAGAATAAGTTGCTCCTATACTCAAGGAGGTTGCTCTAACAACTCTCCCTATAATAGCTCCCTCCACAAACAACTTAACTAATACAATACGTGAGTTGTTTCAACAACTCACCCAATATAATAATCACCCAAACTTATAAATATAAATGTGGAGCACTAACTAATTATATTTCCTAACATTCCCCCCCTTAGTGTGAACATGGGGAAAACCTACCTTATACTTGCACCTGCTCATGATCTGGTGATTTTCACAAGATGATCACAAACCTCATGGATGGTTTTGTAAACAGTTGACCACAAATCGAGAATGGTGGTTTTGCAATTGGTTTACCACAAACCACAAAGTGATGGTTTTGCAAATGGATTACCAACAACCAAGAATGGTGGTTTTGCTATTGGTTTACCACAAACCACAAATGAAGGTTTTCAAGTGGTTTACCTACAACCACATCATGATGTGCCAAGTACTATCATTGGCCCTCATCACATTTCACTGTAGGGAATAACATAGGAAATTTTGTTGACATCTTTTGCTCATACATACATAGAAAAAACTGACATACTGGAAACGGAACATTGGAATGATGTTCCCCCCCTCAATGTGTAATTTCCACTTATTGAAAACAAGATTATTGCAAACTGAGGCACACCACACTGGAAGCACTAAAATCAAATTGCACACACACATGTCACCAAAGCTGATATGCAGCCCCATCGTTGGCAACTGACGAGAGGTCACTGAATGACCTCCAACCTCCATTTGCCTCCTGCCTCCTGTTCATATTCAGAACAAGAAGTCTTCAGAACCACTGTCTTCATTTACTTGTTCTTCCTCATTCTCTGATCTTTCTTCAGTAAAAAAGTTGGCCTCAATTCCTTTGAGTTTTCCACTAAGTATATCTTGAGCTCGAGCTCTACAAAATGAAGTTGTATGCCCCTTTTTCTTACAGTAGAAACATTCTCTTTCCTCTTTATATTTAGAAATTTTTTTGTACTTCCTTTTTACATACATTGCTGTCTCTTCTTCTACATCTTCTTTGGTCCGTTTTTCCCTCAGCTAGGAGAGCTGATATCATATCTTCCTATGAGTTAGAAGGTATCTGACCAAGAGTGAAAAAAACATTACTGTATTTGGGTGGTAAAATATTCAATAGAATAGCTTTTGCATCCTCGTCATCTACTGGAGCTTTTACTTCTGCAAGTTGTCTAAGAAGAGATCGTAAATTGTTGATGTGACTAGACATTGTATCTCCATCACTCATTTTGAGCTTGAACAACTGAAGTTTTAGAGAAAACTTTGCATTGACTGCTTTTGAACCAAATAATTTGCTCAGATTATCCCAGATGTCCTTCGAGTTTTTATCTAGATCAACATAATGTAATTCAAAGTCTGAAAGGGCAAGGCCAATAATGGCTTTGGCTTTATCATCCCGTGTTTCCCATTCTGCCAATCTGGTCGGATCTGAAGGTGCTGGTTCTTTTCCATCTACTATCCTCCAAAGATTTTTGTTCATCAACTGCATCTGGATCGTTGACTTTCTATGTGTGAAAATTGAGACCATTGAATTTTTCTAGTGGAATGTCCATTATATCTCAGAGCGTCGGTTTCAACCAAAAATGCACTCTTAAGGGAGTAGGCTTCAATCGATATTGCTCCCAATTTACACTATATTTAAAAAGTAATAAAAACAAATTACTTTTTAAATTTTACATGGATATTTACTAAAGACTTAAACTCAAAAATTAATATTTGGTACAATGAACAAAACATAAAGGCTAAATAAAACAATAACCGACTAATAACTCAAAAATGCTAATTGAAGGAAAATGGATAGATCTTTCCCTGAGATCATGGAATGCTTTTCGAGAATCAAGCAGCTCAACATTTCAATTCGCAGTCTGTGTTTATTGGAGGGGTGAGCATGAGCTTGGTGTATTTCATGTCTAATTTTCATTCATTTCCACCTGCCCCTAAAGGACTTTTCTTTATCACGTGTTTCCCACTGTCTGTCCAATCCCAGAACTTTTCACGATCTAAAGAATTAGAAGAACGGAAAGGGGAACTGCAACGAAAGCTAGCATAAGCACGTGAATTTGGAATGGAATCCCTGTCAGTATTTACATGCTCACTACCCCCATTGTTATTATTGAGGCCCCTTCGAGAGGACAAATGAAAATTACTGTCTGTTTGGTCCAATACGAATGCACAATAACCAAGTCAGACTATATAAGAACCCAAGCAGAGGTGCCGCTGGAACATATCTGTGTTTGATTTTGATGAAATTGAACATGTCCCCCCCAAAAATATCTACACAGGTTAATATGGAACAATGCAGGATCAACACAACGCATCAAATATATATTACACTACCAGAGATTATGTTTAAAATTCCAAACCTCAATTGCAGATCCACCAAAATCTTCATTTGGACAGGCCGAATAGAAATATCTATTTGCAAGGACTGCAGATGCAAATGTTACACAAATCCTTCAGTGAGGTAATCTTGGAAAAGATAACAGAACCATAGGTGTATCAATATAAGAAGCGGCAATTATCTAATGGCATTGTCGATGTCCCGAGTCCAAAATAATTCGATGTGTTTCTCCCCTCTTCCTCTGCACCTCTGGATTATAATACACGGGAATGCAAATGCAATATTGAGGGAATGAAAATCAAAGGACTTCCCCTATTGAATTTACCATCTTCGCTCAGATACCAAATGATACGGAATACTACAGATTTACAATCAAATACCATTGATATTAATTTATCTTCTTCAATATATTCTAGGTCTCACATTTCAATACGGCAACATTACAATTATAAAGAATAAGTTACTCCTATACTCAAGGAGGTTGTTCTAACAACTCTCCCTATAATAGCTCCCTCCACAAACAACTTAACTAATACAATATGTGAGTTGTTTCAACAACTCACCCAATATAATAATCACCCAAACTTATAAATATAAATGTGGAGCACTAACTAATTATATTTCCTAACATTTTTTACATCACATGGTCATCTCTCATCCTTGCATACACTATGCATCTCTACTTGTACGTGTTGCACTCACTACCTGATGACTTACTTTAGTTCCTCAGTCCATACGCGATTGTCGAGGGTTTAAAAATAAAATGGACCATATCACACTCACACCTTCATCATTCAATCTTCTCATGCGACATTACTAGGATTAGTTATATACTCCTTAGGCTATAGGGTAACTTCTTCTAACATCATCTTGTGATAGGCTACCTCATCACCTTCACTTACATTTTTTAGTGGTATACAATTTAGGCTAAATCACCACCTCCTTTTTATTCATCTAGTCATGATATACACTTAAGCTATCGATTCATGCACATGTTATTGTCATGTCGCATGTCACCACTATACACTCATTATAGCGCACTATACACAACACATAGTTTGACCATTTCCCGATGACGAACTCTCATTTATGGTTCATTATTGACTACTGAGGGGGAATACTAAATGAACCTCATTGCATAAACTTACATTAACTCGGGGGGGAATTCATCTCCTATAATCCATATTGCATTCCACTTTAGACATTATTTAGTCCAGGGTCTCATACTACTATTTAAACGGTTTTTGGGTGAAGAAATTACTAACTAACCCCCATCTTGTGGCCATCTTACTTTGTTTTATGTTGTCATTCCCAACCTACACCACATACATGCCCAGTCATTTTTTATCACTTTCCATCATTTTATCTTTGAATGGGATGCCTAGGCTAGTTTTGGGGTGCCCATGGGCGCCCTGGTCTCACCAAGGGGCACCCTCATCCTTTTTTAACTTTCCCGCCACTTTTTGGGCACTTTCTAGCCAGTTCAATTTCTTATCTTTTTGGAGGTCAGCCATTTCAAGATTAACTATGAAATTATATCAAGAGAACCCTATAAATATAAAGTTATGAGACCATAATGAGGGACCGAGCACTAGTCACTACTATCATCCACCTAGATTTGCATCCATTTAGAGATCATTTGGATCCATTAGCTCCCTCACAAAGGAAAAAGCTAGTTCATCTGCATCACACAAGCATAGGGGGAGGGATTACATTCTATTTCATGCACCATTCTATTACATTCTACATCTAGTTATTACTCGCTACTTCACAAAGTGCGACTGACACAAGAGCACCTAGGGCACATGATGCACACACACACACACGAACTACATTTGGGTCCAAAATGTAGTGCAATGCTCAGTTAGTAAGCCCATTGTTGTGGAAGATGAGGTCAATTCGACCCATTAATTTGCATTATTTTTTAGTTTTTATACTTCTTATGGTCTCTTGTAGGTCTTTCTTTCATCATGGATTATTAGCAACACCTGGCGCAGTGTAGTGAATTTCATGCAATACATAGTGAGGGTTTTAGACCACCTACCGAACCTATGAAATTTAGTTTCGAATCTATTGCATAGACCAGGGCACCCATTCTGTAGACCTAAGCACCCACAGTGCCCTAGTCCCTATCTAGGTGCTCCAGTCTAGCTAGACAACTCGGATCCATCATTTTTGGAACCTTTGCATAGTCGTTCTTGCTTCTAGATTATTTTGTTTATTCTATGACACATTCCAACGATATCCTCTAATCAGCTTAGTCACTTCCTTACTCTTTTTTCATATTAGGGTTTAACATTTCAATTTTCATATTTTCTTGGGTTATTTCCATATTTATTTACTGTATTTACATGTGTTTCTAGATTAGATTAATTACACATATATTCTCTATTTTTAGTTAATCATTCTATACCCTTTCTCTCATCACGGATATGGTGCACATATTCCTTTTACATTTTTTTCATACTTCCATTTACAATATTTTTACTATATACATGTGTTTTTACACATATATACATGTGTTTTTACACATATATACATGTGTATTTGACTACTTGATCATCTTCTCCTTTGTAGGTCCATCCGTATGAGAAGCAAGCAGTCAATAAAAACAAGCAACTACAAAAAAGGCATAAAAAAACAACAATGATGATGACAACGTCATTCAACAATTCGGTACGTCATACTAACATGCAGGTACCTCACATACATTGGCATTTACAAACACACTTTTTCCACTAGGTTCACTCTCACCACTTTTTGAATTTTTACATCTGTAGTCTCCACGCTCCATATTTTTGTCACTCCACGCTTTGTCTAGTCCATCGACACACTTTCTACATTGATCTTCATGGACATCAGGTACACATATCTATCTACTTTATGTTACCGAGATGTTTTCTCACCAACATAAAGTGGGGGAAAATGTAGACAAAAAATCATGAACTTTGGGCATTAATTAGTCCCTATCTCATGTTACTATTCATATGGGTTTTTAGTGAAGAAATTACTAATTAACCCATGTCCTTTGGCCATTTTACTTTGCTTTATGTCGTCACTGTCAATCTCTCGCATGTACTCATTCAATCATTTTTTCCAGTTGGCATTGTTTTATCTTTGACTGAGGCACCCAACTCAGTATTAGGGCACCCCAGGTACCCTAGTCCCATTTGGGGCGCACTGATCCTTTTTACACTTTCTCTGCTAATTTTTTGGTGCTCTCTAGCTGTTTGAGTTTTCTATCTTTTTGGTGGTTGGCCTCTTCGGGGTTAATTACAAAATTAAAACAAGAGAACCATATAAACATAAAGTTATGAGACCATAATGACGGACCAAGAACTAGGCACTACTATCATCACCTAAGGTTGCATCCATCAAAGGATCCATTTTCATCCATCTAGCTCCATCACAAGGGACAAGGATGGTTCATTTACATCACACTACATAGGAGGGAGGTTTATTATATTCCATCCACCATTTTATTACATTTCTACATCTAGTTATTTCTCACTACTTCACAAAGTACGATTGGTACAAGAGCACCTAGGGCATGATGTTCACAGACACACACACCTAGAACTATATTTGGGTCTGAAATGTAGTACAACACTCAATTAGTAAGTCCACCATCGTGGCCACCTAGGACAGTATGATCCCTTCATATGCATATTTATGTTTTGGAGGTTTAATGCTTGGTTTAGAGTTTTACAAGTCTCTCCTTCATTTCTAATTCACAATGACATCCAACATAGTCCAGTGACATACACACAATAGGAAGCGAAGGTGAACAATCATTCAATGACACATCAGAAGAGGGTTTAAGAGATTTTTCATAGAACAGGTTCCCAGATATCAGGACAGAGCACCCCAGGAGCCCCAATCCTTCTCTAGGAACCCCATTCTAGCTTACTGTTCCATATTTGTGCTTTCTAGAGCTCATGTGCGGTCATTTTTTGCATTCTATTTTTCTAGTCTTCATTGTAACATAGCTCCGAATAGTCATCAAATCAGCTAAGCTCTATCTAACTCTTGCACTTTAGGGTTTCATATTTTCATAGCCTAGATTTCTTATGTCTATCTATTACATTTATTTACTGCTTTACATAACATCAGATTTAGCTAGAATTAGGCTAATATATTCCATTTTAGTTTAATCACTAATCTAGTGAACCAATTTTCAAAGAAAGTTCCATCTCTACTTAAAGTTATCTAATGAAACTTTCAAGAAATGATAAAAAGCTTAACGGGTTCTCAAAATCCCCTAATTGTGCATATAAAATCTCTACAAAGTAAGATATTCATAACAATAGCTTGATATAAACCTAGTGAGAGTGTAGAAGTAAAATTACACAAAGTAAAGTATAAACAGTTGTATGTTGAGTAGAGTCCTCAAATTTTGGGGACATGTTGGAATTGGAAAGAAGGTACTAATGAATTTTGTAAAGTCTTCCAAACACCTCTAGAAATATTCATTCACATGTGAACCAAACACTCATTATCTCAAGTTAGAAAAGGGAAGTCTTTGCCTAAAGGTAAGCTTGGCTATTTTGTAGCATTTTGTGATTATCTAACTTTTCTTGAGGTGTATAAACTAGAAATATGATAGAGGAAGTATCAAAGAAGTCAAAAACCACAAGTGGTCTTCTTAAGCAGTGGGTAGTATGTAAGAAATGGAGAAAGAGGGCTGAATATGGAGAAAATAGGTCCAGCAGGAGATATGAGGCTGATTGAATGTCTCTATCAGTGATAAAGAAAACTAAGATAAGTTTCTACAAGATTGACAATGTGCAATAAAATAGGGAAAGTGTTTCAAGTTCTTCAAAGTGGCCTAAAATGGTAGTATAGATGGTGTCTTCTCAATGAACCTCAGGGGTAAGTATGTACCTAACACATAAAATCTTTATATGCATAAAATAATGTAGAAATGACTGATCAAATGTCTCAGGACTATGGCAAAGAGAATGATTTCTTTCCAAGGCAAGAAATCATGGTATGATATTCAATTTTTGTATCATTCACTAGAGATATGGAAATTTTCTTAGGGGGAGTCATAAGGAGAATGATTCAATATGAGTATATGCTTCTAGAGCTTGGAAAAGTTTGTTTCAGATTTAATGAAGTTGACTTTCAGGGAGTATGGTCCTCAAAGTGGATATGACAGAGTTAGAGGTAGTTTTGTGATCTTAAGCATGAGAATGGCCTAGAAATTGATGCAAACATGAATCAAGGAAAAATAAGAAGAGTATCAGTTCAAGGAGAGTTTGGTTTGGTCAAGAAGAGGCCATTCAAGGCTGGTTTAAGAGCTTATAAAAAATCAAACACAATTCTAAGGGGAGATTGTGGAAAAGTAAGTTTATTTTCTCATGGTTAATTTTTTTCAGTTGCTTCATTGTTTCATGTCAAGTGGACAAGAACCCTTTGTCATATATGTCGAAGGGGGAGAGAAGCTGTCAGAAACTAGGAATGATGATTTAAAGCTGTTGGTGTCTGAACTTTAGGTCAAGGTTTATGATTATGTTGCCATCAATGGCAAAGGAGGAGATTGTTGAACCATGGTCACTGGTGTTGTCATTGATGTCAAGTGGCATTGATGGAAAATGAGTTAATGGTGAATTGAATCTCATTCAAAGGCATGAAGGTTGAATGGTAGTGCCTTCTCAGTGGCTTAGTGAGCATTTAGGATGGTTTTAAGATAGTTTTAGTGTTATGCATACCTGGTTTATGAGGAAAGAGTCCATTGGAAGCATGGCCATGGTTGGTATGGCTGGATCAAATGTTCTAAAGGTTATATATGATGATATTAACATGGGGAAGAGATCTTATAGTGAGCTCCAAGTCAGTCAGTGGAAGTATTAGTTGAAATTGGTTCATTTAGGCCTATCTCTGGAGCTTGATGAGGTGTGAAAGGTTGGTACAAGTCATGAAAATAAAATATGAGCATGGGAGGAGCCTATGAATTTTTTTTATGGCATGTATGAGGAACATAAAGGTTTACTTTATCTCATGGAGGAAAATTTCAAAAGTTCAGCAAAGTTGGCCTTGAGCACTAATAGTGTAGATTGATGAAAATGAGATAGGTTTGAATATTATAGGAATATTCATGACAAATAAACTAATTTATCATATATAGGTGTGATTTGTGGTGCTTAATGCCAAATTTCATCAAGTTCTGAAGAGTTATATGAAAGTTGTGTAAGTTTTTCTAAAACTGATTCATTAAGAAATGAAAAATGAGTTACATGTCTTCTTAGCACCCAAGAAAAAATGTGGAGCCTTCTTTATATAAATCATAGGAATTTTTATAGATAACTCCAATTGTGAAGTGTTGCAAACTTTTTTAGGTAAAATGGATAAGTATCAGAGAAGTTATGACCATTCTAGCAGGTTTCTCTCTCTTCAAGTCTACTTCTTGAAATGTTTGAGTTGAAATGAGTTTTTCTGACTTCTTGTCAAGTTTTTGAAGTGATGAAACTTCTTAGAGATTCATGAGGTCTTATCCATTCGATAGTGGTGATAAGTATGGACTCCAAGCATAATATTTCTAGCCATTCCATCTCAATCTTGCAAGGGCATTCTCACTCAATCATGTTAATTGAAAGGTACAATCAATTTACAGTGCTCAAAATTGTTGTTTGTAGTGGAAAGTGGTTCTATATTTAATCTAAAGTTCAATGTTTAGCTAATCAAGCATTTGGTTGATCCCTGTAGTGAGTGTTAAAGCTCATATCTCTTATTTCCATAATGTTTTTCTTTGTTTTTCTAAGAAAACAATATACAAGGGTATGTTTGAAGCCCCTTTGTTATTGAAACCTATCCCTCTCAAAAACTTGAATGACATCATCATTTTTATCTTGAAGTATAGATGACAAGTTAAGTGTTTCAAATGTGGATACTAAGACAAAATGGATGAGAATGTGTGTATGTGCCTATTAATGGTCAGAACATGAAGTGAACTTCTCCATGAAAGATGACATCATCACATAAATATACTTGTTTAATATGAAAATGTTTTTGTTGGATTCTCTAAGGAGGTCAAGAAGGTATTAGTGGTCCTCAATGTAAAACCAAGATTCACCAAAACCCAAGTAACATCTTGTGAACTCAACAAGGAATGTTTTACAATCTTCTTTCTACATTGTGCATTGGTTTTTCCTTGTTCTGGGAATAAATGGAAATGTTTTAAATCATTTGGATGCTTGGAAAAAGTGTAGGAAATACTCTCAGGTCTATAAGAGGATAAATTTTCTAATTTCAATAAGAAATGCTGAAGAAATTCATTTCTAAAGCCTCTCGGGCTTGCAATGTAACTAAAAACCCTGACCCTAGGGTTTAAAAGAAAAAATGTTCGAAGCATGAAAGATAGCCAGTGAAAATCCATGAAAACATGAAGTTATCTCTGTATTGGTAGATTGAAATATATTCTTCAAGTTTTGTGTGATTTCATTGATGTTCCGAGGAGTTCTCGATGATAGTTTTACCGAAGACAAGATATTGACCCTGTGCAGAGCGAACAATATACTTCTAGTACAAATCCTTCAAAGAAAACTTAAAATAACTTCATGCAAAGATACTATATATAATGAAAAAGAAAAATATACTTTGATATGGTCTTGAATTGACTTGAAAGGTGCCAAAACATGTATTAGTGATGAAATTGATATGGTATACTTGACTCTCTGCCCCTGCAGAGTATATAAATGATTTTATTTTTCAAAATAAAAGGTTAAAAACTGTAAAGTGTGTTCCTTTTGTCATCCAAGAAGTTGATAAAGTGCTCTAAATGTCTCAAGCTCACAATATAGATGACTAACACAATCCAGGACAATGAAGTGTTGACAAGACTGTTAAGGTGATTGTTTCAACTTCTTGTGAAGATGAATGGTTTGGGAAAATGAAATACCTCCTTGTGAAATTGAAGAGTTGTGGAACTCTCTAGTTCGAAGTAGCTGGGTTCTTGGAGAAAATAAAGGGCCATAGGCAGTTAAAAGAATCAAGAAGGTGACTCGAATCAAGAAGGTGAAAGGGAAATTTGTCTTAAACAAGAAAATGTGTAAGTCTAAAAAGTTATGAAAATGATTGTACACAAAATTTTAAGTGGGAGTTATTCTAATTAATAAAACTTGAAAAAAATGTCTTAGTGAGTGTGTGTAAATGAAAGAGAGAGAAGAAAAAGGGTTTGTTGTTAGTTTTTTGTCAAAAAGTTAGAAGACACAAAGATAGATATGTGAGAAATTTTTTTTGGTGAAGTTGATTGAGTGTTGTGAAGTGTGTAGAATGCTACTAGAGTGAAATAGAAGTTTGGATACATGTGAATAGAGAAAGGTAATGGAATGAACAATTATATGGTGTAGTGAAAACAATATAGAACATGGTGAGATCTTAAGATGAAATGCATGGTGCATCTAAGTATATGAAAGTACATTCATAAAATGCAAGTGTGATTTAAATGTGATGAAGTAGTGCAAGTGAATGCTTAAAAAAGTGAAAGCATGTAGTGTGGATATGTTCTTGAATAGATACATAACCATGTTACATCATATGTGGGGGGATGTGTGAAAGTAGTGCAGAAGTGTCAACTAAATTGAGTAGTGTAATTGTCAGAGTGAAATTGGTAAAGATATACATAGTATTCAAACTAAGACAGGAAGCTTGAAGGTGTTGAAGATAAAATTTAATGCTAGTGACATCTACATGAAAGTTTTGAGTATTGAATGTTGAAGAATAAGTAGAAATTTGAATTAGAAAGAAAAGAATAGTGAGTGAGTTCTTCAAACAGACAGACAACAGGTGAAAGGAAAATAGGGGCTTGAAAATTGATAAAATTACAGGTGAAATAAGAAGGTTGGATTGTAAGTTTAGCGGCACAATTAGATGCAATGCATCCAAGATGAATAGTGATCAAATTTTGTGTACACACTAAGTTGTAGCTCAATATAATCAGGGAGTTTTTTACTTCCTTGCAATTTTTAGCTTGTAGAAGGTCACTGGTTGCTAGACTAAATTAATTTGGGGGTTGTAGCTTCCATCATCAAGTTGTAGCTTGATTGTATTCTTGGGGTTGTAGCCTAAAAAATTGAGTTGTAGCTCAACTTGAAAATCAATGCAACACATAGGATAAATTGTCCAAGATTAGTTCTATGATTTTAGTGAGTTTTCTCCCTTTTGGGTTTCCCACTGTAAAACATTGTGTATTGTTTCTCTCTCATCTACTCTTTTATTGCTTCATGTGCTTTTATTAACAAGTTTGGAGAATTACAAATAATTGGAAATTTTAGTGAGACAATGATTCACCCCCCTCTCAGTGTCCAAGTTTCCAACACTTAGATTGCTTGGATCTATTTACTTAGTTTTATTTTCATTTATTTACTTCTTCTATAGCATTAGATTAGACTATTATATTCCATTTTGGTTTAATCATTTTGGTGAACCCGTGTTCATATACTCTTAGATCTTTATTTTTATTCCAATATGGATCTTAAGGTCTATCTAGTATCTTTTCTTCAATTGATTCGAATGCACCCATCTTGTAAAGATGCTCTCCAAATAACCCTATAGAATATGTATCTTCTTATCAACATGTTACATGCTCAATTCAATGCTATCTTCGATCATCTTTCTGAGGAATTTCTTGATTCCAAATCCAATCACTCTATTTTCCAATTCATTCAAGCCCTTCATTATTTATTTCAAGATAAATTTCAGACTATGGAATCCTCGATTACATCTATAAAATCTAAAATCCAACATCTTAAGAAGACTTCTTAGGCTCATGTTTGTTTTCTTTCTATATCTCATCTTCATTATACTTCTTTTGCAATGTGATCACATTAGTGAAAGTCAAACCTTTCCACTCCTTGCTCCTCTCAAGTTTACAATTAATTCCAAGCAAACAAGATATTCTCTCAAAACTCATAACTCATCAATTAATCAGGTTGTCATCTACCCATTGTTATCCTCCTTATCGGCTTAAAAAATATCAAGGTCTTCTATATTGTAATTATCATCAAATCAATGGAAATAATGAAAATGATTTCTATGCTTTACAATGAAGAATAAAACATCTTCAACGTCAATGTTTCATCTCATTCACTGCACAACATTATGTTACAGGGTCCTCTCCACTTGTTACATCTCAATGGGTCCTTAAATCTGATTCGTCTAATGAGCATCACCAGCCCTCATTTATAAGGAAAGTCAAGAGATTTCTAAGAAACCAACCCTAAAAATCAATACAACACCTCCTCTCGAGTCATCTATGTAATCACCAAGTCCATATACACAACCTCCTTTACAAATCAGCACAACACCTTTTCCTCTGAAGTCATCCACAACATTACCAAGTCAGATTACGTAACCCCCTCTCAAAATCAGTCCACTTTCTTCTCATATCAAGTCTTTTGTAGTGTCATCAATCCCACATAAGATTCAACCAATAAATTTCGTCAAAGAAACTACTCCTACTGATGGCCAAGACACATTTTAAATTCTGCCACCATTGCATGATCCTACTATTGCTTCAGTCTACCATTGTGTTTTCCCTCACTCTTATCATGACATAGATAACGATATCCCATAATGACATGGCACCTCTCGCACCACTGCATATATATCCATCATCATAGTACACTTGGGGGCATAACACTTATTCCCCCAACATTAACATGTGTATTTCATCTTCATCACACCACAATTAGAAAATCATTCACAACACTTAAGCTACCATTAACATTACCAGATGACACAATTTTGTGATTTGGTTCACACTCAACTATTGAGGGCATCCTACACACATGAACCACACACACTACACAATAGTAATCACACATATCAAACTGCATCTTATCATCACTATACATACTACACATTTTACACATCATATGGTCGTATCTCATTATCACATATAATACACACATCTACTTGTACGCACTGCACTCACTACCCTATGATGCACTCTAGTATCATGGTCCATACTGGACTATTGAGGGTATACATAAAAAATGGTCCGCATCACATTTACACATTAATAATTCAACCGCTTTATCATGTGACATTACTAGGTTAGTGACATACGCTAAAGGCTAAATCGCCACCTATCCCAACATCTTATAGTGATATACACCATAGGCTACCTCATCACTTGCTATTGTATAATCATCCCTCATTCTACTCATCTTGTAGTGACATACGCTATAGGATAAATGATCACCTATTCCATCACCTTTTAGTGGTATACACCATAGGCTACCTCACCACCTCTTTTGATCATCTCATCATGATATACGCTTTTGGCTACATCATCTCTAGGTAACATATCATCACCACACATACACATTAACCACATCGTGCTATAAACAACACACAAATTGAACATTTCTCGATGACACACTCTCATTTACGGTTCATTCTTGACCACTGAGGGGGCATAAAAAATGAACCTCACTGGATGCACTCCCATTCACTTGGGGGGCACGCAGCTCCTCTCATACATTTTACATTCCATTACATCCATCCACAACATGTTGCATATCTTGGTCGCCTTTAATTTCTCTTACATGTGCTTGTACATAGTCATCGTATTACACATGCTAGATAAGTCTCTTGTATGTCATTATCTTTACCATACACACATGCAAGTTCATGTCCTTTTTCTAGTTGTAATCATAGATACATAGCTTCTACACGTAGCATGGATGTTTGGTTACTACCAGTCCCACAACGGCTACTGGGGGCATCCACTTTCATAAACTATAGGTGTTATTGTTTCATTTTGTACTTATCACTTTACATTATTTGGTTATACATGATCTTGACATATGGGTTATATTTCTAACATGCTAATGGGTGCTTCATATGGAGCATTTGTTTTACAATATTACTTTCTACCATGGTTGTTTTTCTCTTGTTTTCTATTATATGTAGGCATCACTCTTTATTTTGTGTGCACACTAATTTATTTGTATTCAGACACTATGGCCTTGAGTGTCTTACGACATCATGAGTGAGGTCCCATGTTTGTAACCCAATTTTTGTGGACTATGTTGGTTTATTGCGTGTTTACTTGCATTTTAGCTTACACATTGTCTGCGTAGCTTACACTTATTTTCTACATAAATGTTTGTAATAACACTTATTTTCCTAGCCACTTATTTACGTGTGCCTTAGTTTCTACCAAGAACATTCATTTCCCCCTACAAGACACAATTTACGTGGTTACTCCTCTTTTGGGACCACATCCTCCTATCTGCAACGTCACATGTGCCCTTAAAGAGGGGGGACATTATTTAGGTTTATACATTCTACAAAATGCAGTACCGATACAGTTCAATTTTTTGGAACATAATGGTTAAGTGGGCTGACCACCCCTGAATAAAATATGAGTCCAATATTATACTATAGGTTAAATATTTAATAATAAGAAATATTTCTATTTCTATTATTAAATATTCAAACCTATGGATATAATTAAGTTAAATATTTGATAATAAGAAACAGTTATATTTCTATTATTAAATATTTTAAACCTTGGTATATGTGTCAACCATTTAGGTTGAAAAGGTGGGTCGGGAGACATACCCAATCACCTCATATAACAAGGACTTTGGGTCCTCATTTGATATATTGGAAAATATTTATCAAAAGTGTGTTTACCCTTGTGATTAGGGTTTCTAAAGGAGGAGGCAATTTACTGGATGTAAAAGGGTTCTCTACAATAAAGGTTATTTTTCACAGTGATTTTTTTACCTTTGGGTTTTACACTATAAATCCTGTGTCATTTGTTATTTACTTTATTTGTTATGTAATATAGTGTGATGTTTATTGATTTAATATTACATAGTTTATTGATGTTGTATAATTTAATTGATTAAATCTGTAGTTAATAGAATCCTCAAATTCTATCATGGTATCAGAGTGAGGTAAATTAAATAGATTACATCAAATGTTGTTGTATTTAATTTATTTAATTTTGTATGGGTTTTTTCAACCAACTCGGAAGGGTATTTAAAAATCATGGCCCCCCCCTCTTCTCCCCAATTTTTTTTGAATGTTTTCTGTTGGATTAATGTTTTGTGAGATTGAATTGTGCAAAGGTGAAAATGGCTCTGCAATAATTTTTTACCTACGCATGAATATCACATTCGAGAATATGTAAACGTTAATTACTATATGAAATATTTTTCAAATTTTCTATAGTTATTGTGAGTAGGTTAAAAAGTTATTCAAAGATAAAATCAAGAGTGAATGGAGGAGGAAACAAGATTTGTAATTATAGGGATATTACACAGGATAAAAATATTTCAGCCCTTCTAAATCTTTTACCTTGTTCTTCTGTGGTGAAAATTATGTGTCAAGTCTCCAAATAAAGGTAAGGGATAAATATGATTTGAAATATTTTATTAATGTATATAGTTTGTAATATGTGTACAAGTGAAACTATTTATTTGGAGCTAAAATAAAGTAAAATAAAAGTTGTACAAAGAATAAAACCTCCATGGAAATAGGTTTCTGATTTTTCCTATTGGCCAAGTAAAATTTTATGACAATGTGAAAAAATACTATCTTGGTTTGTAAAAAGCCATGTCTAATTTGGCCCCTTTCTTTTTAAAATTACCTAAGTTTAAACTATAAAAGTTCATATCCTAGAGTCATACACTATACTAAAACTATAAGTTTAAACCTATACCATGCGGCCACATTATAATAATATATAATAAAAACAAAATTTTCCAGCATATCCTACATATATCCAATACGACTACAAATTTTTTTGTGTTTGATTAAGAAAAGGCTCTATAGGCATGTGCTTATTCTATGAGATCATTACAAAAATTTAAAGTGATACATTGAGATTGAAAATATGTATAAGTAAAATTTCATTAAATTAAGAGAAAATACACTCCTGAATTTCATTGAAAATGTTATTATTCCCTATAAATTTCGGTATGAATCGTCAATGAAGTTTCAAGGGGTTACATTTTAAAATTTTAAATTTCCTCATAGGGATTTCATTTGTCCCCTCATTACCATGCTTCCCATCTTCAACCAAACTGATTTTTTACATGGTAAATTCTTTGTATTGTTACCCTTGTCATATCCTCATCAAGGTATATCCACATGGAATTCTAAATTGTTAGTTTTAAAGGTCCTTGTTGGCGGGAAATTTTTTTGGAGAAGGAATTTGTGTTGGGGTTAATCACACCAGTTGTATAGATATATTATTCAAATATAAGCATACACGCAATAAATATGGAAATAAACTAGAAGAAACAATACACAAGATATAATGTGGTTCACCCACTATGGGCTACCTCCACCAAAAAATATCCAATATATTATTCAAAGCTTCACAGAGGATATACAATTGAAGATCTGCAATCTTCCACACCTCTCCCAAATGTACACTACTTTCTTACTCACAAGATTTTCTTTTCCTCTCTCCAAGAATTACTTCTTACAGTTCACCCAATTATTAATGAGTTCTCTCTTTCTAACCCTAGCTTTCTAGATTATATAGACATATACAAACTTAGGGAACTTTAGGTATGTAATTACAACCATTATATCAACTTTATATAAAAGGTTAGATACAATTCCCAGTGAGTTAAATAAAACAATCACACACAGGTAATCGATGATGATTACTCCTTGCCTTCACCGATACCAGTCTCAGGTTGCCGATCCCAGTTTGCCGACTGATGTCAGTTACTGTGTATTCTAACAAGTTAATAAAGCATGCTAATGTGAAGCAATTAAGTTCCATAACTTAACAATATCCCACTTGGAGATAAATTGTTGCACCATATCACACAAATCCATTCTTGGATCCTTTCCTTGGCCTGTTTCTTCCTCTTCAAGTCTCAAAATCGAAGACCAACAAAAGTGGAGTGTAGCTCCAACTTCTCCTTTTCCAACAGATTCATTAACATATCCATAGGGTTCTTATTTGTATGACTTTTCTCCAATTTTAGATGCCCATCCTCCAACACCTATCATATGAAGTGATATCTAACTGAATGTGTCTCATTCTTGAATGAATTGTTAAGATCTTTTCCAGATGAATCACACTTTTACTATCACTGTACAATCTACAATCCTTTTCTCCTTTCCCAACTCTTCCATGAACCTGTTAATCCATATCATCTCTTTGCTAGCCTCTGTAGCTGCAACATATTCAACATTTGTAGTAGACAAGGCCACAACCTTCTACAATCTAGAAATCTAGCTAATTATCATCCCACCTAATGTGAATACATATCTAGTGGTGCTTCTCCTACCATCCAAATCACCAACCATATCTGAATCAACATAGCTGCATAAATAAATATCTAACCCTCCATAGCATAACAACATGTTGAATGTCCCTCTCAAATACCTGAGAAACCATTGGATTGATTTCCAATGTTATTTACCTAGATTGGCCATAAATCTACTCACAAATCCCACTACCTATGTAATGTCTGGTCTGGTACAAACCATAACATACATAAGACTTCCAACTATTGAAACATATGAAACTTGTGCCATGTACTCGACCTCCTCATGTGATGTAGGAAACTGATCTTTTTTCAATTTAAAGTGTCCATCCATAGGTGTACTTATAGGTTTTGAATTCTACATATTAAACCTGTCTAACACCTTATTGATATAATGTTCTTGAGACAAATACAATTTCCTATTCTTCCCGTCTTTGTGAATTTGCATGCTAAGGATTTTCTTTGTTTCTCCCAAATCCTTCATTACAAATGTATGAGCTTACTTTTCTTTAAGCTCACCAATGTCCTCCATATTAGATCCTACAATAAGCATATCATCCACATACAGTAACAAAATAATATAGCTTCCATTTTCAAGCTTCTTGAAATAAACACTATGGTCAGATTCACATCTCATATAAATATGCTCATGCATGAAACTATCAAACATCATATACCATTTCCTTGGTGCTTGTTTGAGCCCATACAAACTCTTTTTCAACCTGTACACAAGTTTCTCCTTACCCTTGACTTCATAACTAATTGGCTGCTACATATAAATATCTTCCTCCAAATCACCATGAAGGAAAGTTGTCTTGACATCAAGTTGCTCTAAAATCAATACAATAGAAATAGAAGTCATTTTTAATACAGAAGAAAATATCTCACCAAAGTCAATACCTGCTTTCTATGTAAATCCTTATACCAAAAGCCTTGCCTTGTATAATTTTTGTCCACCCTCTTCTTCCTTGATCCTGTAAACCCATTTTTTCTGCAATGTTATTTTACCTACTAGAAACTTGACCAAATCCCATGTTTGGTTCTATTCCAAGAAGTCCATCTCCTCATTCATGTCATGCTCCCACTACTTGTGGGTTTCATCATGCATTGATTCTTCAAGAATTTCTGGTTCACCACTATCAGTCAATAATAAATAAGATAAGGAAGGTGTAAATATTTCTGAAGGTCTACTTACCCTTTGTGACCTTCTTAATGAGATTTGGGATGTCGGAGGCTCAATCTGCTTACTCTGCAAATTTGTATCAATCTCAGATAGTAACCGATGCCGGTCACCTGTAAACGATGCCAGATTGGCTAACTGAAGCCAGTTTAATTCTTATGTAACGATGTCAGTTCAGGAAATCGGTGTCGGTCAGGGGTCAACTAACACTGATTACTGTGTAAACCTTTAGGTGTCAATTTTAAATCCGAGAATGCATTTTCATCCACAATCTCTTCTCCCGGTTCATATTTGGGTACCAAAAATTGATCCCATTTACATTCTCTTTTCATTCCATTCAATTTCACGGCTCCTAATAATCTTAAAATCTTCTAAATCCCAAGAATGGAATCTGAAATCACCAGAGCCATAACCAATGAAAGTACATCTCTTGGATTTAACATCCAACTTCTTTCTATTTTATTTATCAACATGCACAAAAACTTCTGAACCAAATACTCTAAGAAAATAAAGATCTACCTCTTTTCCAGTCCAAGCTTCTTCTAGTATTCCACCATCTAGTGCACTTGAAGGCCCACGGTTAATTAAATAAACTGTTGTCTACTGCTTCTTCCCAAAACTACAAGGGTAATCAAGTATGTATCCTCAAGCTTTTTGTATGTTCCATGATTGTCCCGTTCATTATTTATGCAACACCATGCTACTGTGGTCTTCTAGGAACCGTTCTTTCTCTACGTATTCTATTCACTAAACAATAATCATTGAAAGCTTTGTTGCAGTACTAACCGCCATTGTTAGATCTAAGGAATTTTAACTTTGAATTTGATTCATTTTCCACAAGGTATTTTCATCTTTTAAAAGTCTTAAAAACATCATATTTGCGTTTAATACAATAAACCCATACCTTTCTTATGGCATCAGCAATGAAAGTCACATACTATTGGGATCCTCCATGAGAAGCTACCTGGGCTGGTCCCCACACATCTGAGTACACAAGCTCCAATTTTTCTCCTTATTTGTTGATCCATATTTGAGAAATCTCACTCTCTTTTGCTTTCCAAATATACAATACTCACAGAAAACAAGATCTACATCTTTCAAATATGATAACTTACCCTTAGCCTTTAAGATCTGCATTCCTTTTTGACTCATGTGGCCTAGCCGATTATGCCACATGATTGCATATGAATCTAAAGTAGATAGCAAATAAAATGAATCAATAATAGAGGTAGACAAATATAATATTCCTACATTATTTCCTCTTGCTACAACAAGAGATCCCTCGGTAACCTTCTAAGAGTCGGCTGTGAATGTAACCATGCAACTAGATTCACCTAGTTGTCCTGCAGAAATAAGATTTCTCCTGAGACTTGGTACATGCCTCACATATTTCAATATCCATGTATTTCCATTCTATAATTTTAGATGAACTTATCATTTACCAATAATATTTCATGGTTCATCATCTCCTAAATAAACATGCCCAAAATTATACTGGACGTAATTTATTAAATAACCCTTATTAGGGGTAGCATGGAAAGAAGCTTTTGAATCTAAAACCCATGATTCAATTTTATTATCCAAGGAGAGAATAAGGGCATCTTGCATTACCTCAGAAGATTCAGCATTTGCCTATTTACCTTTCTTTGGTACATTCTCTTTGTTTTCCTTGAACTAATAATCCTTCTTTGCATTTCCTTTCTTTCCACAGTTCCACTAGGTTATTCCTTTACCACTGGATTTAGATTTGTCATTCTTAGACTTTGATTTCCCATTATTCTTGATCTTGGATATCTCCTTCTGCCTTCCTCTAATTTCTACATTCAAAGCTTTACCAGATGATAATTCTCCTGTAATTTTCCTGCGTATTTCTTCATTTAGGATTATACTAACTGTAGACACCCTAAAAATACATACATAATCTATCTTGCTTCTATCTAATTAGAATTAATTAAATTAATTCTATCTCGTCGCAATACACCCCTTTAGAATTAATTAAATTAATTTCATCATTCAAATATTCCCCTTTAGAATTAGTTAAAATTAATTCTATTACCTAAGCTATATTCCTACCCATTGGAATTAAATAATTTAATTCTAACATGCCTTTGGAATTAATTAAATTAATTCCTACACCCTCTTAGTTAATATAATTAAACTTTTTTTTTTATTTAAATGGTTAATTATCTCCTCACAATTAAATTAATTTAATTATATCATTCTCTTGGAATTAATTAAATTAATTCCTAACACCTTCTAGCTAATATAATTAAACATTTATTTATTTAAATGGTTATTTATCTCCTCACACTTAAATACTAATTAAATTTAGTTATTTAATTCCACCTATTTTAGTTAACAACCACTTGGACTCCACATCCTCATCCTAGTTAACTGTACTTCTAGAATCCTAGAAAGATGGGGGCAATTGAATTCCACGTACAACCACCTTCCCGGATGCAACTTCTACAATTAAATCCATTACTGCCTCTGAATGCCCCAGTAGTACTGTAAATTCCTCCAATGCTATTTTTAACATATGCATTTACCCATATGTAACCAACTTTAATTTCTTCCGACTCTATAAATTTAAGGCTTACTTTCTTACAAATCCTCTTGAATTCACAGTACAATAACTCTGTTGAATTTCCAAGCCAAAGTATCTATGTCTATAGCATTTACACTCACATTTGGAGAGTATTCAAGAGCTCACACATCCATTTGTAAGGTTCCATAGATGAAGTCTCCATAACCTTACTGAGGTTTGCACTGAAGGAATTACATGGAGGTTTACATTATTGTTTGTGTATCTTTCATTACTGTAGTTTTTTCATTGTTTACATTTTGGCATGCCTAGTGGGACTCTCCACATTTTTTTTCTTTCATTTTAGTTAATCATTTTATGATCTAACTCTTTCTTTATGCTTATCATTATTTTTTAACCTTGTTGTAAAATTTTTAGCTTCTTAGGACAACACATTTTTATCTTCTTAGGTGAAGTACAAAAGTCAGAAAATTAAAAAACCAGCTGCCGGGGCGTTTTTCTCATGTTCAAAATTTTCACTGAGAGTGCTACCATAGCCCATCTTCCAGAAGCCATAACTTTTTCTCCCAAATTTGGAATGACTTCATTTTTTGACATAAAGGTATTGAAAAGATATATGCAATGGAAAAATAATTTTTTGATTTAGACTTACAAAAAAAATTGGTTTCATTTCTCCTAACACTTTTTTTTTTTTTTAATTAAAAATTTTTAGTTTTAAAAAAAAAAAAATCACTTTTTTTTTTAACATAACAACCTCACGTGTATGCTCTTCCATCGCACTTTCTAAGAAATATTGGGAATCATAAACATGGTCATTTTTTTTTTGGGAAATTAATGTTTTACTTAATCAAAGTTATTTTGCGTGTATGCTCTTTCCTTGCACTTTCTAAACGATCTGGGAAATCAAAATCATGAACATGCTTTTGTTGTTTTATCTTTTACCTCCTTTCGAAAAACTTTCTTATATTTACTTGCAATACCCGCTCTTACACAAGGTGGCTAAACATTCCAAAAAGTACTAACTGCAGGTTGCCAATGGATTTTAACCAAGCCACACCTAAATAAAAAAATTAAAAAACACCACATTCAAAACACTTGATTTGCAGGTTCGATTAAGAGCTACAGCTCATCCGCTTAACTAGAACATAACCCCCTTGGCATAATCCTTAAGCTAAAAAAAAGGGGGTGGTTCTAGGAACCCCAAAGTAGTCCACCCCTTGAGGGAACTGGTGGACAAAACGTGAACCTTTTCTCCTACTTGACTAGTAGAGTCTTTGTGCGTTAGAGTCTCGGATATCCTTAGTGTTGAACTCAATGCGATTCATTCTTAGGAAGATCTTTGCTCATGATTTCAAAGGGGGTAAAGTAAATTCGTCAGCTAGCAATAAAATCGTGCTCGCTTATATATTTTGTTGACACCTAGTTGAGAGAGCCACCTAGGAAGCCAAACATTGTCCAAGCCAATCTAAGGTAGAGGCCACAAACAAACATTCAAACAAAAACTTATTTTTTGATTTTCTTCTTTTGTTTTTCTTTATTTTTATAGTAGTGTTCCACACTCAGTTTTTCCCAAATACTCCTTGTTTGAGATTCATTTTTCACTTTTCTTATATTTTTTGTCATTTTCCAAACTATCCTTGTTTAGATTTTTCTTTCATCCTCATTTCATCTGTTCTCGTCTTCTTTTCTTCTCGTCATCAGTCATTCACTAACCTTCATTTTACTCTCAATTTTCCCCTTTTCATGACTTTCATCTCCTTTCATTATTTCAATCTTCTCTTCTTTTCATCCTCATTTTCTTCTCCATTTGATCTTCTTTCATTCATTTGGAGTTTTCATTCACTTATTTGATTTCTTCCCCTTTTGCAATCATCAAATCCTTCTATCTTTCATATTCACCTCCTTATGTTCATCTCCCATTTCATTCAACACTTAAACATTTGGATAACCTTCCCAGAGTTTAATTTTTCATCTTATTTTCAACATCAAGTCTTGAGTTGCGGAAATCCACATCCTCACTCAAGCACTTTCATCTTACGACTCACATCTCAACGGTGTTGTGTTCCACTTTATCACAACTCAATTTCATCACATTTTCTCTTCATTCTACTCATACATCCTTTAGTTTGAAAACATCATTGTTAAACTATATATGTTTTCTTTCTTCACGTCTCTAACTTGACAACATATTTGTTGTGTTCTAGACACTTCATCATATCTTCTTTCCAACGTTTACACTATCAATATTTGAGTCTTATCTCTTCATTAGTCTCTTCCTTCTTAACTAATTCTTGTTAAGGGTTGAGCACATCACAAACGATTTGAATCCTTTTTCATACCCTCTTCCCATTTAGCATTCACTTTTTCTAGGTGGTAGAGTGCATTTGCAATCAATCCATCCTTGCTTCTTCCCTCTAGCATTCACATTGTTAGAGGTTGAACACATTCATACTTTTTTCACTATAACCCTCCTCCATTCTAGCATTCACTTTGTTAGAGGATGAGAACCTTCATCACATCATGCCACTCTTCCATCTTGGCATTCACTTTGTCAAGGGTTGAGTTTATCAAACACTTTTGCATGCTTCCATCTTGACATTCACTTTGTTAAGGGTTACGTCACTCATATCTTCCAAACCTCTTGCCCATCTTAGCATTCACTTTGTTAGGGGACAAGTTATTATCAAAATTAATCACACACCTCCCTTCCATCATTACATTCAATTTGCTATAGGTTGAGTTATCTTTCACATATCTCTTTTTTCCCTCCCTCTTTTAAAAATGGTGGGAACACGACACAAAGATTATAGTCCTTTTGGAAGGGGTGAATGAAATCCTTTTGGAAATTTTGATAGTGATAATGACCAAAATTTTGAGGATGATCAAAATGACATCTCACTTGAAGAACAATCATGCTTTTGAAAATATTTTACATATGAATAAAGACCAATTTTTTCTTCCTCTCCTTGAGATGGGAGAAAAACTACCCTCTGGTTTCGATGAGGCTAGTTTACAAACATTACTTGGAAAACCAACACCTAACAAGGGTGAACCTTTCATTTCAACAAATAATGACAATGAGGCAATACCTAGTCACACAAATAATGATGATCAAAACAAGTCCACCTCGAACAACACCAAAAGAAATGAATCAAACAAAAAAAATATGACGAAAGGAACAAAGGAACATCAATTGATTCAGCCACTGATCCTACTCAAGCCCTCATGAATCAAATTAATGACATGACTAAACAACTTGGTATCTTAAATTCCAAAGTCACCAATGAATCCCATGACAAGGAGGCACCAAATAAATCTAGTGATGCTTCATTTAAGAGTCATACCGCGCACACCAAAGATAAAAACAACTCTACAAGTGATGGTTCCTTATCTTTCTTACATAACAACTCACCATGTTTCCTAAGAATGGAAAATGATAAAGGACACCATCTCTAGTATGCAACATCAACACAAATAATTCAACTTTGAATAATTGTGTCCTTACCCCTTTGATAAGGACATTTTGCATGTTCCTTTTACAAAATATTTTGAGACGCCCAACTTTGACAAATACAAGGGAAAGAGTGATCCTAGAGAGCATATCAATTATTTTTATATGGCTTGTCAAGAGGTGGCCTATAATGATGTCTTCTTAATGCGTCTCTTCCATGAAGTCTAGGAAGACAAGCCTTGGACTGGTTCCTACTCCTCCCCAAGGGCTCTATACAAAATTTCGCGGACCTCTCAGAGAAGTTTCGTCAAACATTTCTCATTCAACCTAGAGTGTGAAATTACAATGATGGACTTGTGTAATGCTAAACAATGAACAAATGAAACCTTCGCACAATTCCTACAAAGATGGCATGGGATTGCTAGTCGTTTCCCATGCTTCATGCCTGAGAAGTAGCTCATGTGCATCTTTGTACACAATCTCAACAGTGAGCTATCCTTTCACATGTAAATGAATTTCCTTAATAATTTTGAAGAAGTTATTGAGAAAGGATCGCAGATTGAAAAATCCCTTATCGCAAAATGTTTGATTAAACCTCATTCAAAAGATAATGGGTAACATAGTAACCATCCTAATAGCTTTCACCAAGAAAAAACTAAACATGTTAACCACAATCGTAATATGGTCAATGATGGTATTACAAACAACAACAATGTCCACAATGTCCAAAACACTCAAACTAGACCAAATAAAGGTAAGCAACCTCTTTTTGTTCTTAACAAAGAGGTTTCCTCCTCTCCTGATTATAAACGATGTCATTTCACTCCTTTGGGAAAACATCTATCAAATTTCCTTCAAAAAATCGTTAATGCAAACATGGTTACTTATCCCATCACCAGACCATGGATTGAGGGAGAACCCAAGCCTACTTGGTACAAGGATGATACTTATTGTGATTTTCATCGCATTGAAGGTCACTCCACTGATCGATGCTTTTGCTTACGTCATTTTTTCTAAGACCTCATTGATAGTGGAGATATCACTGTTGAAGAACCATCACCAAATAGAACACCTAACTATAATCTTAAGGTGTTCTCAAACCCATTTCCCAAACATGGCGGTGACAATAAAAATTATGACAAAGGTCCCTCTGCCAATAACGCTGATTTTAGTTCAATTATCTCATTTATTGAGGAAGTACCATCTACAATGACAACCATTAAATTCACACCTTCGAGTAATGTTGTGACCACACGCCAATGGAAGATATGGGTTCCTGTGGAAAACCAACCTTCTACATCTTCTATATAACCTCAAACATCCAAACCAACAACTCCTTCAAATCAAAAGTCAAATTCTAATGCCAAATCTTCCACTCTAGGTCAGTATGACTTCATCAAACAATTAACAACCATGCCAACACATATCTCTCTTATGGAACTATTGAAAGATTCACCTAGCTTTCAGGATATTCTCACTCATGCTCTAAATGAATAGCATTTTCCTCATACTCTCAATGTTCAACAATTTTAGGATATGATCGTGAACCTTATGCCTAAAACTCCTATCCTATCTTTTGGCCCTCAAGATATGTTGAACCCAAATCTGATTAACAACTCCTTGTACATCGAATCCTATGTTACTGATCATAAAGTCAAGAGAGTTCTTATCGACAATGGAGCGGCTCTTAACATTTGTTCTATAAAAATGCTTCATTGCCTTGGTCATACAATAGATGACTTAGATGTTAATATCATTACCATTCATGGTTATGATAATACTGAGTGCCAGTCCTGTGGTACCATCACTCTTCCCATACAAGTAGGCCCACTAAATCCTTGACACTATGTGTCATGTAGTTGACGTAGACATGTCATATAACCTTCTTTTGGGTAGACCTTGGATACATGCCATGCATGCAGTACCTTCCACTTTCCATCAATGCATAAAGTTTCCACATAATGGCAGAGAGTTCACCTTGCATGGTGATACTGACCCCTTTGAATACTATAATTTTTTTGAAGCAAGGTACAAAAAGGTAAACTATTTTCCATCTTCTGATAGCACAATTGGATCTAGCGCAACTTCTATTGTTACCAACCATATTGATCCTGATGTAATATTGCACCCTCATGATTCCGCATCTTCTTCTTTAGAATTTATGTCTAAAGCGTCACCTGAGGATATTCCTCACACCTCCACATCTTCCTCCAGAGAATCTACATATAAGGTGTCACCTGAAGTTACATTCTCTCATAAAGGCTTAGGCGAGTACACACTTGACAATGCATTTCTTGTTGGAAAACTCCCATTATCGCCTCACAGTTATGGGTGTCCTAACACTCCTCATTTACAAGAACCTCCAGCTTACTATCTCAGAAACACTCTTTGGAGATGATATGGATATCTAGAAGATCAACATATTCCAATCTCTGACGACTCTTGGCTATACGATGACAGGATGGAAGAATGCTATGAATCCACTGATTACACCAAGGGCCATAAAATGATGAAAAACATGAACTAGAAAGGAAGAGGCCTTGGCCCACAAGGGCATGGTGTTCTTGAACCTATGAATATCAAGTCTAACCTTTACACATATGGTCTAGGATATGAGACATATGAGAAGAGGCCTATAGTCTTTGATGTGTTACCTAACGATGAGGACTCAGATTCTGAAATTGAGATCGGTTCCACACATAGCCTCTTCGAAGACCTAGCCAAAACTACACTTTTCCTAGACTACTTATCCATTCAAACCCTTGACATTGTTTATCCTTCCCTCATTGATCAGGACCAACAATGTCATATTTCCATGGATCTCTTTCAAAATGACGAGGCCATCCAAGAGTTCCTCGGGGCTCAGGAACCCTTTTCCCTTGTCGGATCACAAGAAGGGTTTCGATATAAACCTTGATGCTACCACCTACTTCAAAGAATAACTTACAATATCCAGTCCTAAAGAAAAATAAATTAAACATAGAAAAAAGAAAAATTATATCTCGCATAGTGAAAACCTTTCTGAGGCATTATACGAGAAGAAAAAAAATGAAAAAGAAAAAGAAAGAAAGGACGCATCTCCTAGTGAAAACCTTTCAGAGACACTAGAGAAAGGAGATTTGGATCCAAAAATATCTAAAAATCTACACAAGCCTCCAACATCATTTCAAGATAATGACACTTCTAAGTTGTTGGTAGAAGAGATGACAACCATTAACATTGGAACTGAAGACCAACCAAAATTGTTACAACTAGGTGCTAGTTTATCAGAAACTGAAATCAAAGCCTTCACAACACTTCTAACCTGATTTTTAGGATGTATTCACTTGGTATTACAAAGATATTCCCATTCTTGATCCTTCTCTTATGGTTCATCACCTTGTGGTGCACCCAGATGCTAAACCTGTTAAGCAAAAACTACGTAAAATGCATCCCAAGGTTGCATTGCTTGTTAAGGCTGAACTACAAAAATTATTGGATGCAGGCTTCATACGGTGCATTGACTACTCAGAGTGGATATCTAATATGGTACTAGTTGCAAAGAAGACCCCCGGAATCTATATTTGTATAGATTTCCATGACATTAATAAGGCATGTCCTAAGGATGATTTCCCTTTGCCTAATATTGACATGATTTTTCGATTCTACTATGGGCCATGAGATGTTATCCCTTATGGATGGATTTTCTGGGTATAACCAAATTAAAATTTCTGAAGAAGACCAGTATAAAACAAATTTTACAACCCCATGGGGGAAATTTTGTTACAAGGTCATGCCTTTTGGCCTTAAAAATGTTGGTGTAACTTATCAACGTGTCATGACTGTTATTTTCCATGACCTTCTTCATGACACAATGGAAGATTATGTCAATGATATTCTTGCAAAATCAAAGACTATGATGGATCATCCAATAGTTCTTAGGTGTATATTTGAGTGGTTAAGGGAGTACAAGGTTCACCTTAATCCAAAAAAAATGTGTCTTTGGTGTCACTTCAGGGAAACTTCTGGGATTCATTGTCTCACAAAGAGGAATTGAAGTGGATCCTACCAAGGTCAAAGCTATAATAGATATGCCACCTCCTCAGAACCTTTGACAACTAAGGGGCCTACAAGGAAAAATACAGTCTATTCGTTGTTTCATCTCTCAATTGGTAGATAAGTGCCATCATTTCAACCAACTGCTTAAAAAGGATGTCCAGTTCAAATGGACACAAGACTGTCAAGATGCCTTTACAAAATTGAAAGAATACCTACATCTTCACCGGTACTCATGCCACCTATACAGGAGAAGCCTATGTTTTTGTATACATCTGCAATAGAACATGCCATTGGGGCATTATTGGCACAACATAATGATAAGGGTCAGGAACAAGCTGTGTATTACTTGAGCAGAACTCTTCTTGAGCATGAGACCAAGAACTCGCAGGTTGAAAAGGCTTGTTTATCAGTTGCTTATACTTTTAGCAAGTTGTGACACTATCTCATAAATCAAACCACCAAGCTAATTTCAAGGGTTGATCCTCTTAAGTACCTACTTTCGAGACCAGTCATAACAGGATGCATGTCTAGCTAGATTGCACTACTTCAGTGAATTTGACATTGAAATTGTCAATCAAAAGGCTATCAAAGGTCAAGCACTGGTAGATCAACTAGCTGCAACACCACTACCAGGTTCATAACCACTAAATTTTGAATTTCCATACAAAGACTTGTTGTACATAGAAGAAACACACTTATGGACATTATTCTTTGATGGATCTTGCAATATCCATGGTTCTGGAGTAGGAATTATCTTGCGTACACCAGATGGAGACCTCATACCTAAATCATATCATATCAAATTCCCTTGCACAAATAACATAGCAGAGTATGAAGCACTGATAAAAGGCTTAGGGTTTGTCTATCTCATGGAGCCTTCAATAATTGATAGTTCTTGGTGATTATCTTCCAGTCATTAATCAAGTTAACGGAGAATATCAGGTAAAAGATGAAAAGCTCTTACCTTATAAAAGAATGGTTGATAGCCTTAGAGGGTATTTCTAGATTATCAATTTTGAACAAGTTCCTCACACACAAAACAAATCAGTGGATGTCATGGAAACTATCACTTCCATTATTTTCATTTGACACTAATCAAACTCACAATGAGTTCCTTGTTGAACATATTTTGGTGTCCGCATACAAATTTCTGGAGTCCACCATGGTTTGTGATATTGTTGGTCCTGATCATCCCTGGTACCAAAATATATACACCTTCATTCAAACTAAAGCCTATCCTCCTAATTTTAATTCAGCTAAAAAAAGAGCCTTAGCAAAACGTGCTTCACGCTACAACCTTCTTGCTGACATCTTGTATCGAAGAGGCTATGATGGGACTCTCTTAAGATGTCTCAATCAAGATGAAGATAATCAGAAGCTAGCTAAAGTACATTTGGGTATTTGTGGTGCCCATGCCAGTGGAATAGTCCTTGTAAAGAATATTTTACGCATTGGATACTATTGGCCCACAATGGAGGAAGATGCATGCAACTTTGTGAAGAAATTTTAGGCTTGCCAAAAACACTGGTAATCTCATTCATGCACCATCCCAAGCCTTGCAGCCTATTACTTCACCTTGGCCCTTTTAAAAATGGGGACTCGATTTAATTGGAAAAATAAATCCCACATCTTCTGATGGCCACACTTTTATTATAACTGCCACTGAGTATTTCACCAAGTGGGTTGAGGCTATGCCTCCTACTAACGTTACTGGATGCAATATTTCTAAATTCATCTTCAACCATATTATTTTTCATTTTGGTATCCCCGTTGCTATTATCATTGACAATGGTGGTTCTTTCAAAAATAAGGATCTTAAAGCCCTAACTAAGAAATATAATATCTACCTAAAATGGCCTACACCTATTATCCACAATGCAATGGCCAATCCAAAGCATCAAACAAGACTATCAAGTCCATTCTGGAAAATACTTTCAATAAACACCGATGTAATTGGCATACGTAGTTATATCCTACCCTCTGGGCCTACCGCACTTCCTTTTCCCCTATTATATGGATATAAATTCATATTACCTATCGAAGTTGAACTGCCTTCACTTCTTGTCTCCCTCCAACATCTCATTCATGAAGAGGATTACTGTGTTGCATGCCTTGTAGAGCTAGAATTACTAGATGAGAGACGACTTCACGCCTTAGGCCATATGTAGGTATATCAGAATAGACTGCGTCGTAATTATAATCACAAGATCAAACCTTGAAATTTTGAAATTAGTGATTTGTTCCTAAAGGAAAATCAAAAGAACACAACTAAACCACAAGAAAAATAGGGTAAATTTGAGCCTAATTGGCTGGGTCCTTATGTTGTAACTACTAAATTTGGATCCGACGCATACAAAATTTCTACCAAGGATGAAAAAGAGTTGAAGGAGCCTATGAATGAAATTCATATGAAGAATTTCTATTCTTGAGTCTCCAAAGAGTAACCCTTGTACTTGTGGTATATCAGTGCATCCACCTATTTTGTCATTTCCCTTTGTTTCCTGCTTGTAACCTTTTACCTCACCGTGTGTCGCATATTTTCCTTGTTAGGTTTTCATGCCCATTGTCTACCACCATTGTTCACCTTCCATTTAACATGTCACTTTTGACTTGGTAATTTCCTTTCCCTCTTCTTTGGTGTGTGGTTCAAAATTCCAAAAAAAAAAAAAACATAAAATTGTTCAAAATAATATAAAATTGTTCAAAATCCCAAAAAAAAATATAAAATTGTTCAGAAAATACAAAAAAAAACATACAAAATGTTTCGAAACTACTTTAAAAAATAATCTTGCGACTATGTAATTTCTTTCGCCATTTTCTTCATTTGATTGTTCCCAATCATCTTTTCCAATCAATCAATCCACTCTTTGCAATGTAACTTTGCATAGGGACATCACTTGGCTTTGGCTTTCTCTTGGGGGCAACTTGACATCTGTATATATTTGCTTCTTTATTAGCATTTTTTACATTAGTGTGTTTTTGTTTAGTAGCTTGTTTACTTGTTTAACATTTGTACATATGGAATTTTGTATTGTATATTCTTAGCTTAGTTTCTTATGTTTGATAGTTTGAATAACCAATACTCTGTGTATTTGGAATGCGCTCATAGACCAATTACAGGAAATTTATTCACATCCTAGTTCACATATAACTTTGGTGTGGTTCTTTCCTGTTCATATTGGGTTTCTTTCTATTACTTATTTTATATCTTTTTATCATTTACACGTGTTGTGTTTTCCTCCTAGTTTATTTAAGCCATGGAATGTCTTCATTTTTGTTCACATTATATTTCCAAACTTGTGCAAAAATCCAAATAAAAATCAAATATTTCACAAATCCAAAAACTAACAACCATTACCAAGTTATCCCAATTATCTGACAAATAAATAGAAATAAAAGTTCTTTCACTTCATCATCAAATGGAATATTCACTGATTTTAATTGATTTACAATAGACCAAAAATCATTCAAACGACTTGATGCAGATTAACCTTCTTGCATCTTTGAATTAAATAATTTCTTAATCAAATAAAATTTCTTTGAAGCACTTGGTTTTCATATAAATTAACCAAAGATTTTATCAACTCTACCATGGTTGTTGCTTTGGTAATATTCGAAGCCACAGATCCTGACAGGCTCAATCTTATAGATCTCAGAGCCTTTCTATCAAGAATTTTCCATTCTTCATCAGTCATCTCTTTAGGTCTTGCCTTCTCATCCAACAAGTAAAGATTTTTCTGATACATATAATATTCCACCCGCATCTTCCATAATTGATAATTATGGCTGAATTTTTTTCAACTCTGTATTTTCCATCTGTCATTGTTGTAGATCCCACTCAATCAAAAATCCCTATATGAGTAAATTTTTCAACACAAAAAACCTTAAAACAAAAAATCTCTGATACCAGTTGTTGGGGTTAATCACATCACTTGTATAAATATATTATTCAGATCTAAGCATATAATCAATAAATATGGAAATAAACTAGAAGAAACAATACACAAGATATAACGTGGTTCACCCAGTGTGGGCTACGTCCACCAAAAAATAGCCAATATATTATTCAAAGATTCACATAGGATATACAATTGAAGATCTACAATCTTTCACACCTCTCCCACATGTACATTACTTTCTTCCTCACAAGATTCTATGTTTCCTCTCTGCAAGAATTACTTCTTAGAATTCACCCAATTATTAATGAGTTCTCTTTTTCTAACCCTAGCTTTCTAGCTTATATAGACATATACAAACTTAGGGAACTTAGCTATCAAATTATAACTATTAGATCAACTTTATATCAAAGGCTAGATCAAATTCATGTGATTTAAATAAAATAATCATGCACACAGGCAACCAATGTCAGTTCCTCCTTGCCTTGACCAATACCGGTCCTAGGTGACCGACGATGGTTACTATGTATTCCAGCAAGTTAATAAAGCATGCTAACGTGAAGCAATTAAGCTCCACAACTCAACACTCTGAAATTCATTAATTTTAGGTTTAAAACATTCATTTATCTTTGTGCCTTGACTTTAATATACATTGTGCATCAAACTTAATTTTTTGTGCGCTACTTTTAATTTTTACTGTTAAATACATCAAGAAAAAAATGAGATAATTTTAAAGATGGGTCAGAGTTTTTAATGTTTTTTATAGAGGTGGCCCCTTTAAAACTTCTCCCATCTCATTAACCACCATTTGGCGAGCTCACCACACCCGGGCCTACTCCTATCCTCTCCCACCATGTGTCATCTTGTCCCCTCTCCACCTTCACGTTTAACCATGGCCATGGGCCTTGTTTTTGTATATTTATGGGACTTTAGTCCAACATGGGTACGGAAAACAAAGAGATTATGCTTTATAACCATTGGCATATTAAGTCTATCATGTGGTTGTGGCCACAATGAGTTACGTTTTTGTCACGTAATGGCTTCAGTGGTGATGAATGGTAATGGTTGAGCTGATTATAGGGCCACTTGGGTGGCTTTGCAATGTTGAATGTATGGTGGGCGGTGTATATGGTAGGTAGCCCATGTGAGCATTTGTGTGGGGAGTTATACCCAAACTCATCAACCTATGTGAAAACACCCAATCGAGATGTCTCGGTCTCAAGCCATATTACCATGCAACTCAATACGAATTCAATATAGCTTGATACATAGGGAGCTCACCAAGTAACTCGAATAATATGGGTTGTGTAAATTGAGAACTTGGTATAAGTGGATCGAAGTAAATAATGTGGTAAAGTGAATAATATGGTTTACAATATATGAAATGACATATAAAATATAAATTCACTGAATTGGTTGAATACTTATGGTTTTGTTTCTTTTTCTAAGTTATTTATTTTTGAAAAATTGATAAATAATGTAATCTATTCTCTTGAAATAATATTTTTTGCGACATGACGACTGGTGATAAGGCCAAAATATGCCTCATCAATGTGCAATGAATGATCTCATTTTACTCTCCTTTTAATCAAGTTTGACTGCATTTTGTGGTTTTTGTTTGATCTACTATAAGTTAGGATGTAATTGTCTATCTTTTGTTTCATTTATTTATAACATCTAAAAACTCTGTAATTCCTAAGAAAATGTGTGGAAATTTAGTTTTTGGAATAAAACAGGTCACATTTGGTCAGATAAGCAAAGTATGAAGAAAACAACACCTTTATGAGGAAATTGGCTTCAATACGGCTTAGCTCCGGAACCTTCAGACTTAGTTCCAAGAACTCCATCACTCAGCTAAGGAACTCTATCACTTAGCTCTAGAACCTTCATACTTAGTTCTGGAACTCCAACATTTAGTTCTGAAACTCCTGCACTTAGCTCCAGAACTTTCACAGTTAGTTCTGAAATGTTTCCCTTTGGTTCCAGAATAAATGGGAATCTATTTATTTTGTCAAAATCTGGTGATAGAGAAATTAATGGGCCCTCTAACCATGATCAGATCAACAAATTTCTTATTCTTCACACTCCAGAAATACTTATGTAAAACCAACAGTTGTATGTCCAACTAGGTTTCTAAATTTCATATCTACTTTGAGCACTATTTTGTTTCACTAGAACCTATAGGTGGATAGATAGCTATTGAACACTTATGATTTTAAATGCATCTTCAGATGATGAAATATATATAAATACCCGAAGATAGATAAAAAAGGATGATAGATATACATACATATACATAGTTAAGTTTTGTAAGACAGAACAATTCAATAATAAGATAGTCATTGCATTTTGAGAGTATCATACTTTTTCAACTCCTGATTCAAGGTGGAGAAATGGCCCACTCCTCCAAGAAACACTATCCTTTATTTTATTGGTATTTATATTTTCAAGCAATTTGTGTAAATCTGTTAATTATTAGTTCTGTAAGTACTTTCAATTCTTATATTAAAATTTGTCATATAAGTTATTTATCATTCCTGCAGGTGTTTTAATGTACGTTTCTATTTCCTTAAAAGCATTTTAAACAATATTTTCTAAAGTATATTTATTTCTATCAATTTGTTTAATTTTGCAATGTGTGTTTATTTCCAAGCAGTGTGTTTTATTCTACAACGTATATTTATTTCCAGCAGTGTGCTTAGTTTTGCAAAGGTTTATTCATTTTAGCAATGTTTGTTTATTTCAGAAATTTTCTTATAGTTTAGATCTAATAAGGCTTTGACCCGGAAATCTTAAAGACATTTTAAAACCCCCCAGAAAATAAAAATAATAAATATCTACAAACAATTACTAGTTCACTAAGATTCTTCTTGTTGCATATAGCTTCAGATGCACCCCTGGTTTGAATATGACATCAACCATGAGTTGATTAAATGAAGGGAATAATGACACCCATCATTTTTGGCACCATTTCTAGGGACCCACTAGTTAGAATTGTCTAATTAGGTGTCAACAAGAAAAACAATCATACATCTAGTAATTGAAAAAATCTTCCCTACGTTATCATAAAATTTATGAGTAGACCAAGAGACTCAAAGGGTAGATTTCTCCCAAAAATATCTCAACAATAGGAATTATCAGCTTCATCTAGTTCAAATAAGGAATTTGAGCAAGAATTAGAAGAACCATTGTCCCCTGTTAAACAAGAAGTAGAACTTCCACCTTTGGAATTTTTGGATCAATCGCCAGAAGGAAGTGGAACTTTTAGGAGAAGGATTATATCATAGACCCACTTAGAAAAAGTTTTCATTCTCAACTGAGTAGTAAACCTCCTACTCCTGACTTCTCACCTTTTCCAAAGTGAATCACATACCACATTGATTGTGGAAAATATCTAGAAGATACTGTAGATATGGCATGAGAAGCTGAAAGAGAACCTGATAGGACCTTTACTTATCCAATTCAGTTGGAGGATGATGATACACATATGAAGAATATTTCACCTACACATTTTCCCACATTTAAAGGGATGTCATCTTAGGACCCTGACCAATTTTTGTTTGAATTTAAATTATTGTGTTAGACCTATGACTACAAAATAGAAAATAAAAAACTCAATTTGTTCCCATCTACTTTGAAAGATGCAGTAATGAGGTGGTTTATGGGATTAACATCCAATTCCATTACCACTTGGGGGAAAATGGAAACTCCCTTCCTAGAAAAATATCAAGACTAATTGTAGGGGGAGAAACAGGAAGGAAGAATTTTTTAGGATCAAATAGGAAGAGGATGAAAATATGGAAGATTATTTAGATAGATTCCTCTTTGTAAGTAAAAGGTGTGGATTTGTGCTTCAAGAAGAGCTAAGAAAAACCATTTTTCTTAAAGGTCTGGATGATGAATCTAGGGAATCCCTTAATTTAATGGGAGGTGGAAACATCAATCAATTGAAAATGAATTATATTAAAGACCTTTGTAGAAGTTATTCAAGAACAAGGGGTGGACCTAGGAAAGGAAAAACTGTGAAAGGTGCAAATCAAGACATGAACAAAATTATGGATGAACTAGCAAACTTTAAAATAGATATCCTAGTTCAATTAACTTCCACTATGGATGGATTGCAAGCCAAAGTAAATGTTAATACTGAACCATTAGCTATGTATTGTCCTAGATGCAGAAAGAAGCATGTAATAAGAGATTGTCCTCTGGATAAAAAAAAATGTCTTATTTGTGAATCCAGGGAACATGAAGTTAATGTTTGTTATCTTCTTCCATTCATAAAAATCATCTTAAACAAACCAACACTTCATCCACTATAGAAGAAGTAAACTTTGTCCAAAGACAACCTAGCCAGGGGCAGTTCATATCAAGATTTGTTCCTAATCCCTAGATGATGTCATGCACAACTCAGAAAGTACCACAAAATTGGGGACAACCACCTTGGACCCCTCAACCAACATGGAATCCCCAGGATTGGGCAAGAAAAACTTGGTATGCTCAAGGAACACCAACAACCATGGTCTGGTCAAAGTAACCCTTATACTTGGTCATAACCTAGGTGGAACCCTAATAACTATGCTCAAGGGAAAACATATCCCAACCAGCATCAACATGCCATAATGGTTTCTCCAGCACAAGGTTCACAAATTGAAAATGTGGTTCAAACACAAATACCAGTGGCTAATCCCAAAAACAAATAAACAACCCATGTCTATGGAACAAAGTAAGAAAAACCAGTTGATCTTAATGCCATGGACTATAAGGATATTAAAAAAAGATCTGGAAAAATAATTAATAGTCCACCTGTTATAATTACCGAGATGTCAGATGAAACTAAAACCCCTAGTTCAGTTATTCCTAAAGTTGATGAAAAAGGAAAAGAGAAGCAACCAGATAAAAATTCTACAGAAACTCCATTTCCATAAATATTTAAGGAAGTTATTGAGACCAAGGAATCTTAACTAGTGTAGGAATTAAGGAAACTAAATATTGAAATACCATTGTTGCAAGAAATCAAAGAAATTCCTGAATTAAACAAATTAATCAAAATGTTATGTTTGAAAAGACCTAGAAGGAAGAAGCAATACCCTAGGACTATTAAGATAGATGGGAAACTTGTTGATTTATTGGCAGAAAAACTCTTACTTCCCAAATATGGGGATCCTACAAGCCCTGTTATTTCTATCTCTATAGGAAATAAACATATACATAATGTTTTGGCTGATTTGGGAGAAGCTATAAATGTGATGACAATAGACACTTTGAAAACATTACCATTGATAGGTATACAACCTACTAGCACCATATTGTAGATGACAGATCAGTCAGTTGCAAAACTAGAAGTTATCATTGAAGATTTGGTAGTTATGGTGGAGTCATGGGAGTATCCAGTGGAATTCCTTATATTACGGCCAAAAGGTAAAACACTTGGTTATCCCATTATTTTGCGTAGACCATGGTTAGCTACAGTTGTTACCTTAATTCATTACAGATCATGTGATACGATTATCTCGAATGGTAAGAATTCTAAGCAAATTTCCCTATATCCTTATACACGACCTTTTATTGATAATCAAGAATAATTATGGGTGGATGATCCTAATACTAATAACCAAAATTTTGTCTTCTTTGAATATGATAATATTGTAGGATCATGTACAGGAGGTAGAGAATATCATTAATCATCCATTGAATGATCACCAATTGTCTTTAGAACAATCGGGGATAGTTACGGAACCTTCAGAATTAGCTCCGGAACCTTCAGAATTAGTTCCAGAACCTTCAGACTTAGCTTCAGAACATTCATACTTATCTTTGGAACCACAACAATTCCATGCAAATGCAAATAATTTCACTCCAGAGAAATGTGATTTCTCTTCGGGAGGGGTAGAAATAGCTACGGAATCAGTAGCTTTAGTCTCAAAGATCTCATGGAACAACATAAGGAATATTTGAAAAACATCAGTGATGAGGAGTTTGACCAATGAAAAGATAAGTATCATAAATCTGCCTACTGTCCTTTATCCAGTATTCTTTCTCAAGTCAACTTTAGAGACATTGTTGCATATCATATGTTGTTACCACATTCATGTCCACTAAACACCCTAATGGAACCTTTTCAACAAATCAGTTCATCACACACTAGAACCAAACAAATTGAGATTCAACCAGGTAAAATTTTGAACATTAACAACTGGTTGGAAAATGATCAAGAAGCTAAATTTTTTGATGTCTTGAAAGGTCATACTAGATATTTTTCTTGGGACTATAAATACATGAAAGGAATCCATCCAAGTATTTGTACCCATCACATTTATACTAAAAATGTTAAACCAATTAGGTAACCTCAAAGAAGGATCAACCAAGCCTTGAGGGACAGTCACGAAGGAAATTGAAAAACTATTACAATCAGGCTTTATCTATCCCATCTTAGATAGTCAGTGGGTGTATCCTTTTGTGATTGTGCCTAAAAAGAATGAAAAATGGAGAATTTTTGTTGATTATATGGAATTGAACAAAGCTACACTTAAATATTATTTCCCCTTACCATTCATAGATCAAGTTTTAGACAACCTTTCAGGTAAACAATACTTTTCCGTCCTGGATGGCTTTAGTAGATATAATCAAATCAGGGTGGCTTCTAAGGATCAGGACAAAACTACTTTTACTTGTCCATGGGGTATCTTTGTGTACAAGGTATTTCCATTTGGACTATGTAATGCTCCAAAAACCTTTCAAAGGGTTGTACTAGCAATTTTTACAGATCTAACCAATGATTGTGTGGAGGTATACATGGATGATTTTACTGTGTATGGAGAAACATTTGATGATAATTTGAAAATTTTGGATAGAATATTAACAAGATGTGAGAAACACCATTTGTATCTTAGTCATGAGAAATGCTTGATGATGGTTGATGAGGAAATTATAATAGGACACCACATTTCAAAAAGAGGAATTCAAATTGACCAAGAAAAAATCAAGATTATTTCAGACTTACCTGTTCCTCAAACCCCCACGGATATCAAGTCATTCTTAGGACATGTTGGATACTATAGGAGTTTTATCAAATATTTTAGTAAAATTGTTGCCCCCATGTTTGGTTTGCTTACCAAGGATCGCGAATTTTGTTGGGATGAAAAGTGTCAACATGATTTTGAAGATATTAAAGAAAAATTAATCACTGCCACAATATTAAGAGGACTTAATTTGGAGAAACCCTTTCACATCCAAAAATATGCCTCGAATAACTCAATTGGTGCAGTTTTGGGACAAAAAGATGAAGGGAAAATGTATGTTATTTACTACCTTAGTAAAAATCTTACTTCCACTGAAAGAAATTACACCACCACTGAAAATAATTTCTTGTTGTGATTTATGCAATTAATAAATTCAGACATTATATTATAGGGTATAAAATATTTGTACATACAGATCACTCAACAATTAGATACTTAATGAACAAACCGGTGGTTAGAGGTAGGATAATTATATGGTTATTAATTTTACAAGAATTTGATATTACCATTGTGGATAATCTAGGAAAATATAATGTGGTAGTTGATTTCTTGTCAAGATTAACCACTACATGGGAGCAAGATCTAGTTATGGACAAATTTCCAGATGAACAATTATTTTCTATTTCAGCTTATACACCATGGTTTGTTGATATGGAAAATTATCTTGCAATAGGGAAGTTTCCTCCTTTTACTAAGAAACAAATAAAAATATTAATCAAAACCAGTGTATAATTTAAATGGTTAAATGGAATGTTATTTAAATGTGGTCCTGATTTGGTTTTATGCATGTGTGTGAGAGAAGATGAAATATTTGACATACTTAGGGCATGTCATGATGAACCAAGTGGAAGGAACTTTTTAGTAAAAAGAACAACCCACAAAATACTTGGCACTAGCTATTATTGGCCATCTCTGTATAAATATGTGAAGAAATACATCAAGCAGTGTGATCCCTGTCAAAGGATGGGACAACCAACTTTCACTAGTGAAATGCCTTTGTAACCTCAAGTAGTGATTGAACCATTTGAAAGATGGGGGCTGAATTTTGTTGGCCCTTTTAGTCCTACTTCATAAGGAAAAGAGCACATTCTTGTATGTACTGATTATGTAACAAAGTGGGAATAGGTGCATGCTTTAACAAATGCTAATGAAAATGCAGTTGCTGATTTTCTTTGGCACAAAATTATGATGAAGTTTTGTGCACCAAGAAGTATATTTTCATATCAAGGTCCATAGTTCATGTCCAATATGATCCACGCCTTCACAATTTACTATCATATAGATCACAGGAAGTCATATCCCTATCACCCACAATCAAATGGACAATCCGAAGTGACAAATAAGGAATTGGACAACATTCTCACCAAAATAGTTGAAGCAAGTAGAAGAGATTGGGTGAAGAGGCTACCTAATGCTGTCTGGACTTATAACACAACTTGGAAGACTACAACAAGGTTCTCACCATATGAGTTAGTCTATGGGAAAAATCCCTTGTTACCCATTTAATTTGAACTACAAATATTGAGTACAACATCCAAATTATGTATTGAATTGGATACAACACAAAAGGAAATAATTCTACAACTCAATGAATTGGATGAGCAGATATTGGAAGCAATTCAATAGATAGAGATAATCCAATACTAAAGGAAGCAGTGGCATGATACACATATCAAGGAAAGAAAATTCAAGATAGGGGATTGGGCATTGTTGTTTGATTCCAAGTACCAATAATTCAAATCCACATTAAGAACTAGGTGGTTAGGACCTTATCGGATTGAACAGATATATGACAATGGATTTATTCAACTACTTCCCATTGATGGCAGCAGAAGGACACTTTTTGTCAATGGACACAGGCTAAAACTCTATAGGAAGCCTCCTACCAAGGATAAATTCTTGAAGCAAATTGAAGCAGACAAGAAATTTGATCATATGGAAGAACCTAATTCTTCCAAAATGATCAAGTAATCAGATACAAGGATCTAAAATAAAGGGAAGCGAGTGAAAACCAGTAAATGACGTTATCTTCCCTATATATATATATATATAAATTAAAATAAAAGGGAAGGGAATGAAAACCAGTAAATGGCGTCATCTTCCCCAAAAAACATTCTCTTAAAAGGCCAATTGAAAACTAGAAATGGTGGTTGGTCTCCTCAATAAGTGGCTAATTTAAATAAAAGGAACTTCTTTGGAATTCTAGCTGTCTTTTCTAACGGATTTTCTTTTTCACTGTTTTTTTGGAATGATGAGTCATCAAGGTAGATGGATTACATTACCAAGGATGGTAATTATGTCTTGATCTTATTAAAGGTTAAATTAAAATTCTGCATGTGTGATTAGACTTGATTTAAGTAGGCGGTATAATGATTCATTTATTACACATTATGATTAAAATCAAGTAATCATGAAGGTGATGCCGATTAAATAATTAAAAGTGGCGGTGTATTAATAATGAACTATCATTTAGGTAGAATAAATGAAAATTGAGAGTAGTTGTAGAGAAATTCAAGGAACAAACAGTAAAATCATATTTGAAATTTTGCAGCTAAATCCAGCAGTTATGTAGCCAAATCTAATAGTTCCGCTACCAAATCTAGTAGTTCCACAACTATCTCCTGGTAGAGTAAGCATTTGAAAGAAGAAAGAATTTGAATTGTCCTCTTTGCCATGGGTATAAAAAAAATCAGAGCCAGAAGATGATACACAACTTCTTATAGATGGAGAAGTAGAAGTCATTTTTGAACAAACATGTTGGCTAGAGTTTCTAAAGAAATTCTCAAAATACAATGACGAATGTGTAAGAGATTTTTTTGGAAATTTAGAGTAGTATATAACTAAGGTTAAAAGAATTTTAATTCCCTTTACTGTTAATACAATGAGCAATGTATCTGGGGGTACCAATTTTACATGTTCCAAACTCTATAAAGGGAACCCTAAAAGAACTGGTGGAAACCTTAAGGAAAAAGTGTGAATCTAAACCCCAGTATATTTATAATACTAAGAAGACCATCAAGGGGTTCAAAAGAGCTATCCTACCCAAACCCTTTGACAAAGTAGAATTCTGGGTAGTTCAGTACCTGACTTGCAATGGCCAATATGGGACTGTTGGAAGGGAGGTCCTTAAAATGCTGACATATCTTAGGTATGGGGCAACAAAACATGAGTATATAGTAAACCTTCCTGGTTTCCTCTTTGAATCCATCCATAAAATGGATCAAAGATATTATTTGGGAGTTGGGATGATTAGGCACCATAGATTAGTCCATCTGGTTTGTCAGCATCATTTTCTCTCAAAGAAAAATGGAGAAGAATCATGGGAAAAATTCCTCAAAAAGTTCAAACAAAGCCTTGATATTATCAGAAGGGGAATACCAACCCCTTTCTCTCCTATAATTAACTTGGAAATTGATCCCCCTAATGAGAAAAAGAAGGAAATAAGTGGGGTTAAAGTACAAAAAAGGAGGAGATCTAAAAGGATGATCAAAGCTACAAAACCTACTGTTTCTTTAAAAGAAACTTCTTCCTCTGTAATAATACTAGAAGAAATAATACATGTCTCTGACAGTGACAGTACACCCAAGCTAGACCATGAAGTAAAAATTAGAAGAATTTCAAGGAGAAATCCCACTTCAGGAAATGTTGAAGCTCCTCAAGGAAAAGAATACATAAGAAGTCTAGGGAAACTCCAGTGGATATTGAAGTATAGGATGGCTTAGAGAAACAATATGTTGATATTCTGGGTAGCATGACAATGTCTCCTCCTCTATGAAGTCAAACTAAGGAGTTGGAGAAAGAAGATGAAATATTAGAAGAGCAAGATTCTTAGAAGATGGGTGACTTAGTAATATTTTCACATGAGGAAGAGGAATTAGCATCTTAGAAACAAAAATGGAAATCCCCTTTGGTGGGAGAGAAATGCTCATTCCCTAAGGAACTGTTATCTATATTTTTCCCCCGGTAAAAAAATGCATCAACCATGACCCCGCACAGAAGGAACCAAAGAAATCATGTTCAAATAGGTTGTAGAGGGACTCTACAATGGAGTGGCAGGGGCTGTGAAAGATCAAACGACCCCGTGTAAGAAGAAATTCAAGAAACGCTCTGTCGAGCGAATCTGTGCTTCAAATCCAGAAAACAGATTACAGGTGGGCTCAGAAATGGAATAGCAGGGTCAGGGAAGGAGAAGACAGTGTCAAAAGAAGCTAGAGGCTCAAAGGAGAAGGAACGGCGAAAGTTTGAAGTCTTCGGGCTCTGAAACAGTTCAGAACGAGCCCAAAAATGACTAAGTATGGAGGAGACCGCTGACGCTTGCCAAGTGTCCAAACGGCACCTCCAAAGATTGAATCCAAAAGGGAGACTTGAACAAGCGCCAAGCCCCCACATGTCCCAGGCCCAAAGTGGGGGCAGATTCAATAGCTAAAAGTCAAAAGGCGGACAGGGCAGGGCCTAAAAAAAGACTAAGTATAGAATGCTAGCAAAAGCTGCCACGCGTCAGCTCGGTGCATCTCCAAAGGTAAATCCAAAAGTGGAGGCCCAAATGAGTGCGAGCTCGCCACGTAGTCCAAGTTGAAAAATGGGACAAAGCGGGCCCAAAATTGACTAAGTATGGAGAACGAGTGCCAGCTTGCCACAGTGTTCAGGGTCTGAAAAGGTAAGAGAAGCCATTGAAAAGTCCAAGAGCCTGCGGAGGATTCCACATGTCAACCCGACATGCTCCTTCAAAGGAAAAAATCTTAAGTAGGTTTCTTAAGTGAGCGCGGAGCCTCCATGCGTCTGGTTTCATAAAGGGACAGGGTCGGGTTGAATAGTCAAAGCATTGAGACAGGACCAGTGGAGGGTGCCAAGTGTCAGCACGATGCTAATTCAAGAGAAAAATTAAGGGAAGGTTTCCAAACAAGTGCCAGGCCTCCACATGTCCCCGGTCAGATATATGACCCCGCCGAGCAAAAGACTTAGCCAAAAACATGAAGAAACTGAGCAAGCCGTGGAAGAAGCCACGTGTCAGCCCAATGCAACTCCAAAAGAAAAATACAAAGGCTACCCTCAGACATGTGCCAACCCTCCATGTGTCTGGTTTCAAAAAGGGGGCCCGTTTTGGTAGCTGGTTCCCACCATTTTGTACGGACCTGATTCAAATTTCAAATGGGCATATCTTTTGACTCAGTGCTTGAAATCTGACAAATCTGGCACCGTTGGAAAGATCTCGGCCTCGTCTATGCCATGGAGATCTGAAACTTTAAGTTTGGAGAGGTTAGGTGGGGGAAAATGAAGAAACATCTTTAGGCCATTAATACAGGATCTATTTTCCCCCAACAACCAGATCAGATTTGATCTGATCCGTCTATTTCCTCCTCCTTCGAGGCACCGAACAAGTAATTGATGCAGGCACAAAAGATTTGGGGTAGATTTTGTAGGAGGCATTGATGATAGTGGTTGAGCTTTGAACTAGTTTTCCCGCTTCTCTCTCCTTCTTCCCTCTGTGCTGAATCTATAAAAGCAGGGTTGGGGACTCATTGTAAAAGGTTGGACGTTTTTGTTTTGTGCCCTCCCTTCTTCTTTTGTTCACAAAAGGATTTTTGGAGATTTTCTAACCTCTCCTTCGAGGTTGTAATGCAAGTTTTGCCTCTTGGCTACTGCAATATACTGTATCGACTCCTGAGCAATAATATATATGTATGTGGATGTTTCTCGACCCTCTCATGTATTCATTATTGTCTATCTGATCTCTTATTGTGATTTGGTCATCTGTGCATAGTGTTTGTATTACATTTCGTGGTCTGTGTTAAACTACAAAACGAGCATCTAACATTCCTTTGGTGCATCACCTCATTAGCTTAGGTTTATTTTCTTGCATCTCTCTAACCCTGTCTCCTTGGTAGATAGAATAGACTTAGAATAGATCCTCTACAATTTATTTGTATGCACCTGAATAGAGGAATAGGAATTGACCTCAATCCGGAGAGCTCTCTCAACTCGCAAGGTCCCACACCTTGAGAGATGCTCCATGTTGTACAATCACACTGAGAGTCTCAACCCATCTGGTTGCAGACATTCAGGGGTGTTGTGATTCTGCACTAACAGTTTTGGCACACCGGGTGGGACCAAAGAAGTCTCCATCTTTATTACAGTAAGATTGATGTGCACTTGCTATGATTCTAGCTTTTAAGAAGCTTTAAAACTGCACATCTGGTGACTCCAAAAGGGACAGAATCCACTGGTTTCAGCAGTCCAAGCTTGCCAAGTTCATGAGAAGAATACAAACAAGGTCAAGAACCAGAGAAGAGGGACAGTTTTTCCACCTGCACTTGTCTCCAGATAGAAGGAGAAGGGGGAGAAGAGCCCAGAGGTCTTCATCTCCACCAAACAGAGCCTTGTCAACACCTCCTCCTAGTAGGCCATTCTTTCAATCAAGAAGGGTGCTCAGGCCGATCAGGATGGCACAAACCAAATCCTTATGTTAATTTCACTGACAACAGCCCACTCGCTCTTAATGCACAAAATCCAGTCCCAGTGGCAGCATTAAAGAGCATCCCATATTTCACTGGAGAGAACCAGACTTCTCCTAGTGACCACATTCAAGACATTGCAAATGTCTGTGCAATCCATGAGATCACTGAGATGGACATTACAGTTAAGTTGCTAGCCTCTTCACTCAAGGGTAAAGCTTCACAATGGTTCAGGAGCCTAACAACATGCTCTATTCAAAATTGGGACCATATGTGCAGAGCTCTTTATGACCAGTTTGGAGAAAAAGGAGATAACTGTCCTTGTTGGAGCAACTGACAACAATCAAAAGAGCTCCTAATGAGCAGTTGACAGATTTCAACCTCAGATTTCAAAGGACCTGGGACAGGATTCCATTGGCTGTAAGGCCCACAGATGTAGGTGCTTTCTTATACTTTCTTAGAGCTCTAAATTCTGATATTGCTTTAATGATTCAGTCAATGGGAGGCACAACCTTACCTGTAGCTTATAGCATTTCCATAGGAGCTGAAAATTGTTTAATTCAGGCTGGAAAACTTGCTCCTAGGCCACCCATGCCTCTATACCCAGAATTAGGAAACCCAAGCACTAGCCAGACACCCACATTAGCTCCTATACCTACTCCTAGGAATCAAAGTTCAGCTGAAGCCTCCACCTCATCCTCTAACACCTCAAAAGAGCTTCAAGAAGTTATGAAACAACTTCAGAACCTAGGGAATGAGTTAGTAACTATCAAGAGGCAACAGGCTCAGAGTTCTAGGCCATATCAGCCTCAAGCTCAGTATCAGGCTAGACCCCCGTATCAACAAAATAGACCACCAGCTCAGGCTGTAAATCAAATCAAAACCAAGGACAACCTCAAGCTGCTAGACCTTTCAGGTCATATGATCCAAACACAACTTCAACATCAAGGGCATTGGTTCCAGCACAAAACAACATGGCACAAGAATATGATTGGTGTTTCCCATGCAATCAGCCACATAATCAATCAATGTGCTTCAATGGTGCACTAAACTAGGCCTTGATGGTACAGACCACTGGTGTGTCACAAGAGTCTAGCCAAGAAGAAAATCAGCAGCAAGGAGCTCAGCAAGAGGCACCTCCAAGTGAAACTATGCTTGTCAATTGGCAAGCTGAAGACTTATGTGGAATGAATCAGGCCCTTCTCAAAGTGTAGCTGCCAATACATGGTCCAAGAAGAGAAATATTGGAGAAGGACAATCACCAAACTCAGGTAATCCTCAATCCTCCATTACTCCACAAGGTATTGGCACTCAAAATGCAACTCCCAATATGCAGAGTCAGTCCAAACCACCTTCCAAATCCACTCAGGCACCGGTTGTAACAACCCATGTGCAAGAGAAAAATGTGCCAGGAAGGGGCAACAGAAGGATAGCTCATTTAATATCATTGAGCAAATGAAGAAGACAAATGTGAACATTTCACTATGGGAGTCACTGGCCATTTAGGACAGAGGGATCTGTTGCAGACTGCCATGGCCAATTGGTCAAGCTCAAATAATCCCCCTAGCCAGCAAGAGAAAGTGTTTTCCAATGCAGCTCAACCTGAGGGAAACCATGGAGGGCAACAAGGTAAGAATATGAAGCCTCCTCCATTCTATGTTTCATTGATCATTGGGGATAAATTGGTACATAATTGCATGATTGATTCGGGGGCAAGTAGTTCTGTAATGCCTAAACAAATAGCTGATCAACTGGGTCTTCAATACGAAGTCATCTCCAGAGGGGTAGTGCAATTGGATGGGACAATAGTGACAACTGTTGGAGTCATCAAAGATTTGAGCCTCACACTGCATGCCTGCCCCAATGTGACTGTATTGTAGAACGTATCAGTCATAGACTTGCCACCACATTTTGCATTGTGTTTGTCCAGGGACTTCACTGCCAAAATTGGAGGCTATTTGTCTGCTGATTGGTTGCATATGATTTTTAGAACAAGGTATGGAGCTAAGGCCACAATCAGATCTGAGCCCATAATAGATTACCATATTGAGTCTTATGTACCCAGCCCGATCAATGCCAATTGTTCAGCCTTTGATCAGGAGGACCTCCTAAGCACTTGTGAAGTAGATACCAAGGTGGGGTGTATCCCAGACTTGACTCTCGATGAATGGGTGAACAAAAGACATGATTTTGACCCCTATAAGGAGATGGAAGAATCTGAGCTAGGAGTCTACTATCTGCATGAGGAGAATCATCCTCTTCCTGACATCATTAAGCCAGAACACAAAGATGACAATGAAGTATGGAAATTGTTCTTTGATGGCTCAAGAAGTAGGCAAGGAGCTGGAGGAGGAGCTATTCTTGTTTCCCCCAAAGGTATGAAATACTACTCAGCTTTCCATTTCCAATTTTCCTGTTCAAACAACACAACAGAATATGAGGCTTTGGTTCATGGATTGCATTGGGCAAGGAAACGAGGAATCAAGAACTTGCAAGTGTTTGGCGATAGTGAACTAGTTGCTAATCAAGTCTGAGGACAAAATGCTGTCAAGAACGACCTGTTAAAGAGTTACAAGAACCAGGTATGGGACCTCATTGAGGATTTTGAGGCATTCAGCATCAACTCCATCCCCAGGAAGAAAAATGAAGCAGCAGATAGACTGACAGCAGTTGGGGCAGCATTTGACGTTGTGGAGAGTATCAAGAATGATAAGCATCAACCCCATATCAAGTTGGTTGTAAGACCAGCTGTCCCAGACAACAACACAAGTTGGAAAGTCTTTGAAAATGACCAACAAATTGTCAACTTTCTACAAGAGGAAGTTGAGTTCTCTTCTAGGAATCAAGACAGATTAGAGCAGCAGTATGGTGATCAAGTGGTACAGCTGAGGACCAACAAACTACCAAAGGGTCTTGTCACTTTGGAATCAATCTTCAACCCAAATGACCAATTTTGAAAAGAGAAAAGGAAAATATTCAGGTAAAGGGTGAAGATTCAAAACCTATTTTTATAGAAGAAGGCAAAACATTGCAGATTGGTAGGGTAAGCACTCAACAAGAAAAATATGAATTTGTTCAACTCTGTCAAGAGTTCCCAGATGTCTTTTCCTGGACTTATAAATATTTAAGAGGTTTCAACCCAAAGCTGGCACAACACACCATCGAGTTGGATCCAGGAGCCAAGCCTTTCAGACAGAAGCAAAGGCCAATAAATCCCCACATTGAGCCTCTCATGAGAAAAGAATTGAACAAATTAATTGAGGCCAGTATCATCTTTCCTATCAAGCATTCGAGTTGGGTTGCTAACTTGGTGCCTGTGAGGAAGAAAAATGGAGAAATCAGGACTGTGTGTGGACTTTCGTGATCTGAACAGAGCATCACTTAAGGATCACTACCCACTCCCATCAATGGAACAGATCCTACAAGTTGTAGCTGGTTCTGAGAGGTTTTCATTGTTGGATGGATACTCAGGTTATAACCAGATAATGGTGAAAGAGGAAGATCAATTCAAGACAGCCTTCACCACCAAATGGGGAACCTATGCTTATAAGAAGATGCCATTTGGACTATCAAATACTGGAGCAACATTTCAGAGAGCTATGGACATGGCATTCAAAGGCTTAATTAACAACATAGTCCTGATATATCTTGATGATATCACTGTTTTCTCCAAGAATGTTGCAGATCATCTCTTTCACCTTAGACAGGTATTCCAGAGATGTAGGAGGTTCAGGGTGTCATTAAACCCAAAAAAGTGTGTGTTCCTGGCTCATGAAGGGAAATTGTTGGGCCACATTGTCTCAAGGAAGGGATTGACAATTGATCCTGAAAGGGTTGAAGCCATCTGGACCCTTCCATTGCCACAACATAAAAGGTCTCTCCAAAGCTTCTTGGGGAGGATAAACTTTGTTCGCAGGTTTATACCTGACTTTGCTACTCTTGTGAAGCCTTTAACAATGATGTTAAAGAAGAGTCTTGCATTTAAATGGACAACAGAAGGAAAAGAGAGTTTTGAGGCCATCAAGCTCACAATATCACAAGGCTCCAACTCTCATTAACCCAGAATTTTCCAAAGACTTCATGCTATATGCTTTTGGAGGGTCTATGACACCATCTCAGCCATCTTGGTCCAGCCCAACAATGAAGGTTCAGAGTAACCCATAGCTTTCTTCAGCCAGAGCCTGGAGGACTACGAGGTAAAATACTCTTTCATTGAAAAATAGGTCCTGGCTATGTTATTAGGAGCTTAAAGAAGTTTAGGCACTTGGTCTCAAATAACAAGATTCAATTACTAGTATCTCATGTTGGTGTTAAGGACTTCCTTTTAAATAAGGATTTGAATGAGAAGAGGGCAGGTTGGATCACCCGGGTAATGGAATATGACATTGAGATCAAGGTGACCAAACTGGTTAGAGGCAAGGGACTGTGTGAACAGCTCACCTCTAAGCAACAGGCTGAGTCAATGGGTGAAAAGGAGGTTGTCCTATTTCTATAGAATGATCAAGAACAATCAGCTAATGATGCACCTGATCCATGTTGGACCCAAGCTTTGGTGCATTACCTTCAAACAGGTATGTGCCCTCTAGAATGGAACAAGGCAAAGAGAAGATACTTCAGACTACAAGCTATCCCATATGTGCTTGTTGGTGGTGTCTTGTTTAAGAAGGATATCAATGGTATTCTATTGAGGTGCATTGAGACATGCCAAATTGAGAGAGTGTTGCATGAATTCCATGATGGAGAAGCAGGAGGTCACTTTGCCCCTTGAGCAACAACTCTCAAGATCATGAAGGCTGGTTATTATTGGCCTACAGTGTTCAGGGACTGCTACTCATGGGTCAAGAAGTGTAAAAAATGTACATTCTTCATAGGAAAGGAGAAGCTAGCAGCCCTGCCCCTTCATCCCATTTCAGTGGATCAACCATTCATGCAATGGGGACTAGACTTCATTGGGGTGATTAACCCAAATTCAAGCCAAGGCCACAAGTGGATACTTACAGCCACAGATTATTTCACCAAGTGGACTGAAGTAGTGGCACTAAAAGAAGCAAATGAATCCAACATCTTGGATTTTTATGAAGGAATAGCCACCAGGTTTGGATTCCCTGCCACTATTATATCAGATAATGCATTGGCATTCCTTGGTACAAAGATCACTGAATGGGCAGTTAAGAATGGTGTGTATCTCAACACCTCATCAAATTATTACCCTCAGGGTAATGGCCAAGTAGAGTCCACAAATAAGAACCTATTAAGGATTATCAGAAGGACTCTGGATGAAAATCAGAGGACTTGGCATACAAGGCTCAAATCAGCTCTATGGGCTGATAGGATCACATCAAAGAGGTCCACAAATAGCTCACCTTGGAAACTTTGTATATGGAAAGGAGGTATTATTTCCCATCTCATTGGAGTTGCCTGCTTTGGAACTCATGAAACAGTTAGAGCTAGTTGAGTTTGAATCCATGGTAATCAGGTATACATAGCTGATGGAGGTAGGAGAGGCAAGAGAGCATGCAATATAGGTCATGGAAAAGGATCAAGCATTAATAAAAAAGAGTTTTGACAAGAAGGAAAGGATGAGGACCTTTTAAGGAAGGGGACTTAGTCCTAAAGTGGGATGCAGATCAGGAAAATCTAGGAAAACACTCCAAATTTGATGCCATCTGGAGTGGACCTTACATGATCACAGAGTGCAAGAGTAGCAATGCCTTCCAGCTAGCTAAATTGGATAGTGAAGAATTGCAGATCCCAGTGAATGGGATCCATCTCAAAAATTGCTACTGAATGGGAAGCTTCCACCCCTGTAAGTATTAGCATGGGATTTTGATTTCCCTAAGTGCGTATGCATGTTGTTTTGTTGTAGTGTATGTTTTTTTGTTTCCCTAAGTGTTGTGGCACAGGTTCTTTATTGCTGCAGGTTGCGTCATTACACAGCCCAACGTGCCTCCAAGTGGATGTGCTATCCCTTTCAGTATTCACAATGGGGAAACTCATAGTTTCCTATAATAGTTGCTATCTTCAAAATAAAACAAATGCAGAGCAACTAAAAATCCATCTTCGAAACAGTCCATTCAGGGACAGATGAAAGCCCCAGGTCAAAACAATTTTCTACTCTTAGAAACCTTGTTTCAAGATTTCTTATGAAAATTAAGAGTGTAAATGGTCAGGCTCGTGGATCAGAGGCAGGATCAGTATCAAGCCATCATTCTTGACTCCATGCCCAATGGATATAACAAGGAAACTGGTCCTTTCATCTTGCAGGAAGATACCCCTACAAGTCACCAAATTGATATCCATATTTTCCCCCTAGAAAAAAATTGGATCAACCACAACCTCACACAGAAGGAACCAGAGAAATCACGTTCAAATCTTGCAAATAGGTTGTAGATGGACTCTACAATGGAGTGGCAGGGCCTGCGAAAGATCAAATGACCCTGTGCAAGAAGAAATTCAAGAAACTGCACTGTCGAGTGAACCCATGCTTCAAATCCAACAAACATATTACAGGCGGGCTTAGAAATGGAATAACAGGGTCAGGGAAGGAGAAGACAATGTAAAAAGAAGCTAGAGGCTCAAAGCAGAAGGAATGGTGAAATTTTGAAGTCTTTGGGCTCTGAAACAGTTCAAAATGAGAAATCCCAAAAACGACTAAGTATGGAGGAGACAGCAAATGCTGCCAAGTGTCCAAGAGGCACACCTCCAAATATTGAATCCAAAAGAGGGAGACTTGAACAAGCACTAGGCCCCCATGTGTCCCAGGCCCAAAGATGGGAGGTAGATTCAACGGCTAAAATTCAAAAGGTAGATAAGGCGGGCCTCAAAAAAGACTAAGTATATAAGTGCTAATGGAAGCCACCACGCGTCATCTTGGCGCATCCCCAAAGGTAAATCCAAAATCAGAGGCCCAAATGAGAGCGGGATCGCCACGTAGTCCAAGTTGAAAAAATGGGACAAAGTGGGCCCAAAATTGACTAAGTATAGAGAACGAGCGCCAGCTCGCCAAGTGTTCAGGGTCCGAAAGGGTAAGAGAGGCTGTTGAAAAGTCCAAGAGTCTACGGAGGATTCCACCTGTCAACCCAACACTCCTTCAAAGGTAAAATCCTGAGTGGGTTTTTAAGTGAGCTTGGAGCCTCCACGCGTTTGATTTCATAAAGGGACACGGTTAGGTTGAATAGTCAAATCATTGAGACAGGCTAGTGGAGGGTGCCAAGTGTCAACACAACGCTAATCCAATTGAAAAATTAAGGGAAGGTTTCCAAACAAGCGCTAGGCCTCCACGTGTCCCCGGTCCGATATATGACCCCGCTGAGCAAAATACTTAGCCAAAAAACATGAAGAGACTAAGCAAGCCGCGGAAGAAACCACGTGTCAGCCCCATGCCACTCCAAAAGAAAAATACAAAGGTTGCCCTAAGACATGGGCCATCCCTCCACGTGTCTGGTTTTAAAAGGGGGCCCATTTTGGTAGCTGGTTCCCACCATTTTGTATGGACTCAATTCAAATTTCAAATGGGCATATCTTTCAACTCAGGGCTTGAAATCCATAAAATCTGACACCGTTGGAAATATCTCAGCCTCTTCTATGCCATGAAGATTTGAAACTTTAATTTTGGAGATGTTAGGTGGGGAGAAAATGAAGAAACGTCTTCCAGACATTAATACAGGATCTATTTGACCCAACAACCAGATTGGATTTGATATGATCCTACCGTTTCCTCCTCCTTCAAGGAACCAAAAAAGTAATTGATGCAGGCACGACAGATTTGGGGTGGATTTTCCAGGAGGCATTAATGATAGTGGTTAAGCTTCGAACTTGTTTTCCCGCTTCCCTCTCCTTCTTCCCTTTGTGCTGAATCTATAAAAGCAAGGTCGAGACTCATTGTAAAAGGTTGGACATTTCTGTTTTGTGCCCTTCCTTCTTCTTTTGTTCACAAAAGGATTTGTGGAGATTTTCTAACCTCTCCTTTGGGTTGTAATGCAAGTTTTTCCTCTTGGATACTACATTATACTGTATCGACTCCTAAGTAATAATATATATGTCTATGGATGTTTCTCTACTCTCTCATGTATTCGTTATTGTCTCTCTAATCTCTTATTGTGATTTGGTCATATGTACATAGTGCTTATATTACATTTCATGGTCTATGTTAAACTACAAAACAAGCATCTAGCATTCCTTTGGTGCATCACCTCATTAGCTTAGGTTTATTTTCTTACATCTCTCTAACCCTGTCTCCTTAGTAGATAGAATAGACTTAGAATAGATCCTCTGCAATTTATTTGTATGCACCTAAATAGAGGAATAACAACTGGCCTCAATCTGGAGAGCTCTCTCAACTTGCAAGGTCCCACACCTTGAGAGATGCACCATATTGTGCAATCACACTGAGAGTCTCAACCCATCTAGTTTCAAAAATTTAGGGGTGTTGTGATTCTGCACTAATATGAACATCTAGAGAAAGATGAAAAATAGAAATTTAGGCAGGCTCAGTTCTTGTCTAGAGCAGAACTTATAATTAGGGAGAAATATGATGAATTAAACTTCCTCAAACACAAATTGAAGAATAGAGAAATTCTCATTGAAGAATTGAAAAATTAGCTCATAAATAAGAATGAATAATTGACATTAGTAAAAAAAAAATGGTGGAAAAAGAAAAAGAGCTTTAATTGGCTAGTGAATGAAGTGTTATGACAAAAATATCTTCATTGGATTGAATCCTACAAACTGAGCTAACTTACTGGCCACTCAAGCAGTTATGGGATGATACCTATAGAAAGCTTAATGAGTTCAAAATATCAAATCAGGAACTAAGAAGGAAGATGGAATAGGAGAAGAAGGCAAGGAAAGAGTGGGAAGAAAAATTCTACAAAATGGAGGAAGAAAAATTTAAATGTCTGGAAAAGATACAAATGGTCTATATAATGAGTGAAAGATTACTCACATGCAGAAGATATTCTCTTACATATAATGTCTTTCTATAAGATCAATTTATCTGTTAGAAACTATCAAGGATTTCATGTGGTCTTCCACATGAAGTGAAGGATGAATCAGAATTCATGACAGGATATTCCTCAGCTAGTGTAGAGAAAAAAAATATTTTTTGTAAATTTTATCTCTGCAAATTTATGCTATAAAATAATGTATGCTTTATGATTAATCTGTATGTAGGGGAAATCCAACTTAATGCATTTGTTTTTTTACTCTATAATTAGATAGCTTGGAAAGAGAGGGATACTGAACACTTATTAAAGGCTAGTTCATCTGGCCTCTGCATGAGAGCTCATTATGGAAAACCATCTATCATTTATATACATTAAAGATCCCATGCCTTTGACAGATGATTCAAGGCACATTATATTTCCAACTTGTAACAAAGTATTTATGCCTTCACCTCTTTAGAAGAGAAAAAATTGAGGACATTTATGATGGAAGCCTAAAGATATGTGAATTCCTCACTGTAGCATTAAGAAGAAGAGAAGTGATATATCCCACAAATTTAATATGGAGTCTTGAAAGGGCCAAAGCTTTGTGTACACTCATCCCTCAAGCCAATGAAAAAAATAGGGGCATGTGCATGGATATGAGAACAATACCTCCTATCCTTCTCACACCCATGTCTCCATGGCAGAATAGAGAACCCCAAGATCCCACAGACTTTGAGGATTGGTAGAAAAAGATAGAGGGAGCATAAAGATACAACACTTCTGAACAGAAGCACTGAGACATTTAATTTCAACCATTTGAACCTAGCAGTCAATTGGAATGCAAAATTCACAATCCCAGTTTTGAAGAATAGAGTTTGTAAGAGGACTTACAAACAAGTAAGTGTGATGGAGATGATAAGGCCAAAATATGCCTCATCAATGTGCAATAAATGATATCATTGTACTCTCCTTTTAATCAAGTTTGACTACATTTTGTGGCTTTTGTTTGATCTAGTATAAGTTAGGATGTAATTGTCCATATTTTGTTTGATTTAGTTCTAACATCTAAAAACTCTGTAATTCCTAACAGAATGTTTGGAAATTCAATTTTTGGAATAAAACAGGTCACATTTGGTCAGATAAGAAAAGTATAAAGAAAACAACACCTTTATGAGGAAATTGGCTTCAATACCGCTTAGCTCCGAAACCTTCAGACTTAGTTCCAGAACTCCATCACTTAGCTACAGAACTCTATCACTTAGATCCAGAACCTTTAGACTTAGTTCCAGAACTCCAACATTTAGTTTTAAAACTTCTGCACTTAGCTCCAGAACTTTGACAATTAGTTCCGAAATGTTTCCCTTTGGTTCTGGAACTTCTTCAAAGTTCCAAAATCAATGGGAATTTATTTATTTTGTCAAAATCTAGTGATAGAGCAATTAAAGGGCCCTCCAATCAGGATCATATCAACAGATTTCTGATTCTTCACACTCCATAAATACTTATGTAAGATTAATAGTTGTATGTCCAACTAGGTTTCTAAATTTCATATCTACTTTGAGCACTATTTTGTTTCACTAGAACCTATAGGTAGATAGACAACTATTGAACACTTATGATTGTAAATGCATCTTCAGATGATGAAATATATATAAATACCTGAAGATAGATAAAAAGGATTATAGATATACATACATATACATGGTTAATTTTTGTAAGATAGCGTAATTCAATAATAAGATAGCCATTTCATTTTGAGAGTATCATACTTCGTCAACTCCTGTCTCAAGTTGGAGCAAGGGACCACTTCTCCAAGAAACATGATCCTTTATTTTATTGGTATTTATATTTTCAAACAATTTTTGTAAATCTGTTAATTAGTAGTTCTATAAGTACTTTCGATTCTTAGATTAAAATATGTTATATAAGTTATTTATCATTCATGCAGGTGTTTTAATGTACGTTTCTATTTCCTCAAAAGAAATTTAAGCAATCTTTCTAAAGTATATTTATTTCTAGTAATTTTTTAAATTCTGTAACGTGTGTTTATTTCCAAGAAATGTGTTTGATTCTACAACATATATTTATTTCTAGCAGTGTGTTCAGTTTTGTAAAGGTTTATTCATTTCAACAATGTGGGTTTATTTCAGCAAGTTTCTTATAGTTTCGCTTTAATAAGGCTTCGGCCAAGAAATCTTAAAGACATTTTAAAACCCCCCAGAAAATAAAAAATAAAAAATATATACAAACAATTAATAGTTCACTAAGATTCTTCTTGCTGCATATAGCTTCAGACGCACCCCTGGTTTGAATATGACATCAACCATGAGTTGATTAAATGAAGGGAATAATGACACCTATCAAATGGATCTTCATCGTCATTTAGATGGAAAAAAATTCACTCACATTTTAATTGAATATTATTATCGAATTGTATAGATTATTTGTTTTACATGTTCCTTTATTTTGATGTGAATTCATCAAAATTCAACTATGGCTTGAACGATAGTGGGACTGTTTCTAATTTCTTTTTGTAATGTTTTTCCTCCTTTTTTATTGAAATGTTGATCATAACAATTTTTGTAATAGTCATGGTTTTTTATTACAAAAAAAAATTAATTTTTTTGACAATTTCAAAAGAGGAGTAAACTGTAAATTGTGTAGAGCGCGCCCATGGTGCTGCCCCTCAACCTCACTAGGGGCTGCCACCCCCAAAACCCTGCTCCCTGGTCATGTGTTTAGTACCTTCTGTGAACAAATCCTCACCTTTGTTTATGCAAGAAGTATTGATGGATAATGGTGTATTCATTATTATGGCATGATTTGGTCATTATTGCATATATGTTATCTATCTATCTTATCATTTAAAGGATAAAGTAGATAATGAAGGTATATATGTTGTTGATAATACATTTCTAAATTATAATTTAGTACATGATTACTAAAATATTATTATATGCATATCAAATGAGCACTGTTAGGACCTTGTTTGCTATTATTTTTCAGTTTGGGTGGGAAATTCACCAAATGGATGTGAAAAATACTTTTTTGAATGGTGATTTAAATGAAGAACTTTAAATGTCTCAACATAAAGGTTTTGAAGAAACTGGTAAAGAAAACTATATTTGTAAGTTGAAAAAATATTTGTATGGTTTAAAGCAAGTTCTTAGAGCTTGATATGTGAAAATTAACGCTTTATTTAAACAATTAGGTTTTGTTAATTGTTCTTTTGACAATGATCTATTCATTAAGCAAGAAGATTCTCACATTATCATTGGACGTCTATATGTGGATGATTTACTTATGATTGGTGATAATCCTTCTTTAATTCATAGGATTAAATAAAAATTAAAACAATACTTGAAATGATTGATTTAGGTCTCTTACATCATTTTCTTGGCATGCCTATATTTCAAGATAAACATTCTATTTTATGTTTCTCAAGCATAATATACAACCAATGTATTGAATTTTTTTAATATGATTGATTGTAAACCAATTTCTACACTAAAACTGGAATCCTTAACCTGCATACGAATAAGTTGATCCTACTTTATATAGGCAGTTAGTTGATAGTTTGATTTATCTAACTATAACTAGATCAGAATATTTCCTATGTAGTAGGAATTGCTTCTAGGTTTATGCAGTAACCTTATAGCGATCATTGGAATCTTGTAAAAATAATTCTTAGACATATTACAAGTACAATTAATTATGGGTTGCATTATACTAAGGATGAAAATGCTAACTTATATGGATTTTGTGATTTTAATCATGTTGGTGATGTATTAGATAGAAAATCTACTTTTGGATTGTGTTCAAGGTTTTTTGGTGCAGGAACCATTACTTGGTGTAGTAAAAATCAATCAATTGTTTATATCTCTTCAATTCTATCTGAGGTATAGAAGTGCAATGGAAGCTACAGTAAAGAGGCACTATGTGCTAAAGAGGTTGTTTGGTAGAGATACACATGAAGGATAAAGGTAGTATTCTTCTTGTTATGTGAAAACCATAGTACCATTACCCTTGCATTAATCATCTAGGACAACATCAGAGGACGAAAGCACATTGAGATACATATACACTTCACCCATGAGAAGTTGTTAAGTGATGAGATAAATCTCAAGTTCGTGTTGGACTGAAGAGCAGGTTGTTGACAACTTCACAAAGTCCTTGAGTGTTGCAAACGTTTTGTCACTTTCGTGAAAAACTTGGATTGTTGGAGTTGTCCATTGAGGGGGAGTGTGCATGACAATTTCACCTCCTAATGGAACTTTGTATTTTGAAAAATGCATTGTAATAAAGACCTTCAAGTATTTGTGACAAAGACCTTCGGGAAAGTGTAAAAAGACCTTCAGAGCGTGTGTATACCTCCTTAGCTTCTTTTTTAGAAAGAAGTGGAGAAAGAACTTAAAGGAATTCTTCAGTAAACTCTTTAGTGCTATTGAGTTTACTGGTAAACATCTAGTACAACCATGTTGTGAAGGAGGTCCTTGGTTGTAAAAGGCTCCTATATGCTTGGGTTCAATAACCTTTTATGAGAACCTGTGAGAACATGTAAAACTCACAAATCATACTTAGTCACTGATCATGGGATGATCTTTGGGATTCCAAATCCTTTTGTACCAAAAGGTAAATTGAGTATGATGAAGGTGTTATAATTCCTTCAACCTGATATGCTAGCCTAAAACCTTTATGGTTTAAGGATTGTAAATCTTGTAGTGTACCACGAGTAGGTAATCTATTGGCGTATATTATGTTATCCCACTTAACATTAAGGGGGAGTGTTAGAACATAATGATTAAGTGGTGTTGGACAACCCTTAATGTAAATATCGGTCCAATCACTAATACTATAGGTTAAATATTTAATCATATGAAATATTTATATTTATATTATTAAATATGTTAAACCTAGGTATATACTTTAGGTTAAATATTTAATATCATAAGAATTAGTTATATTTCTAATTATTAAATATTTATAAACCTAGGTGTATGTGTCAACCATTTTATGTTGAAAAGGTGGTTTAGAAGATATACCCGATCACCTTATATAAAAAGGACTTTAGGTCCTCATTTGATATATTCAGCAAATATATCAAAGGTGTGCAAATCAAATGATTTGGTTTTACCCTTGGTAAATAGGGTTTCTTAATGAAGGAGGTTCATCTTACTGGATGTAAAATAAGTTCTTTGACAGTAAAAGGTTATTTTTGAAAGTGGTTTTTTTACCCTATTCAAGTTTTCCACAATAAATATTATGTCATCTGTATTATTTACTTTCATGTAAGTATTTCTTTATTTACTTATGAAATATGAGTGTAATCTTTATTTATTTAATATTGCATAGTGTAATAATGTATGTAATAATGTAAATTGATTAAATCCATATTTATTAGAATCCTCAAATTCTATCATAGTTTTCAGTTTTTTTCCATGACAAAGTGGGACAGACAGTGAGTGGGTTCTTAGACCAGTCTATAGAACTCCGATACAGAGGGGATTTTATAGGACAAGTTTTCGTTAGCATTTTGGGGAGTAATTATAAGTTTGTGGATACAAGGAACCTTCCTCTCTACACTAGATCGGCCAGCAACAACGAATTAACCAAAATAACCAGGTAGTACAAACATTTGTTCATACACTCTCGGGAAGTAGTTACAAGTTGGAAAAAAAAGAGCTTTCTCCCTACACTTCTTTGACCACAGTGGTGTGAGATCTCCCAAAAAACTTGAACTTCATCGATAGTTATAGGATATCCTTTTACACCCTTTTTCTCATCACAGATCAGGTGCACATGTTCCTTTTTCATTTTCATACTTTCATTACAGTCTTTTTACTATATACATGTGTCTTTACACATGGTTTTTACATATATACATGTGTATTTGAATACTTGATCATCTTATCTTTTGCAGGTTTGTACGTATGGGAAGAAAGTCAGTCAATAACAACAACATCACTCCACATCAACACATCATACTAACATGTAGGTATGTCACACACATTGGCATCTACACATGTGTTTATGCCCTAGGTTCACTCTCATCAATTTTCACACTTTTGCATCTTTAGTCTCCACACTCCATTTTTTTTCACTCCACACTTTATCTAGTCCCTCAACATATTTTATACATCACTTTATATGGATATCAGGTATGCATCTCTATCTACTTTATGTTACCAAGTGTTTCTCTCACCAACATAAAGTGAGGGAAAATGTAGACACTAAATCACAGACTTTGGGTAATTATTTAGTCTGGGTCTCATACTATTATTCATTTGGGTTTTGAATGAAAAAGAATACTAATTAACCCATGTATTTGGCCATTTTACTTTTCTTTTTGTCATTAGTTTTGATCTTTCACCTATATTTTCCAATTCAGTTATGTCACACTGTGTTTTTCCTACTCTGGTTGGGGCACCCAACCAGGACTAGGGAACCCCATGCGCTCTGGTCCCCTCTGGGGTGTTGGTGTGTGTGACACTTCCTAGTCATCATCCACATCACATAGTGAGTCATCTTGCCCTGCGAGAGTCATAGGTCTTAGGGAGTCAAATCACAAGTGTCAGATTCCGTCATAGAATCTTTCATTATCATTTGTGTCAGTGCATCATAGGAGTTACATTCCTTATTTGTAACATTCCTTATTTAGAATTGTAACTCCTCCTTTAGTGGCATCATATGCATCAGTCATGTCATATGCGTTAGTGGCGTCATAGGAGTTACTTTCCTTATTTAGGCATGGGGGTTACACAACACCCCTATTTGTACTTCCTTTTTTTGATCTATGAGGATGAGCAAACATGTTTTCTTATTTGCATATTCTTTCCATTGTTTGAATCTTGCTTATTGCGTTGGAGCTACGACGTTACCATCGGAGTGCAACTTCATTGTGGTGCATTTTTTCGACATCGGTTCTCATGTATCCCTCTTTCATGGTATCAGAGCTGGGTTTCGGTAAAACGTGCACTCTTCATTTATTAGTTGTTTATTACTTCTGGTTTCATTTCTTATTTCCTCATGTAAGTTTTTTCGACTATTACTTTGGAATCATATATCTCACCTCACATTGAGGTTTCAACAATTGCAAGTTTGAGGGTATTTTGGTTGGTTTGCTTTATCCATTGCTGAGGATTTGTGATTGCTTCTATTCTCGTGAGCTCGGTTTTAATTTGGTGTGGACAGTGTGGTTCATTGTTGTCTTGAGGTTACCATTGCATAGACGTCTTTATGTGTGGTTGGTTATTACTCATACTTTTGTATGCTTGGCTCATGTTTCAACCTCCACTCCTTGTGATTCGGGGTTACCTGCTCGTGCATTGGTGGAATGGTCGATTGTAGTTTAACTTGCCAGGTTTATCAACTTGGAGGTCATCGTATTTGTCATTGTATTGCTATTTTTTCAGGACTTTGTATTACATCTAAATCCACCATTTGGCTTGCCCTTCTGGTTTGGTGCTCAGCCCTACGTTGGTTAGGTTCTACATTGCATTTTCTTTGTTGGTCTCCAAAGGCACCCTTCTTAGCATTGTTCATAATCTGGACCGCTCTGCACCTGCACTAAGCTCCCGTATAAGTGTTGACTCTGATTTAACTTGTATTGCCTTATACTTGGTGCCCAACTCAACTCTACATCCAGCATCTCTTGCATGTTCGTGTTTGGATTCAACATTGGGCACTTCATTTGTGCCTTTGTTAGCGTTAAAACGTAGCATTGTTTCTCAATGTCGGTATGTGCTCCATTGACGTCTTCCTGCATACTCCTCCATGATCTACTCACAAATTTCTTGGTTGAAACCAACTTGTGGTTCATCTAACACACGTGAGGTTGACATTCACTAGGGATCTGTTCAAACTCCCTGACGCATGGGCTCTTCCCCTGGAACTCTGCTGGACTGTTTTATCTCTGGAGGCTCATTATCCTGCGTCAACGTTACATTTTGCATGCTCTGCTCACAACCTACACTTTCTTTCCTTGGTGTCAGTTACATTGTAAGGATCTCGGTGGTTACTGTCAACACGTAGCTTACCTTAGGGATATACATCTCCACCACACGTGGCTCAACTCCGGTGGATGTCCTAACTTACTGCAGACCTTAGATCCATGAACATATCTACACAAGTGATTTACCATATAATTTGAGCACCTGCAGTCAACATTGCCCTTTTTAGAATTGATTATTGGTAAAATCAATCTCATCTTTTGATCTGTTAAAAACATTTATTTCATTGGCATTTGTAATTCTTGTTTAGATTATTTTTTCTTGTTTAATTAAACCTTTCTTCGAGTGTCGAAGACGGAGGGTGAGGTCTGGGGTTGGCAGGAGGCTAATCCCCCCTCGCAATAAAAAAAAACCCTATCTAAAATTTGATGTCATTTCCAACAAGCACACATACGAACACCCTTTGCATGCGTTTAGGGCACTTTTTAAATCCATTTGCAAGACTTATTGGCTTTTTCTATCAATTGCGGGAATCACTTTTTTGCTATAACTTTTGACTCGTTGCTCGGTTTTGAGAACTTCTTTAGTCAAATTTGCATGTTTTTTTGCACACTACATGATGGGATTATCAATTTTGTAAATGCACTACTTTATAAAGTGTCACATTCTGGGGGGTTTCATTATATTTCTTGTGTAGGCTCATTTCAAATCATCTTGAGCATTGTACTATCCCTTTTATTGCTTGTGGACTTGTGAGCGCGTCTGCCACAGTCTTACAAAAAAGGGATTTTTTCGTGTGATGTGAGACACTATTTCTCACAAGGCCTTCTCTTCCCCTTCTTTTTTTCACTCATTCTTGTGCTTGCTTACATGGTGTCGAACTATTGTGTTCAACGAACCTTGATTATGGTCTCCACTCATTGCATGTTATTATGTTGATTGCAAGGTGAGTGACAGACTGGTTCTCGACACACAGCCACATCTGATTGTAATCAACGCACTAAAGTATAAAGTGCCATAAAATGGGGGGGTTAAACTAGTATTCCTTGGAGGCTCCTCTCGTCATGGACATTGAATTTCATTACTCCATTGTTCAACTAGGACCAGGAAACTACCTACAATGGAAGAATGGAATACTCGATCATTGCATTATGTACAACTTGTTACCACATCTTCTTGGGATGACACCTAAACCTATTGACCACATTCATCACCAAAATTGGTTGAACGAGAATGACATGGCATATTGGTTTCTTTGTCTTACTATACCAGAGGACCTTCAACGTCGAATAGAGTTCACCAGAGTCTGCACACGGAGCTTGGAATTTCATTCAGAATTTTCATGGAGACTTTGATCCTCCTTCAACTGGTTTTGGATCTTATGATGATCTTGCATCCATGGAGGAAAGTAAGTTCACTGATACTTTTTCTTACGAAGGGCCACCCACACATATTTTTGTGCATGCTCCTTCAAGAACTTAGTATTTCTCCTATCATAATTCCTAGTAACTCTCCTCCACAGGACTCTTCAGTTGAATTCTCACCTGCACACCATGCTGCTTTGGATATTAGGTTTTCCCCTTCACGAGCATCTACTAATTCCACTTGATTCTAGCTTGGAGATCCTACCATCCCCTGTTACTTCCATAAACCTCAATATTGCTTCTTCAAAGGGTTCATATAATCCTCCACAATAGGACATTGATTTCCTTGACTCGGACTTGGATGATATGCTTGAGGATACCGACATCACAGTGCAACATCTTCTTCCACCTACTGCCTCTTTAGAGATCAGATTTGTCATCACACCAGCTTCCATTGACTCTCCACCATAGCAGGTTCCTTTGCCCCTTCAGGGCTCTCCTTCGGTCACAACTCAACTCTCTTAATGATATATCTATATTTGCAGACTCCCGCCTTATGGAGATTGACAGGATTGTCACTGCTTCTCTTTGATATATTATCTTCTTCCCATATTGGGCCACCATTAGGGACATTCCATGCTCTTCCTCCTTCCTCCACTAATCACAGACATTTGGTCCCTTCAAGTTCATTAGGAATCCATCAGAAATCATCTTCTAGAGGAGCTGGATAGCTCTCTTTAGTTTCTCTTCTTCTTCTTATAGAAAGATTTTGTTTGTATATGGGCACCTTATCAAGCCTTTAGTTATCGGGCCCCATTGGCACATCTTTCTTAGTTATCTAGGGGAGTCTTCTTTTCTATTCTATCTTACCATGACCTCTGCCTCGGCTTCGATGAAGGGGGGTGTTGGTGTGTGTGACCTGCCTAGTCATCATCCACATCACATGGTGAGTCATCTCACCTTGCGAGATTCATAGGTCTTAGGGAGTCAAATGACAAGTGTCAGATTTTGTCATAGAATTTGTCATTGTCATTTGTGTTAATGTGTCATAGGAGTTACATTCCTTATTTGGAATTGTAACTCCTCCTTTAGTGGCGTCATATGTGTCAGTCACGTCATATGCATCAATGGCATCATAGGAGTTACTTTCCTTGTTTAGGAATGGGGGTTACACAACACCCCTATTTGTACTTCCTCTTTTCGATCTATGAGGATGAGTAGACCTATTTTCTTATTTGCATATTCTTTCCATTGATTTGAATCTTGCTTATTGCATTGGAGCTATGACGTTACCATCGGAGTGCAACTGTCATTGTGGTGCATTATTTTGACATCGGTTCTCATGTATCCCTCTTTTTTATGGACGTGCCCTGATCCTATTTAAATTTTACTCTCACCATTTGGGCCAATTTTCTATCCGTTTGAGCTTTTTATCTTTTTGGTGATTATAATTTTCAAGGTTAATTATGAACTTAGAACAAGAGAACCATATAAATATATAATTATGATACTATAATGAAGGACCAAGCATTAAGCACTTACTATCACCACCTAAGGTTGCATCCAACCAAGGCATTTAGATCTCCACTTGCATCCATATAGCTCCATCACAAGGGACAAAGGCATGGTTCATCTTCATCACACTTCATAGGAGGGGAGTTTATTCTATTGCATGAACCATCTATTTACATTCTACATCTAATTATTTCTCGCTACTCACAAAGTGTGACTGACACAAGAACACCTAGGGCACGATTTCCACACACACACCTAAAACTAGATTAGGTCTAAGATGTAGTGTAACACTCAATTAGTAAGTCCACCATTATGGCCACTAAGGACAATTTGAACCCTTCACATGTATGATTATTTTTTTAGGCTTTTGATGCTTTGTATGGTGTTTTGCAGGTGTTTCATTCATATTTAATTTATAATGACATCTACTGGAGTTTAGGGACATACACACAACAAAAGGCGAACACATTATATCATTCAACAACACCTCAGAGGAGGTTCCCCGGTCATTTCTACAAACTAGGGTGCCCTAGGCACCCAAATCCCTCTCCAGGTTCCTAGTCTAGCTAGACATTCCAGATATGTATTTTATTGAGCTCATGTGCCATCGTTTCCTCATCATGTTCATCCAGTCTTCTCTGTGACACAGTCCCACGAAAAATTTGAATCAGTTGAGGCCTTCTTAACCCTCTTTTCATTAGGATTTCATTTTATTGCTTAGATTGTTTGGGTCTATTTACTTAGTTTTATTTTCATTTATTTATTTCTTCTATAGCATTAGATTAGATTATTATATCCCATTTTAGTTTAGTCAACACTTCCACACCCTACACACACACACACACACAAAATTACATCGGGTATGAGATGTAGTGCAGTGCTCTATCATAAGATCACCATTGTGATAGTTGAGTATAGTCTTACCCCTCAACTATGCATCTGTGTGTTTTAGGGTTTGATGTCTGATTTAAGGGTTTTGCAGGTCATTATTTTCATTACAGGTTTTCAACGACTTCGACAATCATTGTGGGACCTTATAGCAACCAAAGGATAACGATAACGAATACCTCATCATTACCACTTAGAGGATTTTTTCTGAGCATTTTGGTAGACATATGCACCCATAAACATGGCCTAGGGTTCCCACAAGTCTCGCTATTTACCAAGTTTCTCATTCTATCCAGTTATATTACTATTATTCTGATTATCTGAATATTGATTTTCTGTGTCTAATCTATAATATGATTACAGAATTAAATTTGTATATCTAGGGGGTCAATGAAGGTTGTTTATACACGATTTCTAAGCATTTGGGTTTATAATTTTCCTTTTGGCTATTGTATTTTCAGATCTTGGATAAAGTTGATTTCAGTGACTTTGTGCTTCTCATTTGTAAATCAGTTTCTCATCTTAATATAAAGTTCATGTTGGTCTCTTATGAATTTACTATTACTGTGTATATATTGTATACCTAGTTGGTCTTTTACTCACATGTTGTTGTTTTTAAATCATAAATCTAGAATAAAAGAGTACATTTGATTGAGTTTTAATTTCTATATTGTATGAAATAGAGTAAAAAGGTTAATTTATAATCAGGAGTCAAAAGGATCGATTTTAGATTATATGCAAGCATTATTTATGCAACTGAATATAATAGAAGTATAAATAATGTTGCAAGCTTGTTATCTTCCCTCCAAAAGGTTATCTAGTTCATAGATATCACTCTTTCAGATAGGGTTGATAATATGTAGATTGTGGGTTTTATTTATTTGTTGTTCTTGTCTTTCTTGTTTATGTGTCTTTCTTGTTTCTTTCTTGTATATTCTCTTTTTTTTTTAATAAATTAAATGATCTTCCTAGGATCTTATGTTTGTTTGTCTATAAATGATTTAAGATATAAACTACCCCACACTTAGAATATTTTATAATTCCCCTATACGGATTAAAGCTGGTTCAATTCCATTTTAACCTTTTACGATAGGTAAAAGGGTTGATTTAGTTGTTGGGCAATTTTCTGTCGACAACACACTCCACATATCATAGGTTCTATTGTCACATTATTTACTACTTCTCATTATTCGTCACTTTAATTTTTGCTACTATATACACACTTTGACATACTATTTTTCTTTCTAACATGCTAATAGGTGCTTCATGTGTAGAATTTTCCTTACAGGATCAATACAACCATGGCTATCTTTCATTTCTTGTTTCTTATTTTTTTTCTATTATTTGTGGGATATTCCCTATGTCTTGTTTGATCATTATATGCTTTTTCCAACTTCGGCCTTGATTTTCTTGTGACATTGTGAGCGATGTCCCATGTTTGAAACCCATCTTTTCATGCGGTCCATATCTTCTTCTTCACAGTTTACTTCTTACATTGTCTTATCTTGCATGCTAGCTATTTTTTACTAACTCTTGTTACTATCCTACTTTGTTTGCATGTGCCTTGGTTTCTACTATACACGTCCCCTACCCCATGTAGGTATCCAGTTTTAGATCAGTATCAGGTCCTCTCCTTTGGACCGCATTCTCCTATAGTCGTCACATGCACCCCAAATGAGGGGGGTCATCTATTGGGTGAAAAAATCACCCCTACAAAAACTTAGAGCTACATAATAGATCACCAAAATATAAAATAAACATAGGTACAAAATAACACATGCATCATATTGGCTCATAATTAGACTTGGGTCCAAAAAACATAGCTTAGACATTAGCACCCAGACATAGACAATAGTGGTGGGCACTTATGTCCCCTGACGGGTGCTAATGTCCTTGGGTAAAAAAAGTCATTTTCTCATTTCAACACAATTTACATAAGTTTTAAGAACATTTCTCTAGTAACAGGCACTTGCCTCCAGTTAAGAATCTAGTTTATCATTTACATTTCAGTTACAATCAGAACAAATTTAACAATTAAACAAATCAGGAATAAATTAGGGACGTACCATCTACAGTGGTGCTTATTGAGGAATGTCATTAAAGGAGAGAGAAACTATACCTCTCTCCCCAACACTCTTCTCTTGGGTTGAGATCGCCAAAAAAACTCACCTTTGGTGTGAGATCACCCAAAAAACTCACTCTTGGCATGATATCATCCAAAAAACTTGCTCTTGGCATGAGATCGCCCAAAAAGCTCACCATTAACATTCAAATCTAGAAAATCCAAGAAAACAAGATAATTTTCTATCTCATACTCACTTATACATTAGGTGCACTCTTTCCTTTACACACTTGTTACTTACTTATACGTACATTACTTTTGACTTTTCACATACTAACACTTTGAATACTTTCTCAATCTTATTTTGCAGGTCCCTCCTTAATGCGCAACAAGAATAAACTCACATCAGCAATCACAAGCTCCAACAACATGCTAGTATGCATAAACTTTTCACCCCTGGGGTCTACTTCCCTAACCTAGTCTCCACGTCTTCACATTGTGATCACTTCACGCTTCACTTATCCACTCGGCACACTTATCGACAACACTCTTCGCTACAAGGATTACAAGGTACACATCTTCTATCTACTTTATGTTATTGATTATTTACTCAACAACATAAAGTGGGGGAAAATGTAGACACAAAATCTATGCACTTTGGGTATATTTCTAGGTCCTAAATCATACTAATATATACATGATTCCTAAGCAAGAAAACTAGTGGTTGACAACCCTTTCGGGTCCTTTTTCTATATCTCTTTCCTTCTTTCTAGTCTTACACATTCTTACAGCCCTATCACATACTTGACTCTGTTTATCTTTTATGACCTCAGACACTAATTCCCAGCTAGGACAAAAGAACCTAGGCGCTCTTGTCTCCCATGGGCACTCTTGTCTCCCATGGGTGCTCCTGACCTTATTTATACTTTTCTTACCCTTTTGGGTCTCTTTTACTTCTTGGGAATCTTTTAACACTTTGGCTCGACCTTTTAATTGTTAATTACAAAATTAAAACAAGCGAATCATATATATACTTAGTTACTTCTCCAAAATCAGGGCCCAAACACTAGCATTATCTACTATCACCTAAGCTTGTATCCAAAGGAACAAGAACATCACAAAGCATCCATCTGGAAAATTCACTCAAGGGATAAGGGTTGCATTTGTATGCGTATACAACATAGGATGGGAAGTTTATTCTATTTCATCTCACACATTTTATACATTTGCTACATTTCAGATCTAGCCCATTATTATTGTGCAACTTGCACAAGGGCATCTTAGGTAATCATTACACACACTCTCACCTAGAACTACATGGAGTTTGAAATGTAGTGCAATGCTCGGTACTAAGTTCACTCATCAGGTGACCATCAGGGTCAATCTAAATCCACATTCTACATCTTTATTTTTAGGATTTAATGTGGTTTATGGGTATGTATAGTTAGACATTTTTATATGGTATAGGTACAATTGGTAACATTGAAGCAAAACCATAGAAAAAAATAGGGATCCATAGCGAAGCTCCTCTTACATAGAAAAGATCAGAACCTGAGCATCTACATGGACACTAGTACTCGGGTGCTCTCGTCTTCCCGTGGGCCCTCATATCCTACACAGTTCTAAGTTCCATAACCTTTAGTAAGAATTGAAGACACTCTTCTCATTTTGTTTCAGCAATTCCTTAGCACATAACACTTCCCGACCTCTTACAAACTAGATAATTCATCTATCTCTTTCATATTCTTAGGTTTTCATATTATTAATTGATTTTTCTTGTCTATTTACTATATAATATCATTTATATATCATCAGTTACATTATTTACCATGAAATTAGATTTAATTCAATTTATATTAAATTAGAAGGAATGAATCTACTTCCCAATTGATAAGGCATCGATATGCTTACACTTGAGAGTTCTGGATTTCTCCATTACCCCTTATGGTCTAATGTCCCCAAAATCTAGAGCTAACTTTTTTCATTCAAAATGAATAGCATGTAAATTAAAAAATTTAGCTATGACAACCAATCCCCCACTTGAAAATTTTCTCTCCAAGTCATTGTAAACCTTTCCTTTGGCCATCCTGTCCTCAGTTTCATCCTCATTATAGCTCATAGGAATTTGATAACAATATTTTCATTTTTTTTCCATGTGCATATATGTTTACCTAAGGTGATTTACAAAGTCACTGAGATTAAAGGGAGTATAATTATCCCTGGAGGCCTAGAAAAGGCCATTTTTAGCCATTTTACAGATGGCGGACATCCTCTGGAAGCTAATTGGGAAGAATTAAACCATATTGAAGTTGTGTAAGAGAGCCATGAAGTTATCTAGGGATGTTTAGGGAATATTGGTGGAAAAAAATTATTTTGGAAACAACTTGGAAAAAATGGGGTCATTTTGGTGCTGCAATGATCAAAACTCCTCATGAAAACAAAGTTCAATAATCAATGGTTTGCAGAAATTTTTCAAGTTGTGGGGAAAAAAACTTAGTGTTTTGGTCCTTGTTCACCTCTTTCTAAGCCTCACAATTCAGGATTTATCCAAATTTTACAATTTTTTGGGTAAAACATGGTAAATCAGTCTTTTGAGGAATAGGTGGAATAGTTCCTCCATTCTACATGTTTCTAGTTTTCCACTTTGTCCCCTCTATCCCCATGGTGCAAGGGGTACAAGGGGTACACCAAATTATGACCTACCTCCTTCACCCAGGTTTCACTTTAGTGTCCTTGGGATCCCCTCTATCTCCGCTATCCCCCAAATGATAAGGGAGACATAAAAGTGTGACCCAAGTATTCTTATAGCTCCTAGGATCCATGTGATCATCTCCAAATCCTCTAGTGCCATTTCCCAGCCCATGCATCTCATCTAATAAACAAAAAAAGCTACCACTTGTCATCATCTTGTGAAATTTGCACTTTGGTTTCCTTAGTGTCACCTCTATCCCCCTTACACCATGTGCAACCTCACATTCACTCCACTCAAACCATGATTAAGCAATGTAGTCACAAGTGAGTTTGAAAACACAATAAAAATTTATTAAATCTCTATTTACCCAACATTTAACCATTTTTCTTCAAATTTTTTGCTATAACATCCTCAAAACCCCATTTTTTTCCATACATGCTACCAAATTTTTTCCAAACATCCATATCTATGAAAATGGAGATTCGATCGTAACTTCTTATCTGTGCACCCGTTTACCTTGAAATTTTATCTATGATACCCTCTCTAAAATTATTTTAGGAAAACTATCATATAAAATACATCAATTTCTTGGATTTTTTACAGTACAAGACTGAAATATAAAACCCTAAAACTTAATTTTTCATTTTCAATGGAGATCCAATAGGCAGACAACCTTGAAATTGGAAAAGAAGATCTTGGAGAAAAACCCATAATTTCAAGACCATTTTTATTGCAACTTGACACATTTAAGTGTCAGTTCTAAAAATAGTAGGTGTTTATGGCTGGACATTCTAAAAATAGTATCCAAAAATAGAAATTTCTACATATCTGTCACATCCCACAATTTTTTTTTCCGTGTTGCCGTAAAATAAATTATAACATTAAAAAATTTGTGAGTAATGTGGTAACCGATACCGCTACATTGTTCTGTGTACCTGTAAACACCTAAAATTATCATAGCTAATTCCTCGTGTCCACATCCCCTAGTACCCTTCATTATCACATCACTATAATATTATACATTAAATACATTATCACATCATTACCATTAAATCCATTAAATCTTTATCATAAGTCTTAATTCCCCCTTTTATATTTAATCCACATAAATATTATTCTATAGCTGTAAAATCCTATTATATTCCACTTAAAACCACCCAAAACCACTTATAAACCAAGAAAAAATAAATAAAAATAAAAATAAAACCACATTCTAACCAAAATCAAATAAAACAAAAGAAAAAAATACCCTCTCAACCATTTAACAACATTCATAACCCGTATAACCATTTTCCAACATATATCCTTCAATAAAACAAACAAAATCTTTATTTAGGAGGTGGTTGCAACCTTTTTCCAATGAACTACCAACAATTCCCTAAATAACCAACGATTCCCTCTAGTTGTTAGCAACTCTATATAAAAAAGCTCCAAGCCTCCATTTAAGGTTAGCTTTTAAGTGGACGTGACCTTAGGACATCATATTACATTTTCTTGTATCATAGACCTGTCACAGAGTCAGAGATCATCTCAACAACATTCAAGGCACCAAAAATCTCTTCTTCAACCTATGAATGTCATTCATATGTCCAAGAATCAAATCAACAGTCTTCTTACATCAACAATCTTCCTTTCTCAGGTAATATCATTTTCTAATCTCCATTCATCAATTTATACAAGCTAAGTGGTTTCCCTTGCTTCATTACATTATTATGCATCATATCCAAGCTTAAATCAACATTTTTAGCATTCCTTTCAATTCCCATCTTTGTCCATTATCAACTTGTACATTTTCACAGCAATCGCCTGATGGCAATTCACTAATCGCTAATTCCTAACACCGTTGACATAATGATTAACCCCTAATCGCTGGTGATTCCTGTCAAAAAGGTATTTTGACCCCTAAGATTTGATTTTTAGACATCCATATCACATAATCTATTACCACAAGGCCCTTCAAGTGTCTGTACAATCATATCAAGATCCTTTGAGCCATCTTTATCATTTTATCAATTATCCAAATCAAATTTATCATCATGCCTCACCTTTGTGAGTGCACAACTATCCACATCCTCGCTCCTTTGAACCATTTTGTGATTTCTAGACTCCCTTTGGATCAGGTATCACCATTAGATCATCATATATCCTTGGACTGCGTCAGTCCCTTGGAGTTTGCATTGTTGGTTATATTGTCTGTTTTATCATTTTATCTTATCATTATCAAATTAATTTCTTGAATGTAGATTGACATCCTTACAAGGAAGTACATTGACTTCTGAGGATTGGCCGTTACTAGGTAATCCACCACAAACAACACACACATACACATATGTATGTAATCCCATGTTCTTCTTAGTGTCTATGATCTACAGGTTCCTCCATTGAAAAAAGAAGAAAAGGAGATTTCATCCATCAACTTCAACAACAATCATCCATGGGTATCGTTAAACCCACGTGTCTTCTGAGGTTAGTTTTTTTTTATTATTTCACTTTGTTAACTCAAGTAGAAAGGTAAAAAAATCTCTGAACATTATATAATACCCGGTGGGACCCTTAGTCCCTTCTTTATTTGTGTTTTCATTTCATTTAAATCAAATTTTATATATTTTAGGCCTTCTGCTTTGTAATTTCCAGTGATCCAGTTAAATCACCAGCAATTGGGTGAATCGCCAATGATTCTATCAATCACCAATGATCTTTGTGAGTGCTTTTGATTACCTATCAGTCAGCCTCTAACATCATTTTCTTGCTTTGTTTTTGTCCTTTTCTAACATTTTTGTAGGTTTTTACTTTTGGAGGCTTTTGCTTGTTGGTTATTGCCTTGTAAAAATTTTTTTTTGAAAAATTAAAAAGGAAGCATTTTTGAGGTGAGTCCTTTTCCTTTCTTTTGTCTTTCCACATCACATTTTGTTGTCTGTTCTCATCAAAATCAATCTTTTCTTTTGGGTTTTAAAATGAACATTACATACTACCTTAATCATATAGCTTTAATTAGGAAGATTAATTTGATTGCATTCACTTAATTCTTCCCCCACACACAACCAAATCACATCAAATATCAAAATTGCATCAAAAAATTCTACCTGGGTGATAACTAATGGGATTTTATCACCCAATAGGGAAAACAACTCAGTGTTCTGGCCGAGTATAAACAATTGGTTTTCAGTATATTTGCTAAGCACTGACTCCCTTATCATTGTGGGACCGTGAAGCAAGGGGGTAGGCCCCAATACCATGCCCCGTACTAGACACCAACATAGATTGGGCCTCACGTACCTTTAGGTATATTGAGGACTCCAATCCTTAAACAAACCTAAAACCAACCTTAGAATGACCATATCATTAGGTTCCCTTTGAGCCTCTTCCTCCACATCTAAATTCTAATCAAGATAATTAAAATTCTTCTGCTTGACTTGTTTATTACATTTTTAGCTCTCTTAGGGATTTGTTGTATCATTTTATTAACTATCATTTAATATGGATCAACCATATACATCTGCATATCCCTCTAACCCTTATGCGTCATTTTTACAATCATATGATTCTTTGTCCACTACCTCTACATCTTTTTATCCCAATCAATTTCAAAATATCCCCTACAAAGGATCTAATCCTTATCAATCTCATCAACCTATCACATCCACTCAACCTCACGTTTATCTAGCATTTTACTCCCTTAGCCATCTAGACCATCTTTTGTCCCTTATAGAATCCCTACCTTTCAACCAATCTTACAACCCTACAACAACCCCATCTAACAATCCTGTGACTATCCTTTACATCCAACTACTTACAAACTATCACTCCTTAACCCATGTCAAGTATACCCCATCAATCAATCCTTTCCCCATCCCCTCCTTCATCACAATCTCATCAGAATCTTAATATCCCCCATATTTCATCTAATCAACCTATCTTGACTTCAATACCTCTCTCTCTACCTCATACATCCCAAACCCATATGCACATCCCTACTCAGGCCCAATCAATCCCTTTCATCCAACAACAACAACATATTCAACATTTTCCCACATCTCCCCACATCCCTTTATCACAACCTACTCTACAAACAATATCCTCTCAAGCTACCCCTTATCAACCTCCACATATAAACCTATCCACAACAACTATATTTCTCTACTAACATCAATCAACTCTCAAAATCTTGGCCACACTCACATGTTAATTCCTTCACGCTAATCCTAAAAATGATCCCATGCAAGCTTTGTTAAAAAAATTAGACAATTTAGAAGCCACTACCAAGGGACCCAAACACGTCCTCACTTATGATCAGGTTTGTAATGAACCCATCCATCCATCAATACCATATAAAGCCCTATCCTCTGCATTGGGAATTACCTAAATTTACCATGTTCTATGGCCTGGAGGATCCTCAACAGCACATACTATCCTTTAGACATTCGTGTTATCTTATCATCCACGATCAATATCTCCTTCTTAGAACCTTTCCTATGTCACTGGAAGGACTTGCCTTGGATTGGTACAACTCCCTCCCTCAACACTCTTTTTTCTCTTTCACTCAGACTAGCCATGTTATTTCTTGATCACTTTGCTATAAACGTTACTCACAAAATCACCATTTCTGATCTTTCTACCATCAAATAATCTGAAAATGAATCCATTGTTGACTTTATCACTAGGTGGCAAAGCATTATCAATCAATTGACCTTCTCACTACCTCAATCAGAACTGATTGAGTTGTTTTCTTGATCATGTTCCCATCACATCTCATCTATCCTCTAGATCCACACATTTTTAACCTTTGATGAAGCCTTCACCATGGCCAAAAAATTAGAAATCCAAACCCTCGAAGAAGGCCATCTTGAATCCTCAATCTACACATGTCCCATCTGATTCTCCTAGGTCTTCCTACGAACCAGATGAGACTACCACGCATGATGCCATTACTTGTCTTCCGACCCAACACCCTCAATAGAATCAGTCCATATAGATATTGCACATCCCTTGAGTCACATCATCAACACTATTACATATGATCTTCCCCATGAGGAGACCCGTTCATCACCAATGCTTCCTCTTGAAACTCAGAACCCCTGGATCCTCTTTTTGATGATCCTCACACATCAATATCACCTGTGTCCACTATCCAATCATCCATTACCTCCTTCCAACCCTTAGACTCCACCTTGGAGACCATTATTAAGGAGGCATTCATAATCAAAGATCTCGACATCCAACCATTTTCAAACTAATTGAAGAATTGGATAACTCACATAAATATAACCCACCTCAATCATGACTCGAAATAACATCTCCCTCATCTGAATCAGACCCAATCCTATCCCCAGATACTCACTTACCATCTAGTATGGAATCTTTGTCTTGAATCAAACACTATACAATCAAATACCATCACATCTAGGTGTTCACCCCTTCTATCATCATACAAAATAAAACCTATCACATCAAACCCTCTCCTTTATTAAAATCAACATTACAAAATCAAAACACACATCATCTAAGGTCTCAACCTTACCATCATTTTGGGACCTCATCCTTTATCACAATCCAAATCTATCAAATCTACGGTTCCACCCTTACCATCAATTTTGGGACCCCATCCTTTATCTCAATATCATATCACACATTCGTACCCTATCTCATCCATAATCCATCCCTCCTCGTCCATTTTGGGACCTCATCCATCATCCAATTATATCAATCCCACATCATACCCTCTCTCTTATCAACCTCACAACACCCTATGATGTTTCAACACCATACGACATCTATGAATCCACCCCCATCCAAAAATAAGACATGTCCTACTAAGCATTCTCGTAAATCAAAATCAAAATCAAAATTTGTTAATCTAAATCCCCCAAAAGGGACTTACATTGACATCCTTGAGAGGCTCAAGCAAGCTTCTCTTATCACATTACCACCAATCAAAACACCCAATCCACATACTCAGAAAACCTTCCATGGTACAATCAAAACAAAACATGTGCCTATCAATAGAAGCCCAGGTCATAACACAAAGAGTTGTAAAGCACTTAAAGCCATAATCTAATGACTCTTCCTCATCAATGATATCTTCTCCCAGAAGAAGACCATCCTAAGCCATCATCGATATCATCTACACCTCCACCCCCGATGTCTCTGCATAGACAAGGGGACATCCTCAATCTCATATTATCAAACCTTTTCAAACATCTCATCAAAACCTTCCATTGAAGGTCTCTCAATCTCATTAATGTCCACACCCTCAAAGCTTTTCAATCTCATCAACATCTACACCCAAGTCATTGACAGTTTCCTCACCAAAATATATAGGACAAGGGGGTCATCCTCAATCAGATCTCAAAAAAACTTTTCTCATATGTCTTCTCATCACCTTCCATTGAAGGTACCTCATCTCAAATTAGTACACTTCACCCACCTATGTGAAACTAGAAATCATCATACACAAAGAAAAGGTAAAATCAAAGCTTCATCATCTACCCTTCCTCATCAATTGTCCCTTTCATATCCCATTAAATTTTTAATGGACTCCTTTGTCAAGGGATCCTTTATTTACCATATACTCAATCAATCAAGATCAAAACTTCCATCATCCTAATCTGAAAGTTTTTGTTCCTTTTAACGCATGTCATCTCTATCCACAGTTTCATGCTAGGGGACTCCTCTCTATTGAGAATTTCGAAAGTATTACCTTGCACCTTCCCCTAGTGCATCTTCACAAAACCTATCCTATCAATCCAATCAAAATGTCACTACTCTGGAAAGGAGTAAATGTGGAAATATTTCCCCTTACTGGATCGGTCTGTATAGTATGGGTCAACCTTTGAATGCCTTACACTTGTAGCCTTTCTATAGTTAACACATCGACCATCATGAAAGTAGTCACATCAAAGATCTTATCCCATCATCAACCAGTCATCTTATCATTGTAATGATTTGAAAGCATGTGGTTCTTTCTGTCACTATCCTAAAAAACCTTAAAGATGAGCACCACGACTCTGTTCATCACATCTTTCACTGAGAAAATTTCCTCCCTAACAGGAACCCCGCAATCATTACATCCATCTAACCTTTTCTATCAACCAAAGACATGTCATGGGGCACATATGTGTAGGTCGTGTACACATTTCTTCTCCCCTCCTTGAAACGCTCTATTAGGGTCTTTCCCTCAGCTCAAAATAAAGTCAAAAATATTCATGGATGCATCTTATCAAAAAAAAAATAATAGACTGATCCCTTGAAGGAAAACTATTCAAATATCAAAATCATATTATCAAAATAAATAGACTGATCCCTCAAAGGATAGACTACCAGTAAAAATCATAGATCGATCCCTCAAAGGATGGCTATCTATAAAAATCAAAAAACTAAAAGTCAAAACTCAAAATTGTAGACCACTCCCTTGAAGGATGACTACCCATGTAAATAGGCTTCCCGCATCGATCAGACCTTCAAAAAAAATTCAAATATCAAAAGCATCCTAGGAAATCTTCCCAGCATTGATCAGCTTTTCCATCAAAGCAAACTTCCTGCATTGATAATTTGCGTCAAAAATAATATGTATAGCTGGGGCATTTCTCTATGAAAATGTTGAAAAGGAGAACCCTCTTTCCCACACAACCTACACATGTCAAACCCTTCTCATGTTCTAGGAAGGTATACATTTCACTTCATCTCTATATCTAAGATCCTATGTATGACTACCCATTGTTAGTCATTTGTTAACATTTGTTGTAAAGGCCAAAAGTGCAAGAGCATTCACTTTATTGTTTCCCATCACATATGTATCAAATCTAGTACAAATCAATCAACCCATGTTTCATTCTTGACCATGGTTTTGACAAACATTAAGTCACTTTAAAATCAATATCGAATAACACATCATACCTAAAACATAACTTTAACAGATGTCAACCTTGCCACATCCACATCTATCAATATATTTATCATCATATCAAACATCTCTCAATATCCACACAATCATGAGCACATCTCATCATTCCATCATTGTATCAAAAACATCACATCTATTTAATCAAATCAACATTTTCAACTGGATTCCTCCTCAAGTGCTACACCTATAATCACCATCAAGACCCCCATCTAGTCCTCGAAATGCCATTTTTGGAAACATCAATTTTTGGTCCTTTGACCTCATCAAATCATCATCGTCATCCCCAATCACCATTAAGTCATATGTCTATAGGACACAAACCCTTTGGTTCCCCTATCACTTGACTTCTTGGTCTCATAAGCCCACCTTGGTGGAACATCAACCATTGATCCCTTGACCTCGTCAAAACATCATCTTTTGTTTACCTTTCCATCATTATAATCTATAGGACATGAACCCTTTGGTTCCCCTATCACTTGACTTCCCAGTCTCATAAGTCCCTCCTGTTTTGGAAACATCATCTTTTGGCATCCTTTTACCTCTCAAACCATCATCTTTCCTTCACCTTTAATCATATGTCTATTCACGAACCCTTTGGTTCCCCTATCACCTTATTAGTCTCATAATCCCTACCTTTGTGGAAATATCAATCTTCAGTCCTTTACCTCGTTCAAAACATATCATTTTTATTTTCCCTTTCCTTCATTAAGTCATACGTCTATAGGACATGAACCCTTTGGTTCCCATATCACTTGATTTTATAACGATAATCACCTTGTCTATACCTCAGTCCTAGGAATCATTCATGACTTTCATATCTCATCTCTCATCATTCTATCTCTTTCAAACTCGTGATCCTGATTCCCTTTATTCATCAATCCCTAGTTTAGGGGGAGCTCCTCATCAAATATAATTCCATCATTCATCTATCACATCTCATTTTTATCACTCTCTCTAAATCACTCAACAAAAGGGGAAAATGTAGAACCTAAAATTATCAAAACTAAAACATGTAAACATCCGCTAGTAACTTCATTATCACATCACTACCCATATTATACATTAAATACATTATCACATCATTACCATTCTATCCATTAAATCCTTATCCTAAGTCTTAATTCCCCCCTTTTATATTTACTCCCATAGTAAATATTATTCCAGCTATAAAATCCTATTTTATCCTCTTAAAATTACCCAAAACTCTTATAAATAAGAACAATAAAATCACAAAATAAAACCACATTCCAACCAAAATCAACTAAAACAAAACAAAAGATACCTCCCAACCATTTAATAACATTCCTAACCCATATAACTATTTTCCAACATATATCCTTCAATAAAACAAACAAGGGAATTTAATTTGGGAGGTGGTTGCTAACCTTTTTCCAGAATCATCCAATGATTCTCCCTGGTTGTTACAATTCTATATAAACAAGCTCCAGGCCTCCATTTGAGGTTAACTTCAGGTGGATGTGACCTTAGGACATCATATTACATTTCCTTGTATCATAGATTGTCAGAGAGTCAAAGATCATCAAACAACATTCAAGGCACCAAAGGATCTCTTATTCAACCTATGAATGTCATTCATATGTCCAGGAATTAAATCAGTAGTCTTCTTGCATCTACAATCTTCCTCTCTTGGGTAATATCATCTTCTGATCTTCATTCATCAATTTATATAAGGTAAGTGGTTTCCTTGCTTCATTACATTATTATACATCATATCTAAAATTAAATCAACCTTTTTAACATTCCTTTTGAGTCCCATCTTCATCCATTATCAACCTGTACATTTTTCACAACATCGCAACTTTTGATGATTCAGAATCACTGATGATAATTGCTGACGATTGCCCCAATCGCTGATAATTCCTATCAAAAAGGTATTTTGACCCCTAAGCTTGACTTTTTAGACATCCAGATCACATAATCTATTACCATAAGGCCCTTAAAGTGTATGTCTAATCATATCAAGCTCCTTTGAGCCATCTTTAGCATTATATCAATTATCTAAATCAAATTTATCATCATTGATCCACCTTTGTGAGTGCACAACTATATACATCCTTACTCCTTTGAGCCATTTTCTGATTCATAGACTCCCTTTGGATCAGGTATCACCATCAGACCATCATATAGCCTTGGACCATATGTCATTCCCTTGGCCTTTTCATTATTGGTTATATTGTCTATGTTTATCATTTTATCTTATCATTATCATATCAATTTCTTGAACACGGATTGAAGTCCTTGTAAGGAAGTCCATTGAATTCTAGGGACTGGCCTTTGCCAAGAAATCCACCATATATCTATCTAATCCCATTTCTTCTTAGTATCTTTGATATACAGGTTCCTCCATCGACGAAAGAAGGGAAAGCTTTAGCAACCATCATCCACGAGTATCATTAAACCCCAATCTTCTGAGCGGTTTTGTTTTTATTATTTCACTTTGTTATTCAAGTATAAAGCAAAATTTCATCCATCATTCAACAACCATACATAGGTATCGTTAAACCCCAATTCTTATGAGGTTGGTTTTTTTTTTATTATTTCACTTTTTTAATTCAAGTAGAAAGGTAAAAAACATCTTTGAACAGTATCATTGTGCACACATACACATACCTAATAGAGTATGCATATTTGTGCTCAACTATATGTGTGACATCGTAATGGCTCTCGTTGTCACGTAGTCGCAAAGTGATTAATGTTATAATTCATTTTGCGTACTTGTTGACAAGGATCTACATTACCTTGTTTTCTATGATGATGGTTTCTACCATCTCATATGGTAATGTTACTATGTTGTGTGTGCATGGTTATTACACCTGTCATATATATAATTGTTTTACCTATGTTGGTTGTTGATAAGGAATATGTTGACCTCATTTATGATTATGAAGTTGGATGATCGTACCTATTTTATATGTATTGTTGAGTTTATACAAACCTTCTTTTTTCATCATGGCGGTCAAAGGTCATAAAATATAATAGTGGTCGTCAGTAATGTACATGTGAAAATTAATTATCGGAAAAGGTAAAAATGAAATGCCTTGGATTAAGGTAAACTATTAGCAAGTTCTTTGTATCATATATTATTTACTCAACTGATTGATGGTTTGAAATTTAAGGATAAAATTATGCATACAGTGATTGGAGAAAGTATCATGCATTTGATCTAACTTATTGGTTAGCCTTCACTTGTTTTTGATAACCTATTGATTGTTGTATTTTGAGGAATCGGTTTTAATTGCAATAAAGAAGCCTGATTTGTAATAACACTTAAGTGACATTATCAACTGTTTATTAATTAATCAGTCATTGACCATAATGCAATAAAGAGGTAATATGATGGAAGCAAAAGTTCCAATGTTGATTAATTACTTATATACTTTTATTGAGACTTACGGATAAGTGGGGCCTCAAACCTTAAAAATCATTTAAGTGATTGTTTAGTTGCTGAAAGGACATAACTATGGAAAGGAAGGCCTAATAATATGACATTAGTATTGGTTTATAAATTCAAACTATATGAATTTGGAACTAAATTTTATAAAATGTATATGGTAGCAATTTAAGATTTGAAGGTATTAGTAATAATATGGATAAGCCATAATTGAATGACAAATATCTAACTATCGATGAAAGGTCGAAACAACCCAAGAAAATAATTTTTTTGATTGTTGCTAAAAAGTATGATGTTTTAAGGTTGACTTGAGTAGGATAAGGTTAGTGAGCGATATAGTCTTTGACCGATCATAATAATCTCCATGTAAAGGTAATTGTTTGATCAAACATGGAAACAAAATGATAAGTTCAAATAATGGATTATTGACATCATGCTAAGTGGAAGAGGTTAACTTATATTGGTCATATAACCCTTCGAATGATCAAAGAAACCCTTCATTCTTTGGCAAATATTTTTTTATCATAAAGGTTTGTATGTTAAATTATTCAGTGGTCAATAACCCAACCATGCAGAGACTAAGGTATATGGAAATTAAATTGATAAGTATTATTTAGATCTTATGGCATACTATAAACTAGGTATGTTATTTTGTCCCTGCAATGGATCTCACCATGCATAAGGAATTATATGACAATGTTTTAACATGCCTTTTGACCTCATGTAAGGTGCAAGATTAATTAATGATTATGAAAGTCGATTTAACCGGTCATGCAATATAAGAAATTAGATTGTTGATTGTTTTACTTGGTCGAATGACCATGCAATATTAAAGGTTTAGTTATTGATGTTGAATCCCAATAAAATTGGGGGAAGAGTAGTAAATGACGACGAACTTGGAAATGCAATGCGTTTCATGGCAAGGGATCAACACATTTAATAGCCTCAAAAATCTTGAAGCTTCTTCAAGAATCTACTGAGTAGGATGCTAGGAATTCATTTTTTATTTGCAGAATCAATTTGATCTCTTTGAGCTGTGCATGTAGCTTATTGGTATGCTATGTTGAGAGATATTTCATGCAAACTATAGAGCTATTTTTAACTGCATAATAATAGTAACGTGGGTAGTCTATATGTAAATTTTATGGTTTATTCAATGACTGGGAGTTTCGATAAATTTGAGGGCATTATTGTTTTCCAACCCCTTGTATTTTTTGGTCATCTCATGAAGGGAAGTATCTGGCTTATTTTTTTGGTTGGTGAGGGAATATTTGTTTCCCATGCATTGGGTTCTTTGACCTGAGGAAAGATTTGCTAAAGATATTTTTAATAGGCATGGAATATCAATTCTCACCTTTTTATTTTATTTCAAACATAATGAATAGGGTTTGGATTATTTCTCTATCATGTTTGTGTGTATTTTTGAAAATAAAAAATGTGAAAATGCAATGATTTTGGTGTTTTCTTAATTGGGTGCTTATACAAATTTATAAATGGAATTATGAAGTGTGTTGATTTATTTTGACTAGCTCAAATTAGTAATTCTTATTTACTTCATTTTGAAATAGGACGAATGGGGTTTGATCATTCGGTCTCGTAATGGATGATGTATCCTATTCATGTCCTCATGATTTTGACCTAACTCAACAAGTGGTAGTGGGGGTGATATTATTTTCACCTAGTTTGTGTCGTACCTGGGATGTCAAACAACACTATAGGACTTAGAGAAATGAGGTTGTGTAGGGATTATAATATTCCAAACTGGAACATACTGTCAGTCTAAACCTGTTTGGATGATATTTTGGGTATTTTCGTATTGCATAGCTTAGATAAACATGTATCCCATATGGCTAGGTAGAAGGAAGTCATCTCTCAACATGTCATTATGTTGAACAACTAGAGGGTGTGGATATGAGCACTCCTCTGTTCTATTGTTAGTTGGGGTAATGTATACCAGCTCAATATGAGTTATTTGATAAAGTATTAAGGTTTGGTAATGTGTACCAGCTCAATGTGAGTTATTAGATAAAGTATTTAGGTTATAATTAATATGTGATCTTCCTCTTGGCTGTTATCGTGTGTATAAGACTATCTTATCAATACAAAAAAAGGGACTGTGTTATATTTCTGCATGCTTAAGACATACAGCCATGCATTATTCTTGGTTTAAGAACTCATATACCTACAAATGATTGACTTTACTTGTTAATAGATTGATATGAACTAATGCAGATTTATGAATCATCTAAGTAGATTATGGATAGTCAAAATAAGAAGTCTTAACTTTATTATGTTCTAGACATTTGATTTGATTGAGGGACTAACTATATCAAGTAATGATTGTGTAATAAGAAATGAATCTTTAGTTGATTTTCAAATAATCATATTGATTGGTGATAGGAAGTACTAGAAATGGTATGGTTATAAGTAAAGTGAAGAGCTTAATCATTATGGAAATAGTCTATTTATCCAGTGTTGGTTGTGATGACACTTTTATTAAGAAAATATATTGGGAAGTCAGAATATTTATTGAATGATTTGTTCTAATGATTTGTGGAAACATTGAATTACATACATGGTTCATTTCATTTGTTTTTTTATTATGTCTTATTTTAGATATGGGATTATATGTATGAGTTATGATATAATCCTCATTTTGTTCATTCTTTTTGGAATATAACATCAAGGTTAGAATTGACATTTCATTCCAGTTAACGTGGAACTGACCATGTACATTTTTGTACATAACATTTTTCAGTTGCAGGAATGAAGGGACCCTCAAGCTGAAGAAAAAGAAATGATGATTCGTCTATCATTAATCATTTTGTGTCAATTTTCACGAATGAAAAGACTTTATTTACAATGACTAAAAAGTGAAACAAATACCTTGAGATTGAAAATAAAAGACAATTAGCTAATTGTATACATGACTGACTATGATTGTCTATTTCAACCATGCACCATGATGGAAAATATGAATTTATCCTTAATGGATATGATCATTTTGATCTTGTGGTGAAATATGCATGTTTTGTTGTATAACCACAAGCTTTCCTTGTATGTAAATGAGTTAAACAAGAAAATATGATCTAGTGATGTATAAGGAAAAAGAAGGTTTTAATAAGAAATCTATTATAGTTCATAGCCAAGGATTTATCGTAGATTTGTATTAACAATATATATTTATATATTTGGATCATTGTTTAATTAAGTAAGCATACATTACAATAAATATTTTGGCAAATATCATACCTGCTTGAGATATAGTTAACAATTTAACTGGAAATAAGCAGAACTAAAGAAAAGTAATATGATATCTAACAAATTTGGGTATTATGTGTGATGTGCCTTATGATGAAAAATGCTCTTAGGTGCTTAAAACTATTATCATATCGGTAAAATTGTAATATGAAGTGGTACAAATTAGAGACAAATATGTCCAGTGAATAATCTCATCTTCTAAAAGATAAGATGGTATGAACCACCTTGCAGTACTTATGATCTCAATCACTATAAATTTGATTAAGAATAATTGAGGTAAACTAATAAAACAAAATCAGTAATATAAACTGGATCATATAGATGGGTATTAGAATATTAACTACAAGGGGGTGAATTTTACATAGAGTCTTAGGTAGGACATATTTCATAAATCAATGTATATGATTTATATTCATCATGTATAATTGTTGCCTTTGATGGGCATGATCCTATTCTTCTAGGATTAAGATGATTTTTCTTGTAGACTAACACATCTACACGAATAGGATGCATTAGTAGTGTATGTAATATGACGGCATATAAAACTAAATATACTTAAGGGAACAATTATTAATTATGTACTTAGTGCTAATAAATAACATAATATTTATCTGTAGACCTAGATAACTAGGATTCCATAATTAGTTATATGATACAAAAATCTTGTTATCTTTCAACATCAATGACATGTAATCACATGGTTAAGTATCATTCATCATATGCACATATTACGACGGAATAGAGAGAGGTACAAAGGTACTTCAGAATACTGGAATAGGGTATAGATGTATTTGACTGTCTTAATAAACTAAATTAGCCGAGTAATTAAAAATTGACATTAATGAATGTTTAAGTTTTTAAACAATGAACTCAATAACTTAAGAATGGAAAATAATCCTGATATTATGATGGAGATGATTTTGCGGTGAATGGAGGGACATGTTTTATGTGGCTTATGTGCAGTCATGAAATCAGGATAGCTAAGTGTGATGCCCTAAACTATGGCCATAGTATTGCAAATGAATGATTGCATTATCTTATCACCATTTATTATTTTAAATTGTGTTATGCCTAAGAGGCTACACCAAGAAGATACACAATCTTTGTACCTTAAAAAAGGTTTAACCAAATGATATAGTAAGTATATTAGCTCGGAAGGAGCATTGAAAGGGTATCGGGTAGGATTTGAACCCTTGCAGTTGCACATGGTTATCATAGCTTATCTGGTTGGATTCTAAACATTAATTAATGTTGGATTAATTTTTTGTAAGTTATTAAACATTCAAGGCATCAAGATAATTATTAATACTAGAATAATTCAACAGTTTTTTGTAAATGATGTTAATCATTTCAGCATAAGATAACTAAAAGAAATTTATAACTCGTGGTTGCTATAATTTAATGGTTGCATGTTAAATTGAATGAAGGCATTAACTATATTTAATGAGGTGGTACCAAAAAAATCCTTAGTTATTGATGAAGTAAAAAGATGGTGTTACATTTTGCTATCAGAGCTGAAGGTTGTAGCTCTTGGGCTCATTGGGTCCATACACTAACTGAAAATCTTAATTTGTTAACCAAATACAATGAATATGGGAACGATGAACCATGGAGAATTAACCAAATCAAGTTATGTTGTAGGTTTGGAAGTAAATAAGTTAGATAAAACTCTAATAGTCCTTCATGACACAAAAATCTAAAAAAATTCTTGGAGTAGTTGTTGAATGCAAAAATGATCAGCCAAGGTAAATAACTTGAATTGATTGATAACAATCAACAAGGGAGTTTGTTGATTGTGTGAACTATCATGATGGTAGATTTTGGAAGTTATGAAATACACCCAAATAGGGTAGAGGAAGTAGAAAACATGGACTTTATACAGTGAAATCATTCTACAGGAAAGCCAAGAAGACTAAAACAAAATCTAGAGTAAAATTCCAGCTTGGAAAGAGAGAAAGTATAAAAAGAGCATCAACTATTCCTCTTTTGAACTTCTAGGGAAAATTGAAGGAAGGATATGCCATGAAATATGGACTAATAGGATGAAAACTACAAGAATGAATTTTTTGTAATTTCCAGCAAAAAGCATAACAACGTTGCAGTGGTTAATAAGCTAAGGAGAAGGAACAAGTTTCCTAATTTTTTATCAGGTAAATTAAATAGAACTTCCTGATGCTATTTTAAAAATTTGATATTAACGTAGCTTAATTACTAGTATTTTATGATGAGCTGAAAGTTGAACTAGAAATATGATTTTCATTCAACATACTAAAGAAATTGGTTCAAACACTTCATACCTATGTCTGTTAAAACAATAAGGACATTGTTTAAACTTTAACATGGAAATTGGATTTAGAGTTGAGTTCCTTAAAAAACTTGTGACATAATGGTTAATATAGATTATTCCGAAATAAATCGATGGGATATTGGTTCGTTAAAAAATAAATTATTTGGAGTTATGCATAAAACAACAAGCATACGTGTCATAAAAAGTAACTTTATCTTAGAAACGTAAGAGTAATTTCACCAATGATGTTAAAATATGGAAATGAGTTGTAATCGCAAGTCGTATTTGAGTCTTTAGGGATCAAACTAATGATTGTGTAATCATTATTTATCATAGGCTAGCTAATAAAAAAAATATACTGTCTGATTTGAAAAGGTTGGTTGAAATATAGTTATGGCTTCGTTAGCAGGTATGCGAATAAGTATACAATTTGGGAATTTATTTCGTCTACATGAACTTGCATATTTTCCTTTGATTGATAGGCTAGAAACCCATTAAGGGTATAGTATAAATTTTTAGTTTAAATGTATTTGGGTCTTCATGATACTTTTTGAATTCTCTAAGAAAAAGAATATATTTACATATATAATAATTGCCTTTGTATCCATTTTTTTTGTTCCTAAGTCTAGCTCGAGTGCCAAATGGTTCGATCCGAGTCAAATGGATAGATGTGTTCTAATTTTGGTAATGTGAATGCTTGATCAACAAGGTGTTTATCTAGGACTGAATATGCATGTATACTTTCTCTTGTTTATTGGTTAAAAACCCATTACAGGTACATTTTAGAACTGGGGTGTAAATATTTTTGGGTTTTAGATAGGTGCTTAGAATACCCAATAAAAGAAAGTATATGGATATTAATAATATACTTCCTGGTATGCATGAAGATTATGGCTGATAATTTGTTCTAGGAAAATGAGACTATATATATATATATATATATATATATATATATATATAGTCTCATTTTCCCTGATGATTTTATTGAATTGATATCAATTTACATGAGTGTAACATTAGCATTATTATTGCATAAGCTTAATAGAGGATTGATAAGACAAAGGGTAATGTTTCTAATTATGAAGAAATGTATGGTTCCTATTTTCAATTAAATAAATTATCCATGACCTAATGAAAGAAATAGGTAATGATTAATGACCTCTTATTCAAAATCAGCTATAGAGGGGTCATGTGAGAGAACATTGGGATCACTAGTTTGGGCTCAAAAATAATTAGGTAATGAAGCTACAATATGAGTTTATAAAGATACAAAGTATTCATTTTATAGATGTTTTAGTATATCTATTGAAATTTTTCCTAACCAAGGATGATTCCAAGAATTTTTCTCAAGTACATAAATGTAATACGTAATACTTTGGCTTGGTTGGGATTATTGGATATTTGAATGATGAGTGCAGTTCTGATTGTCCAGTTGGAGATCCTTTTCATAAAGTGGTTGATGATATTCACATACTTTAAGTATTAAGATCAATATCTACTCAGGAATAAACCATGAATCTTATCCATGTACTTATGTATTCTATATCAATTAACGTACGATTAGGAAATGGAAGATAATTAGGATCAACTAACATTAGGGAGATGACTTAATAAATATAAAATACCCTAGGATTTGAACGTTGTTATCAAGTGATGTTTTTCTTGGGTAATAAATTTTATTGAAGATGTTTGTATGAGATCATTGTTATTTAAATAAAATGATTTTAGAACTGTATTTATTTCAATATAGTAAGGATGTTTGATCCTTCGAAATTTAATGATAAATCTCATTTCTTAAGCTAATAATAAACTAATAGAAACACTTATCCTGAAGGTTTCGGATCTCAATAGGAACTCGGCCAAGGTAACAAAATTCCTTAAGGGGTTTGGTGGAAGAATTACATTAAATAATGTGGATAGTTTCTTGCAAAGCATAAAATTCAAGAGCATGAATAAGACTGTGTTCCCCACCACATGGAACTTGTTGTCATAACGTATGAATTGTAATACTTGAGGTAATGACGATTGGGAAAGCTTCCATGAAAATTGGAAAAAAAAAAAAGATTAGAACTTAAATATAACTTCACGTAGCCTAACTTTAACACAAGGTGACCTAGTTGGCTAAAATATTGTCCCAACTGATGAATTTCCAATGCCTGTTTTAAATAATTGAAGTGAAAGGTATGTGGAATCAGCGATGCGGAATATTCTGGGCTTATGGGGATGACTAAATTATTGGCTAATTTTTTTTAAGAAAAAAATTGTTGTGTGCATTTCAAAGAAATCAAGAATTGCACAAGCGAAATTTCTAGAAAAACAAGAGAGTAACGAAACAAAAAAGCTTAGGAAGACTTTTCGGAAATTGAAAACAATGTTTTCCTTTTTTTTATGTGATAAATGGATTTTTTTTACTATTTGTTTTATAAATTAAATAATATTACATGTTATGAATGGTTGTAATGACAAAAAATCAGTTCATATTTTTTACTGTGTGAGAATTTTTTGTTGATTAGAAGGCTGTTACACCAAAGAAATTTGGTAACAAATAGACTGAAATCTGGAAAATTATTAGTTTTGGATGAAAATGTTGATTGTTCTCCTTAGCGTCTAGATATAATTATGTGTTTCATTATTTAGATTGCAATTAACGAGTAAAATCATCAAGAAAATGATTCATTAAGGGGGGAAGTATGTCACATTCTAAAATTTTCATCCTTTGTTGTCATAAAGTAAATTGTAGAAATAAACAATTTGTGAGTAACGGGGAATTTGGTATTGTTGTGTTGTTTTGTATACCGTTGTGCACATGTACACATAGTCAAAAGGGTATGCATACTCGTGCACAACCGTATGCATGACATCGCAATGGCTCATGTTTCCACATAGTTCTAAATTGGTTAATGTTATAATTCATTTTACGTGTTGGTAGTTATGGATGTTCACTACCTTGTTTTCTGTACTTGTTTATGATTATGAAGTTGGATGATCATATTTTATCTTTATTTCTTAGTTGATACTAACCTTCTTCTGTCATCATGGCGGTTAAAGGTCGTAAATTATAATAGCGGTCCTCAGCAATGTACATGTCAAAAATAATGATTGAAAAAGGTAAAAATGCAATGCCTTAGATCAAGGTAAATTGTTAGTAAGTTCTTTGGATCTTAGATTATTTACTCAACTGATTGATGGTTTGACCTTTAAGGATAAAAGTATGTGATTAACTAAAATTAAGATATATGGGTAGTTAATCTAAGCTATGAATAGTTGTAAATAAAGTAAATAAATGTAGTAAAGAAGCATGTAAATGACCTAACAAACTATGTAAAAGGAAACGCTAACTCTAATGTGCAAAATAGAAGAGGAAACAACTCATCTGAATAAAGGAGCTTGTTGGACTGTGTCGCAGAGGTGACTAGAGAATCTATAAGTAGGAACAAATGTGCAGAAGCCCCAAAAAGTATGGATCTATGATGATTGGCTAGACTAGAGCATCTGGAGGGGGAGTGGGGTGCCTACGGATGTTGTGGTTTGAAAAATGGGCACCCTGGTCTGTGCAAAAGATCAAGAACAAAGTTTCACAGGTCTAGGAGGTGGATCTAGGTGTTCCCAACAATCCAAGATGATGAAAAGACCCTCCACCTATGCAGTGTGTTGTAGATAAACCAACCTTGTCCTTACGATGGAGCTAATGGGTGAAAATGATCTCCAAGTGGATGAAACTCTAGATGGATGATAGTAGTGACTAGTGCTTGGTCCCTCATTATGGTCTCATAACTTTATATTTATAAAGTTCTCTTGACCTAATTTTTTAATTAACCCCAAAATGGCTGACCACCAAAAAGATAAAGATTTGAAACAACTAGAAAGAGCCAAAAAAATTGCAGGAAAGTTCAAAAAGGATCGGGGCACCCCAGGTGGGATCAGGGCACCCATGGGAGCCCCAATACATCCTAGGTTCCCTAGTCAAGGCTAAAATAACGCGAAAGTGATAAAATAGACTGGTCATATGTGTGGAGGAGGTCAAGAATGACGGAATAAAATAAAGCAAGATGGTCAAAAGATGGGTTAATCAATGCTTTCTTCACTCAAAAAACCTCTAAATAGTAATATGAAACTGAGACTAAATAATGTCTAAAGTGCATGATTTTGTGACTACAGTATGCATACATTGATTAGAAAAAGTATCATGTATTTGATCTAACTTATTGGTTAGCCTTTACTTGTTGTGGATAACCTGTTGACTGTTATATTTTGTGGAATTGGTTTAAATTGCAGTAAAGATTCCTGAGTTGTAATAACACTTAAGTGACATTATCAACTATCTACTAATTGATCATTGAACGCAATGCAATAAAGAGGTAAGATGTTGGAGTCAAAAAGTCCAATGTTGATTGATTTATTATATACTTCTATTGGGACTTGTGGATAAGTGGTGCCCCAGACATTAAAAATCATTTAAGTGATTATTTAGTTGCTGAAAGGCCATAACTATGGCAAGGAAGGCCTAAGACTATGGCATTAGTAGTGGTTGATAAAGTTAAACTATAGGATAGATTGGGAAATAAAATTATAAAAGTCATATGGTAGAAATGTATACTTTGAATGGATTAGTAATAATATGGGTAAGCCATAATTGAATGACAAATATCTAATTGTCGATGAATGGTTGAAATGACCCAAGAAACTAACTTATTTGATTATTGCTAAAAATTATGATGGTTGAAGGTTGACCCGAGTAGTATAAGGTTGGTGAGTGATATAGTCTTTGGTCGATGATAATAATCTCCTTGCAAAGGTAATTGTTTGATCAAACATGGAAAATAAATGATAAGTTCAAATAATGGATTATTGAAATCATGCTAAGAAAAAGAGGTTAACTTAGGTTGGTCACCTAAGCCTTCGACCAATCGAAGACACCCTTCATTCTTTGGCAAAGATTTTTTTACCATAAAGGTTTGTGTGTTAAATTATTTGTGGTCAATAACCCGACCATACAGAGACTAAGGTATATGGAAATTAAATTAATAAGTATTGTTTGGATCTTATGGCATACTACAAAATAGGTATGTTATGTTGTCTCTGCAATGAATCTAGCCATGCATAAGGAATTATATGACAATGTTTTAATGGGCCTTTTGACCTCACATAAGGTGCAAGATTAATTAATTATTATGAAGGTCAATTTAACCGACCATGTAATAGAAGAAATTAGAATGTTGATCGTTTTAATTTTTTGAATGACCATGCAATATTAAAGGTTTAGTTATTGGTGGTGACTCCCACTAAAATTGGCACGAAAAGGGGTTAATGCATTTAATAACCTCAAAAATATCAAAGCCTCTTTGAGAAGCTACTGAGTAGCATAGTGGGCATTCATTTTTTATTTGCAACTTCACTTTAAGATCTTCAAGCTCTGCATGTAGCTTATAGGTAAGCTATATTGAGATATCTTTCATGAATAATCTTCCACCTACACAGTCATTATATAACTAAATTGGTATAACCACCAATGGATAAAAACAATGTAATATAATTAATTAATCTAGATTTCTATCCTTTTTACATTTTTTTACAAATGTATCCCCGAAACAATTCAAATTTTACCTTCCCATGAGACTTGGTGAGTATATCCTCTTTTTGAGAATCTGTTGGGCAGTACTCGAGCTGGATGCATGTGGGTTAAGTATGACTTCAGGAAATGTAGTGACATTTGACCTCAATGTGCTTTGTTCTCTCATGGAATGGAACTATCGATTATTCACAAGATTCAACACACCCTAATTGTTGCAAACATGAATGAATAGGGTTTGGATTATTTATCTGTCATGTAAATGCCCATTTTTACAAATCCAAAATGTGGACATAACCAAATGACTTTGCAAATAACTCCTCGTTAATTGGAGTGATACTTATACAAATTCAGTAGATGAAATAGCTAAGTGTGTTTAGTAATTCTGACTTGACTCAAATTCGTGAGATTAGGTCCATTTACCCGATTTTGAAATAATACGAACCTGTAGTTTGATCATTCGGCATAGTCATTGATGATGTATCTTATTCATAGTACTTGATCATGTATGATCTAACTGCAAGAAGAACTGCGTTAGCTGGGGGTTCTAGATACTCCAGACCATAATCAATGTGTCTTACCTCAGACATATCTAAACACCACTGTAGGACTTCGCTGCTACCTAATATTTCGTTCGGCTCCTACATGAATCCAACCTGGGAAACATACCTCACAGTCTAAAGCAAAGGTTTGACAATCTTTGTGGATTGTTTTCGTAGGTCAAAGCTTAAATGAGACCCTTATCCCATACAAGCTGTCTAGAAGTGAAATTGTACTCATCAAAAGGTCATTGATGGTGAATGGCTAGAGGGTCTAGATACAGTTGCAAACCTCTTTTCTATTGTTAGTCGAGATATATGTTTACCATCTCAGATATGCCAGTTACTTTGATCCAGGAGTGTCTAAGGTGTATGGTCATACGTAGGAGATAAAAATATGATTCTTCTTCTACCATAAACTATTATGCCAAGAATTAATACGTGAAGTAGCTCTTGAAATGCTTTCATGTAGTATAGGATTATCTTATCAAATCATTCTTCACATTTTTCGACAAGATTGTTATGAACTCCAAGGGCTTATGATCACATAGTCATGCATTCTTCATGGTTTAAGAACCCATATACCTGACAATATTTGATTCCTATCTGAATTTTATATATAGATTTGAATTATGAGGGGCTCTGAGTAAATCCATGCTTTAATAGGTGATCATCTAAGTAAATTCTGGATGTACTCAAAATGACCTGGGTGCTTAAATTTAAGTCCATTCTGAACATTTGACTTGATTCAGAAAACATACCTGTATCAAGTAATGACTATGTAATCATCAAAAAATCCTTCTAGATGGGTTATTCAAATATTCTTATTGGTTGGTGATATCACCATTACAAGAAATGGTATGGTTTTATGTCCTTTTGTTGAATTTTCCATCCTTTTTGTGATTGTCTAGCGTATCCAATATTGGTTCCGATGACACTGTTGATCTATCGAACATATAGTGGGAAGTGAAAAGGTCTCCTTATTGAATCCATTTGTCCTTGTATTTTTTTTTGAAACATTGACTTACAATCAATGGGTTTATTTCTTGCATGCAAATCAATAAGTTCCCATGTCTGATTCTGAATCTAAGGAGATTATATGTCTGACATCAATGGCCTATAATCCTTACTCTAGTTGATTAAGTCCCTCGTGGAACTGTAACATAAAGGTTCGAATGTTATCATTTGAGTGAACTCATGAGTACGAGATTAACCTCATTTCTCACTTTTCTTCTACGTTATGTCCATTTATAAAGTATCTAGAAGAGATTTTAGGTGGGAGTCCCTCATGGTGCTTTGGAACCACTGATAGGCGTTGACATTGTCTGTTGATGTGAATAATTATTGTTTCAATTTTAATAAGATCAACAATCAATGTATCCTTGCAATCTCATCTTTCTTCTGAAATGAAGATAGCCTCATGCTCATCATTTGAATGTGAGATAAAATCTCATTGAGCTAGGAGGTCGGTACTGAATCTTGATTTACTGTGGAAATGAGTCAAATGATGACTCATCACAAACCACATATGGATATTTTTCAGTATATCTTTGTTGTCTAAGGTGTAGACACCAAATTTTGGTCACACTCCCCTTGGTCCCTTTTAATTAATTAACATAATGTATTCACCTAACCATGACCCCTTACCCTACATTCATATTAATTTAATTACTTACAATTGAATTAATGTTCATCCTCACACTATTAATTAATTTAATTACTTTAATTAAATTAATTTACACCTCACCTAGACATCACCTCACCATGGACTTATTCTTAGTCTATTAATTAACTAGGACTAAGTCTCCACTTATCTTAACCAACTGGGACTTAGTCTAACCCTAAAATTAAAGTCCTATTCCTTCTCCAACAACACTCCCGCTTATCTAAGAACTAACCATCACTTGAGACCCGGATGGACAATTAGAGCATGCTAAAAATAGCAAGGATCTACTATTTTGGGTAAACCTAGGATTTCCCACCTTAACTGATGCCGGTTAACCCTCAACCGATGTTGGTCACCCTAACCTTCATCAGTTACCATATATATAGTTTTTACAACCTTTTTCCCAGGTTGGTCACTTTGAGTTTTGAGAGATCTATCTACATTCAAGCATGAACCAAATATTTTCTCAGCATCCAGATGATGGAATACATTCAACCACAAGCCAAAACAAGTACCAAGATACTCATCCACAGGCATTTGCATTCACAGGAGCACTTAGGGAAGCATTTCCATGACACTGACCACCAAGTTCTTCACAGATCAACCATTATGTTCCTTCACCAACTAGGCCTACAAATACAAGTAAGTGTATTTGACTTGCATCATTTTTGTACTTACTTAATAGGTTCTTTATCTTTTTGTTTTTATTATCTTGTTCTTCCTGCATTCCTCCATCCTCAATTTCCTGCCAATCTACCCAACCTAACCACCCACAACCTTCTACCTCTCCATACCTAACCTTTTAGGCATTCCTGATTCTTCCTAGCATTATTACGAACCTAACCATCCTCCCTCCATTCTCTGTGCAATCACAGAGAATCCCTAAAAACCAAGTTTATTTAATTACCACCATTTTCCCCTACCAATGCTGGTTACCTTAACATCGTCATCGGTTTCTCCTCTTCACTGGCATCAGTCACCCAACCGATGTCAGTTACTATCTCCCCTATCAATTTTCACCAAACTGCCCCTAACATCCCCAAAACCTCACAGAACCTTACCAAAATCTGATACCCCACTTACAACCTCACCACCGGCCTCCCCAACTCTTTGTGTAGATACAGAGAGAGTCTTAGACACCCACTTTTAACATTCTTCCATTCCCCATAGTAACCAATATTGGTTATCCTAAACTGGAATCAGTCATACACATTGACCAGTGTCAGTCTTCTGTGCCTAGTAAACTACCTTAGACCAACAAGCCTCCTAATCACCCCAAATCAACCCCAAATTACACCAAATCTTACCTAAACCCTATCTTGTGACCCTCAGACCACCTACCCAGCCTGTAACCTGACACATGGACCTTCATCAATTTAATTATTCAAGCATTTAATTGGATTAACATTGATAGTAATCTGAGATACCTAAATCAGAACACTAGCATTAGATTCTTTTATTTACATGTTCATTTATTTTATATTGAATTATATATATCAGTGGATTGACAACCATCAAGGAAGTATCACACTTCCTGGATCTATCTCATGCTAGGAAATCCACTAACCTTTTTCTATTGACTGTATCTTGTGGTCTTGTTTTGCATTACAGGTAGTTCCTCCTAGCCAAAAGGAAGCTCACACAATCAGTTTGGATTGGAAATCAAAATGCACACTCAACCTTCAACCAATGTAACACAAGTATTCCTCCTTGGCCTTTTACCCTTATCTATTTCATTATCTACTACAATTTGGTGAAACATTTTGGCATGCCTGGTGGGACCCATCATGGGTTCTTTTGCATTTGTTCATTCCTAGGTAAAAATTGTGTGTTTATTTCCCTTTGAAAAGTATTCACATTAATTTTCTTCTCTGGAATCTTCTCCTTATTTCTATTGTCTAAAATAAATCATGCTTTTGGTGCTTTAAAAAGAACACATCTTTCTTTCTAATATGCATTGCATTAGTGAAAGAGCATTCCTCTTCATGTTCTCCATTTTCTACATCGAACGTAATTGTGGATTTGGGCTTAAAACATTTGCATTTCATTCTGGTTTGTTGCATTGTAGCTCACATTAATTGAGGGAAACCTATATGCTGGAAGTCATGCCCAGTTGATGGTTGACTAATTCAATCGTAGTTCACTTTGCACACTCTCTATACCAAACCACTTAAATAATTTACACATCTTCTTAAACATCATCCTACCTGGAAGAAGTTGTCAATGATCACATGATCAGAGGATTGACAAGTGGGCACCCAGCTAGTTTCTCTGTCCAGTCATTATCTCAGAGAAAGGACCGCCCCCACCAAAACTTTACCTGAAACCATCCTTAGTTCTTGGATTTTCATAGGGTACCTTCTATCAAACCAAAAAACTCTATTCTATTCACAAGTCAGTCCTAAATAACATAAGCTAAAACATAAAATTCACCAATAGGATTTCTATGTTTCTTATTTTTTTGCTTGATTTGTGTTTTGAGTTGATGAGGTCATGTTCTCCATTCCATTATTTTCTTCCTTTCACACTCCACAATCATAGTTGGTGTATTCTGACTTTTTCTGAGTGTGTTAGGGTTCATCATTACCATACTCAGGTTTCTGGGTTGGTATTCTATCTGATCTAAGTCACTAAATCCCATTTTTCTTCATCTTTTCAAATTTCACAGTGACCAGGTGTTGGTCTAGTGACCATCATTGGTTTACATCTGACCATCATCAGTTTACCTAACCATTTTCGGTTTCCTTATTTTTTGGTTATTTCACCAAAACAACACTCATCACATTTCTATTCTTTCTAGGGTTTCTCAGATACATCATCATACCTCTGGACCTTTGAAATCACTGTCAAATCCATATTTTGTCTCATTTTCATAGTTATTACCACATTTATCAAACTTTTGATTATTCCATAGTAACTGGTATCGGTCACCCTAACCATCATCGGTCACCCTCTATCACCTTCATTGGTTAACCCAATCACTGTCGGTTCCTGTGTTTTAATTTTTAATTAAAACAGTGACTAGTTTTTACCTCTAAAACTATATTTTCTCCATTTCCTCTATGCCTCTGTGTCATTTACAGAGATCAGATTACCAGGTCTATGCTAACTCACATGGTTTTGACTCATAGTCAAGCCAACACCCTCATGTTTCATGCTAGCCTTCAGCTGCTCCCACCTAGCCCATTGCCACCTTCCATCCTATCACCTATGGATCCTACTCAGCCCATTATCATCAGTACCAGTGATGAGGATTTTTGCAAGACTCCTTGACAAAAATCCCACTACCTTACAATACTATTTAGCCCATTCATCTACTCGGGACTCATCAGGACAACTGGTATATGACATGCATGTGTCCATTCCCCTACCCTCACCCCCACTTTCCATGTCAGCTACTACTAGCTTGGCCTTAATCTTCTTCCACCTTACCACCTGTGGTGTCACAACTTGACCCCACAACATCTATATCTGCTACACCTACAACATCTGTCACACCATTGACGTCAGTTTCTCCCATGGTGTCAACCATTCCTTCATCAACCACCTTGAGCATAGCCCCATCTACACCTACCACCTCATATATACCTATTACATCACAGCCACCCATGGTGTCAAAAACCCATACTCCATTCCAAAACATCGTCCTCTCCATCCCACAGTCCTTTACCTCCAATCACTACAAGAGTCATTACATCCACCCCACCTACTTACACATATCACCAACAACCCCCTATCTCATCTATCACCTATTTGGGATATTTTCCACCTGCATCTATTCCCCCCTCGCAATTCTCATACTCAACACCACCATATATTGGGATGTCATCCTCATCATACATCTCATCATCTACCCCCTTATACTACAGGGGGTGCCCAGTCATCACAACCTACCAACGACCTTATTAAAATGATGATGGAAAAGATACAGACATTGGAAGCATCAGTTTCTAGCTCTCACAACTCTTTGACATACAAAGAAATATACAATGAGCCCATTCATCCATCTATTCCCATTCGTCCATACCCTACACATTGGGAAATTCCCAAATTCAATCGGTTCAACAGAAAAGAAGACCGCAACAACACTTGTGGTCTTTCAAACATGGGTGTTATCTAATTTCTCATGACGATGCTCTACTCTTGCAGACATTCCCAATGTCTTTGAAAAGACCTGCGTTGGATTGGTATAGTGGTTTACCTAGACATTCCATTTACTCATTCAACCAAGTGGCTCAAGCCTTCCTGGACATTTTTTTATCAATATCATCAAGAAGGTCACCATGACCAACTTGTACTCAACACGACAATACAAAGATGAATCTATTGCATATTTTTTTGCTCATTGGCGAAGCCTCATCAACCAGCTCACATTCCAACTGCCTCAAATCGAGATTATAGAGTTATTTACCAGGGCTTGTTTTAGACACATCTCACCAACTCTCTAAGTTCAAACCTTCCGCACATTCAACGAGGAATTCACCATGGCTATAAAAACTTGAAAATATGTGCCATAGAAGAGAATAAAATTCAATTGCGTAACAAAAATTCTGCATTCAAGTCAAGCGATGCCTCTTCCTCTTCCAAACCCCAAAATAATTATTCCAAAGCCAAAGGATCTACCAATGTGGTAGTTTTGAAATCTGGCCCATCTCACCCATCCAATCAATCAAAGCCTACTTCCAACCTTTCTCCCATTCAAGATTTCTAGTTCAGGAAGGAGAGCAATGAAATTACACTCCCATAGGAGAGCCCTATTCTTTAGTCTTATAAAAACTTCTAAAATAAAGAGAAATTGCTCTTCCACCCATCAAACCCCATACTGGTTTTGACCCTGCTCCGTCCTATGTCTGCATGGTACAAGGAACATGATTACTGCAACTATCATCATGTTAAAGGTCATAACGATGGTAATTGTATAACATTCAAAAACATTTTCCAAGAAATTTTAGATAATGGAGATCTCGTCTTGGACAACCAAAAACACCGGCTAATAAGAACTTACATATCTTCAAGAAGCTGCATTTCCTAATCACACCCCGTCATCTAACCAAAATGGAGAACCTTTTCGAATAATGACAATAATGTCCCTGAAGTTCATGTTGGTTTTGAATTCATACCAGTCCCTTCCTCAATTTCCTACCTATCCCCTTATCATATTGAGTAGATTATTACATGAGACTCCTTTACCCACTGGAGGAGCTTCTTTCATCTACTCCTTTACCCACAGAGGAGTCTCCCTTATCTCCCCTTCACCACATGGAGGATTCTGTAATATCAGTAGATGTCATTTCCCCACACACCTCTCAACCTAACGAACAACCCATGGTGTTAACTCTCTTACCCATGGGAGATTCATGCTCACCTTCCTCTCCACCAAAAGAGGAACCTACCTCATTCCACTCATCATCTCCCCTACCCATCAGAGATCCTTTAGAAGTGACCACTTCCTGTTGGTGATAATTCCCCATTAGCCTTCCAAGATCCTATTGGATTTTCTCTCAGCTCTCTTACCCACAGAGTCTGAAGCCAACCAATTCCCTATCTCAAAGAAATTTTTTATAGGGATTGCCACCAATTCAACATCATCTCCTCCTACAACAATGTCATTTTCACGCCTGGCTGACTACTTGGATTATGTTGATAATTCCATGCTTTGGGGACGCCTTTGGCTACCTTTTTTAACCCAAATGCAAATGGTGTCTATTGATACCTCCATGATTTATCCAAAGGTGTTTCAGGTACAACCAAACTCAACCATGCCCATACTAGTCATAACAACCTCTTCTTCATCACCTTCGCCCACACCTAAACCCTTACCAACAATTGAACTTTCACCAACACCTAAACCTTTGTCATCATCCAATACCTTCTTCCGCATCCAAAACCATTACCACATTGGGTGTCATGCTGACATCAAGCCTATTCCATCCTCGTGTCAAATTGGATTTAGCCACATCCTCACAAGCCCTCACAAAAATCCATTCCTCCACCTAAAAGGAAAACCCAACCTTCTAGGCCGCATACACCGGTTTCACCTACTACCCTCTTTCACCTTCACCACTTCCATCTATCCTGGGACCTCACCCATCAACCTTGGCCAAGCAACCTCCTACCCAAGGTAAAATAAAAACACAACAATCCCATCTCTTCATCACGAGCCTCTGATCTACACCTAACTTACCTACACATCATACACCTTTCCGCCACCTCCGTCACCTAGTAGCCTCAACCTTTTTACCACCTTCAATAAATACCCACAACCTTTACTTCTAAAAACAGTATCCTCACCTCCACTACCTATGGTATTTCCCACTCTTCAACCAATACCCTTCACCTTTACCTCTTACAACCAAAAACCTTCACCGCACCTCCATTATCACCTTGGATAACCCATCCCCTTCCTCCATCTGTCTTCCCTTCTACAACATGCACTGCCTTCTTCACCTTTACACAGAGAAGGTGTAACCAAATTTAAAAAACCAACTACCCTCCAAAGAGGGTAGTCAAACCTACAACACCTTCTATCGCTAGTTCATTTACTACACCTTTACCCAAGAAGGTACAACACAAACCCAAAAAAGTACTACCTACCAAACTAGTGGTCAAACCTATTCCACCTCAAATTCCACCTCCTATGGAATGCACTCTCCCACCAAAATTACCCACACTTACCTCACATAGTGATCCACTGGCAGGGTTGTACTCCAACATATTAGAAAAAATTTTAGAGACCACTGTCATCACATTGCCACCACTTAGACCTTACAACCCACTCAAACCCACACCAACAGTAGGTTTTGAAGACACCAAAATTTGTGCCTATCATCATGTGCTAGAGCATGACGTAGAAAAATTTAAGTCTCTAAAAACCATTCTTCTTCAACTATGTCCTCCTGAAGAAAATTTTGATGACGATGATCTTTTAGATGAGGACCCTATTCCACCTTCACCTATCACCACACACCCTCATCCCTTACCTATTCAGTGACCTTCATCTCCACCTCCACAAACCTTTTTATCTTCCTCTAACATTCAAGATCAATATGGTCCGCATAAGAGAGCCAGCTAAAACCACACCAAAATGTTAGTGTGCCCAACTTTTTTCACAAAAAAAAATTTTCCTTCATTCTATTGGTCATCTTATTGCTACACCTATCATGACTCATCTGCTCCCTCACCCCATATTAATATGGTTAACATTTCCACTTGTGCCTAGAAAGATAAAGGAAAAGAGAAAATTAGTAGCCCATCCAGTTCACCTTTACCCGCTATCCAACCTCCACATGCCCCCAAGGTAAAATTTTGTGGGCAGGCCTATCCTGTTTCTGTTGGAGTCACACACCACTCCATGTTTCAACAGCTTCATAAATCTCCCCAATGATATCATTTTCCTGACCAAGGCTTCTGCCCCATCTGCCTAAACCTTACCTAAAAATTACCCAATCTTACACATGCTACCTATCATCAGCTTCTTCTACTTTACCCTATGGGGGACTTGACATTCCCTCTTCTTCTATTTTCACCTCTCATACAAACCATACCTTTTTCATCTACCTTACCTAATGTACCCACTACCTGCCTTAACCTTTCCTAACCTTGCCAAATCAACCGTGCACAATTTTTCCCAATTCGTCTCAACCAATATCCCTTACCTCATCTACCCGACACCTGCCTCATCACACTTAACCTTGCCCAATCTTTCACAATGATATCTATAATCACCTTATTCTTCTTTATCCTATGGGGACTCGACACTCCTTTTTCTTCTATTACATCTCCCTTCATAACCATACCTTCTTCATTTACCTTACTCTACCTTTCCCAACTTTACCCCTCCTTTCCCCATCTACCTTACCTAACTTTTTTCACCCATGCCCAATCTTACCTAACCTAACCTATCACAGTCTCATTCTTCTCCATACCCATGGGGGACTTTTCATTTCCCCTTCTTTTATTGAATGTTTCACTAAAACCAAAGTTTTTACATCCTACCTTTCCTTCCACCAAAACCTTCCATGTCAGTGACCTCATCCTAAAGGAAAATCAACATGTAACAAAAAGGGAGAAAATTAAATGGATAAAAATTGCTCCTATATGGCTTGGACCCTATATCATTACTCATTCCTATGGATCAGGTGCTTATCGTTTGTATTCACTCGAAGGTAAACCCAAACCTGAGCCCCTCGATGCCTTGCATCTTTGACCATTCTATTGTTGAATCAAGTCCTACATCACATTATATCTAGTAAAAATTCTCATCCCTTGACTACCATTCACTTTCCATTTTACCTATTTTAAGAATCAATGACTAAATAAGAATCATGTCATTACCCATCACTTTTTCAGCTTTATCTTCAATATGAGTACCATAACTCTACTCATGGCATGATTCTCATGGATACTTTTCATCTTTTTCAAAATGGAATCACATGGTCATTCATTCATTAAACCCTCTCCTTCATAGTTAACCTCTGCATGCTATGGATTTGTCTTCAACACAATATCCTATCTTTCTCTATAGTCTTGTCCATGACCTAAAATTCCCAAAACAAAACAATTTCAAAAGTAAAATGGGATTCCACTCCTTGAGTAAAACTTCTAGTAAATGATGACTTCCTTAAAAAGGACATCTACTCTTTCTATCTTGTTGCTATAAATAGACTGCTCCCTCAAAGGACAACCATACAAAGCTAGCCATATTGTACATAGTTTATCATAAAAAGAAGACTATTCTTGCAATATATATATATATATATATATATATATATATATATATATATATATATTTGAAATCTTTTCGCATCGATCAGCTTCACAAAGACCTCAAGGAGATAATCTACTCATCCCATATAGACTTCCCGCATCAATCAGTCTATAAAAACAAAAGCAAAAAGAAAAAGATAACTTTTTCATCATGGAATTACCTATTTTGATCTTGGGTCTCTTGCTAAATAAGCATGATGTCTCACACCAGGTTATGCTAAAAATGAATTGTTTTCACCTCATCACCTTTTCACCCTAATTTCTAGCCCACTCAAGGGATGTGCCGCAAATCTGACATTTCATGATCATGTGACTTTCTTCACCCTTAGAATGATCAATCATGCAACAACTTTAGGGCCTTACGTTTATAAGCCCATCTTTGGTATGATAGACTTTTTATGGTTCTTATCAATTTTCCATCTTTTTTGTCACCTCTTACAATTCACCTTCTTCATTACTTGTTGATTATCCTATACAAGACCAAGCCTTCGACACCTAAATTCAACCATACCTAAATCACCTAAATTCAATCATACCTAAAAGACCTAAACTCAATCATGCCTAACTGACCTAGAATTAATCATGTCTACAACTACCAACCCATCCCTCTACCTCATCATATTCTTCCATAGCTTACGGGAGAACTATATCAGCTTGAGGCCCCTTTTTGTCAAGCCTATATAGGCAGCACTTTGAGGGCATGATGCCCTTGGAGGTTAGCTTGGCCACTCTTTACCCTAGCCAATTTTCACCCTTTTCCATTCACAATCTACCTTAGTTTTCCATTTTACATGAAACTGGGAAATTAAACACTCAACAAACATGCATACCTACCATTTTATCACATCATCTGATCCGAAAGATTTCCCTACAATTTTTTTTTGATCAAATTTATAAGTCTACGAAAACCATTTGCAAAGTCAAGAGCTCAGTAAGAGCTTTCTGACACCTTTTCACGGGAAGAAAATGAGTCTGTGAGCAAACCTTATACATTTCAGAAGTTGATTCTTGACTGCCGTAATTATTTTTAATCTTCTAAATTTTGAATTAATCATGATAACTAGTGATATTATGTAGGTAGAACATCTGGTCAATATTCCAACTACAAGATACCCTTAGTTAACATATTTTATTAATTCATAAATTAATCCTAAGATATTTGTTTAATGAATCCTAATAAAGCACCTTAAATTTATCAATTTTTTACCAAATCTCCTCTCCCAAGTTTTGGCGCATTTTTCCAAGGCAAGCCAATTTATAACCAAGAAAATATCCATGAGAGAAGGAGGGGGTTGTTAGCATCATGTGGTCTTAGTACACACATTAAATGGAGGATTTGAAGGCTTTGATAAAGTCTAAAATTGGTAATATCCCATTATATGTGGGATTATTCCTCCATTTTTTATGCTAAAATCTACTCATATGGATAAGAGAAAATCATGGGCTTTGGGAGGATTCTTGGGAGATTTAAATGGGATTAAATTTACTAAATACAAACTTAAGTGTGTGTGTGTATATATATGGGTATTTGTAAGTTTTGATGGAAGGAAGAATACACACAAGTGTATTATTATTTGATTGTAGAGACAGAATACGGAAGGTAGAAATTGACAGAGGATGATTTTATTTTCTTACAGGTAATTTCTTCTACTGATAATCGCCAGACATAGGTTTATTGTAAGCTTACTCTAAGTAGTTGTATTGTTATTCTGAAGAGTTTTAATTAATTGATCGGAACACTCATAGAGTGGACCCGGGGACGTAGCCAATTGGTGAGCCTAGTAAACAAACTTTTGTGTCTCCGTGTTTTATTTTCTTATTGCTATAAATTTTATGTCATTGAGTATTAATCTATGTGATTTTTTTTAATTAAAACTTCTGCATATTGGATATAATTTGAGAGAAATTATTCGATTAAATCCATTTCAAGTTACCGTGAAGTTTATTAAACTTGAATTTTTGGATCAGTTTGGTGTCAGAGCCAGTGATCAAGGCTATAACATTATTTGGCACAAGCACAATATTGTATGTTAACCAGGTTCATATCAAGGCGTGGTGAAGGAGAACTTGCAGATATTGATCCAGAAATTGGTACAAGACGTGCAAGCCAACAGTCAAGTTTAGGAATGGAAATTTATGAGGCAGAGTTTCAATGTGCTTTTTTACAGATGAAAACCATGGTTGAGGAAATGTATGAGGAATGTCAGAAGGTGAAGGAATAGAAAATTCCTTCTTATCCTTCTAAGAAATCCTCTTCTTCTACAACTGGTAACACCATTCCACACTTGAAATTAGATGTTAAATTTTATTTTCCCATTTATAATGGTGAGCTAAATGTAGAAAAACTAGACAACTGGGTCAAATAGATTGAGATATACTGCAGGATTCAAAAGATTGAAAATGAGGAAGTAATAATCCCATTGGCTACTCTCTGTATGGGTAGTACAGCACTTATGTGGTGGGAGAATAAGATTCAAGAAGATCTCAAACAACATGGTAAGTTGATATCTTCTTGGAGTATCTTTGTGTCTGAGCTCAAGAAGTAATTTTAACCATTAAGATGCATGCAATAGGAAACTATGGATTAGAAAACTTTAGGTAAAAATAAAGGACAAAGTGTGCAAGAATATACTCAGGAGTTTAAAAAGAAGGCATTGATGTTAGGAATTCCTCTTTACAGTCATGAGACTCTGATTAAATATATTGGAGGTTTACACAATTATTTAAAACATACTATTTTAATGTTTAATCCTTCTAACCTTGATGAAGTTTGTGTTCAAGCTACCCACATGGAAGCCAAGGGTAAGATGAGCAAAGAAGGATATGGGAAGAAGTCTCATAAGCCTTTTGTAAACAAAGACAAAGGTAAAGGAAAAGGTAACACAAAATTCACTTCTACTATGAAACAAGAAGAAGGAAAACCCTTCTGTAACCATTACAAGAAAAACCATGATGAATCTAAATGCTGGAAGCTTCATCCAGAACTTAAACCAAAGAGGTTTTGGAATAAGAAAGAGAAGAAAGCTAATGTTGTGGTACAACATGACTTGGGATCCGATTTGGGTGATGAAACAAAAGTGACTTCCGTGGGTCTTCAAGGTTTTGTTTCTTCCTCTTCTAACACTAAACCTTATATTATTGTTTCTTCTTCAAAAACTAAATCAAAATATGCTGAAAGGAAAAGAAATGAGTTGTTCCACATAAGAGTAATAACTAAGCATACCAAAATAGACAATCTTTTTTATTGTGGTTCACAAGCTAATTTGATTTCTAAAGAAGTTGTTAAAAAGTTGGGACTCAAAACTAACTTACATCCAAAACCATATCCTTTAGGATGGGTGTATGATGATGTGAAATTGCAAGTCACAAAAACATGCACTTTGAGATTTGCTATTACTGTTGACCTGTGTTTCCAGCTTCCTATCTAGATGAGTGTACAAGTAATCAAGAAACACAAGACCACGTTGGGTATACAAGGGCTTAGTACATTAGAGACGGAGATGGATGATATAGGTGCAAAGAAAGTAGATATATGATATCAAGAAGCTATATCTACAAAATTTGAACCAGATAAGATTAGAACACAATATGCGGGGGTTACCCAGATAATGTCGGCTCTAAGAGGATTTCAACTCCCTTGGAGGATGTCAACCCCCATGTAATACAAGATAATAATAGATCTTGAACAGTAGTAAAAATGACAAGTAACTGGAATAACAAGAGTACTCAGCTTATGTCGTGTTATGAAATGAACCGGGCATCAAGATGGCAAGATAAGAGACATTTTCAGAGCTTTCTCCTTCTTCTAAGTCTTCCGTTCTAGGTCCTTTAAAAATCTCCCTCTCTTAAATATGGGGGGAAACCCCCATATTTATAGCTTATATATGAGACTAAACTGTAGGTTAGATGATACCCAGGGTATAGTAAAGTAACCTGAGTTAGGGATGTGATGTGATCGACGTGGGTCCCATAATTTGACTTATTAGGCAAAGTGGGGGACATAATTTGAATGGGGGGTGAAATAAAGATTTCATTTTAAAAAGAAGGTTTCGGATGGGTGCATTATGAATTAAATAATTTTTGAGAGATGGGGGATGATGCCAAAAATTGAATTATCAAATGGGTCCATATGGAGCCCATTGATAATTCAATTTAAGAGAAAGAAATATTTTTTTAAAAAGAGTGTCAGAGATATGAATTATGAATTAAATAATTTGTGAGATATGGGGGATGATGCCAAAAATTGAATCATCACAGGAGTCCATATGGAGTCTATTGATAATCAATCAAATAATGTGAAAAAATAGCTATGATTTTATTTAATTTAAGAGAAAGAGATGTGAGAATAGAAAATTGGATGAATGTGAGATGACGAAGGGGCACTATACCGAAAATAGGTGTCTACATTTGCCCCTTTTTTTGAGTGGTTTACGATAGCAAGCCATGAGACAAAAACAAAAAGGGTTAGATGAAAAATGTTTCCAAGGATGGATGAAGATATGACCAAAGGAAAGATGCCCCAGGAAAAAAAGGATCGCAATAAATAAAAAAGGTATGGCGGTGACTCAAATATCACATCGGTAGAGGAAAATTGTGGTCTCAATGGAGACAGATGAAAATTTTCTACAAACCAGTGAATGGGTGAAGACCACTGCAGTATGGATGTAAACCAAGATGACCAATGGGTCATAGGAAAACATCAAAATATGTGCAACTGAATGTGAAATATGTGCGCAATCCTTTGTCTGCGAGGAATCGTGCAAAAAATCATGCGTCTACAAAAGGGAAGTGGATGAAGATAATGATACCCTAGTACAGGGCATGAGAAGGACACAAGGTGAGTTATATGCATTGACAAGTACAAAGATAAAAAGATACGCCAAAATAAGACACAAATAGATGTTAAAATAAGATATCCCATGGGGAATACTCATAAATGTGGATATGATGAGCAAACATGATAGAAGGATGAGATAAAATGTCCTAAAAGGATAATAAAGATGATGGCAATCATTTTTTATAGGAACGATGCATAAGTGTTAGCAAATTAGAAGATAAAAGTACTCCTACTTGTTCAATAAGTAGGATAAGAAGTCAAGATACTTTTGTGACAAAACAAAAGCAGAGAAAATATTCAAGGAAGAGAACAAGATTAGATAGGTGATGTCCGTTATGGGATCTTCCAAGACAAAAATGTCAAATCAAGATGGGAAGAGATTCTTAGAAATGGATATGATGATGTCCCTGTGAGAGGACTGAAAAAGATAAAATATGTGACAGGGTTCTCAAAAAGAGAAGAGGTCAATGTGGCAAAGAGCAGAATAAGAACGGTAATGAAAGGGATAGATGACGATACATAAACAGAGAAACATTGGCATTGACTGTGAATACCAAATGTAAGGGATGTTGAGAAAGAGAAAAGGGAATAGACAGGAGGATTGGTTGATTATGAGAAGAGAAAGAAAGATTGAATATGAAGGTGACAAGGATATAGAATAGAGGGATGAAGATGGAAGAGGAGAAAATAAAGAGTGAAAGGGGAGGAAGAAGATAACAAAGAAGGATTATAAAGAAGGACAAACAAAGAGAAGACAATAAAAGAACAGAGCAGAGGATGAAACCATGAAAAAGGAAGAGAGTTATTTAAAATGAAAGATGTGATGAAGATTGGAGTGGAGGAAAATAGGGAGGTAATGGAAAATGAAAGAGATGATAGAGCAAAGAAAATTGAAGGAAATAGGTCATAGTGAGGAAATCCAAGGCAAATAATATGGAACTCACCACATGGAAATGCATGTGGATGATGAGATGATAAAGGAAATGGGATAACGCTGAAGAGTCAGGTTTTCGACGGGGAAGTAAGGAGGAAGTGTGAGGTAAAATGGGGAGAAAGACGATATAGAGGAAGTAAAATAAGACGAAGATCAGAAAGGAGGAGAAGACAATGAATAAAATTATGCTGAAGGAAGTGAACTAAGAATGAAGATATCTGGTAAAGAGTGGGAAGCATAAGGAACGTAAAGAGAAACTTGAGGGAAGGAATGACATCAATTGGAAAATAAACAGAGATGCATGAGATGAGAATATGTTGATGACGAGAAAATAGAGAGAAGGTGTATGATGTAGACAGTGAAGAAATTGGAAAGGAAGAATGAAAGATAGAGAGGTGGTGAGGAAAAATAAAGAATGGGATAGGAGAGGTAATGCCAGTGAATTGATGCTAGGAGAAATCCACCGATAATGACCACTAGGAAAATATGAGACAAAAGATAAGACATGGGAGAAAGTAAACGAAGAACGAGAGGAGGAACACCAATGAAGGGACGTTAGGGGAAGTCCTCCGATAATGATCAGAGGACACAAAGGAAGGAAGGAATGAAGATAGAATGGAGGAGGTCAAAGAAAAGGATTCAAGCTATGCAGAATGAGGATGAGTGATTTTTAGGAGAAGTCCACCGATAATTATTGGCACGGAAGCAGAAGGATATGATGAAATAATGTTAGGAGAATATCGATGACAATGACATGTAAGTATGGGGGTAGATATGTGGGAGAAATCTAGAAGATGGAGTGAAAAGAGTAAATAAAGGAGGGATAACAATGTGTAGGAAGATGAAGATGAGGAAAGGATGTAGTGGATGAGAATGGATGAGAGAGAAATAAAGAAACAAGACATGAAATGAATAAAGAAGCAACTGTTAAGTAAGATTACCCACCGACAGATGATGGAGATGAACAAGGAACTAGTAGGAAGTGTTGTTTGTGAGAATGAAAGAGGAGGTGAGAGGATGTGATGATGGGGAATGTCGAGAAAGAATGTGGGGTAGTGGGGGAGTGCAGGATGACAAATCATGCTTAAGAGAGACTCTTAAGTAAGATCTCCATGCCACAGGAGGATTTAAGTAAGATAAGAAAATCGGTAGTGACGATATGGAAGGAGAAATACAACATTGTATCGGATGTAGGTGTGGAAGGGGACAGAAAGGTGAGAAGGATGATGTGGAGACAAATGGTGATGAGTGTACATGGAGAGTGAGGAGCAATGGATCAAAGATGGTGTTGAACATGTTGAGAGATAAGGAGCTGCAGGATAATGAACTTGCCTTGAGAAGTACCCTCAAGTAGGATTTGCAAACTACAATGGAAATCAAGTAGAATTCACAAACCGAAGAGTGTATTTACAAACGCATTCATGGAGATGATGGATGGATATAAAATTCATAGTGTGAAATTTGATGTGATTTTTATAAAAGATGATTTGGATGAGATGAATGGAACATAGCTATAGCAAGTGTGTACAGGGAAACTATGTTTCAAACTAGATTGGAGATAAAAAAGAAAGGGTTACCACTCAAGGCATTGCACTTGTAGCCAATAGCTGGTGTTAATACATAACCAACGATAGTTAGCTATACCAAAATATCATGAGGGAAATATGGATGAAGGATGCTAGTAGTCCTAATATTGACATGACAAGGGGATCAAATATGTGACTTGTATGCGGGAAGAGGGATCTCCAAAAGTGTTGTTCCTCAAGTCTATGCCCCAACTCTGGGAAAGGGAAAGAACAATAGTAGAAAGTTGATCAATGCGGGAAGCTTTCGGAAAATGTTGATAAAATGAAGGTTGATCAATGTAGAAAACCTTCCAGATGTCATAATAACAGAGTAGCCATCCTTCAAGGGTATGGTCTACTTTACACATAATATGGATGGCAAGAATAATATGATAGCCATCCTTCAAGGGATCAATCTTTTTCTTTTGATTTTTCTTGGATTTTGATTTGTATACCTTTTTTTGCATGAACAGCTATCCTTCGAGGGATTAGTCTATTTTTTATAACTTTGATTTTGCTTTTGACATACTTAAATTTTAACTTTACATGGGGAGACCTAAGGATAGCTAAGTAAGCCACTTAAGATGGGATAAGGAATGTACAAGAGACACCCTAGACCCTTCACATGGCTGCAATAGGAGAATGAGAAGGTAATGGATGTAATGATTACAGGATCACATCAAAGTAGTGAAGGCGGATCGCATAAGTTAGATTATTACAGTGATAAATGGAAGGGGACAAAGATGGTAGAACAATCTAAGGATGTAACTAAGTTCTCATTGGTAGATATGCTAATAGTAGATTGGTCACAAGTGTAATGCATTAAGAGATTCTATCTCTGGTTTACCACCACGAGAGATAAGACAGTGTAGTTGCAATAAGATGAGATGATAGCCAAGTAGGAAATAAAACTAACATATGACCACAATGGTGGATTTAGATGAAAGTAAATGGTGCCCCAAGAAAGACACAAATATGGAAGGATAATAATGGCCTCAAAGGAGGGCTTGATGAAATAAATGATGTCCCAAAAGAGACACACATATAGCCACAATGGTGGGTTTCGAAATAGATGGTGCCCCAGAAGAGACATAAATATAGCCACAAAGGTGGACTTAGAGAAAAAGTTCCCTCAATGGAGAGACAAATATGGCCTCAAAGGAGGGCTTCAATGAAAAATATGATACTCCCAAAAGGAGCATAAAAAGAACAAATATGGCCTCAAAAGAGGGCTTACGAAATAAATGATATCCCGAAGGAGACACAAATATAGCCACAATGGTAGAATTTGAAATAGATGGTACCCCAAAAGAGACACAAATGTAGAAAAATGTCCCTCAATGGAGAGACAAACATGGCCTCAAAGGAGGGCTTCAATGAAAAAGATGATACTCCTAAAAGGAGCACAAACATAAAAGAACAAATATGGCCTCAAAGGAGGACTTAGAATGAGATGAGAATTTGGATATAATTAATTTAGATTGAATGGATGTGAATAAGGTAGATAAAAAAAATGTCAAAGAACGAATTCCCCTAGTAACAAGGGATTTGTACAGATGAGATGCTCAAGGGCGAGGGAAAATTATTTCCCCGATGGGTTAAATGTGAAGTAGGTAAAGGATGTCGAAAGAGCTTAAATGAGATTGTTTTAGATTTGGATGGGGTAAACGATCAGAGACCACAAGTGTGTTTAGAAAAATAAGTGACATTGATGAACAGTGGTGGGCATTCCTTAGGAGGAATGACATGGGATGGATGAATATTAAGGGATGATGTGGATCGAGGGATCATGGGAGATCTGATAGATGGGATATGGATTGGATTCAAGGTGGATGACGAAGGAATTTTCCCCTGAATGAGGAAATCATCTTTCTCAATAAGGTTGTGGATGATTGACCGAAAGGCCTTACAATGTTTGATGTTGTGACCTGGGGTACGATGATAAGCACAACTACAATTAGGATTGAACCATGATGGCTTGGGACCATATGGATTGAAGGCTTTAATAGGAGGAATTTTGATGGCAGATGTTTGAGTTAAATGTCAATAAAGTTCTGCGTATGACCCCATTAAAGTGTCATGGGGAAGGTAACTTTTGTGGGTTTTGATAGGATGTCTCGACTTGGAGTTAGGAGAAAACGTGGATGTAGATTAGATGTGTGAATTTCATGTTTTGGAGGAAAAATCAAATTTTTTTGAAGGATGATATTTTTTGGATGTGGATTGATTATTGCAAGATGTCGTAGATGGAAAAACTGACCCTGACATGGATGTTGTGGCATTGGATTTTTGAGAAGAGGGCAAACCTGAATGTTTCCGAGGATGCACAGGGGACTGTCGGGGATGTTTTCCCCAAGCCTTAGACTTTGACTAAGAAGATTTACCTTTAGCAGGGATGACAATAATTTCAACTAGAGGATCTGATAGTGGTGGTGTGGTTATCAATGGAGCAACTATTCTAAAACAAGATGAAGACGTTAATGAAGATATAGGTGTTTGTATGATGCGATTAATGATATCTATGTGAGACATATATTGTTTCAATTTTGGCATGGGAAGAGTTGATTTTTTAGAGGTAGAAGGTAAAACATCTTTATTTGATCGACGTGGATTTGTTGGTACAGTAGGTGATTCAAAAGCTATCTTGGGTAAGGTTGCAGATTGAGAGGATTTGGTTGGTGTGATAGGAGGGTTGGGTAAAGAGTACTAGGGTAGACTGGGTGTTGTGGCCATGGGAAAGGTTTTCAAGGTAGAGATAGGTGGACTTGTTGATATGATAGGTATAGGGGTAGATGGGATAGATAAAGATGTGGCACTTTTGGAATATGTGGAGATGTGAGTGATGTGATAACCGATGGAGCAGACCTTATGGGTAAGGGTAATGTAGTAGAACTGATTTTCGTCGTGATGGTTGTGAGTAATGTAGATGTAGTAACAGGTGTATTTGATGAAGATTCCAGTGAATGAATAGGTGTGAGGGATGTAGGGATATGTGTGGATACGAGTGGGGCTGAAATGGGTGCTAAGGATGAATCTAATGTGGTAGATTAAGGTATGTTTGAAGTGGCGGAAATGGATGATATAATGGAATTTTATGTAGATGTGATAAGAACAGGGGAAGGTATAGGTCCAGCACAAGTAGTAAAAGTTGATGTAGGTGTGACAGGCTCTGAATAAGAGGTGGGAATAATGTCTACTATGGGAACATGTGGAGTTGGTGATAAGATAAGATCTTGATTGACAGTGTCAATCATATAATTGATAGTTCAGATGTAAAGGGGGTGATGTGATTTTTTGGTGGTTGATTAGTTTGTGTGGTGGAGGTATCAATTTGGATATCCCCTTGATTTACAAGTTTTTGGATGTGATCTTTGAAGGAATGACATCTCTCAATGTCTTGACCTTTGACTCGATGATATTTACAAAAGTGGGCCTCGTGATACCAAATAGGCTTTGCTTGCAAGTTGTCTATGGTTCGTATGGGATGTTATTGGATAGATTTTACACTCATCAACTTATCAAATATGGAACTATATGATTCTCCTAAAGGAGTGTAGTGGGATGTTGATTGAGGAGATCATTGTTGAGACCATGTGCTTCATGTAGATAGGGATGAGGGTTCAGTGACCATAGTGTTGGCCACAATCTTGAACTCGCCATTATGTGTGAATGGTTTAGTGGATTCAATTTTTGATTTAGTTGAACTTAATTTAAGATGAACCTGCTCAATGGCACAGATTTCAAGCTTATAAGCCATTGTGAAAGCTTCATCAAAGGTTCAGAATGATTGGATCTACAAAGTGGATGATATATGTTTGGCACACGAACGTGAGAATAAATCAATGAGTTCAGTTTGAGGGATAGTGAAGGATAGTCGGTTTATAACAGCATGCCACTATGCGACAAAGTCGGCAATGGTATCGTTTTCATACTTTTGAATGGTATATAGATAAGAGATAGTGGTTTTACGTGCGATATTGATAGAAAAGTGTTCTAATAAAAAATGTACAAGTTGGGTGAAAGAGAATAAGGAATGTCGTGGGATATTGTTAAACCAGTCCAGCCCAGGACTAGACAAAGACATGGGGAAAGTGTGAAGAAGTAGATCATGATCATGCGTGATAAGACAACATGCATGTTTAAATGCAAGGATATGTTGTTAGGGATCTTCTTTATTATTGAACTTATTAAATGTAAGAAGTTTACAATGAGGGGGATAAGCTTTGATTGGAACTGATGGATGAATCGGTTCGTTACAGATTTGTTCATAGGATAATGTGTTCTTGGGTGGTACAGTAAGGGTTTCTAAACTGGCTAAGTGATTCATTAAGGTGTGAATTGAATTAGTCGAGGTATTTTAAGGTTGAGATTGGATCAGTTGTGTGGTTTGAAAGGTAGTTTGATAAGGTGAATAATGTGTTTGTGGGTGTGTGGGTGTTTGGTGAAGTGTCTGATAAAGTGGTTGATAAGTTTGTGGATAGGATGTTTACGGAATGGTTTGATAAGAAAATTGATTAATTTTTAGATATGTGGGTGTTTGGGGAGCTGCTTGGTAAGGATGAACATGTGTCATGGGTTGAGATTGTTACATAGGTTGACTTTGAATAATATGAATATGGTGTGTTTGTTGAAGCTGGGTAGGTTGTTGTGGTAGATGGTAGGTAGAGATATGAGTTTTAAGGGGTTGAGACTGTTGGAGCATAGGATGGATAGGGATGTAGGTATTCAAAAGCTGAGATTTTTTGATGGACATACTAGTGGAAAATGAAATAGAATTGACAAAAAGGGATGTGGGTGGAATGCGATCCACCAATTGAGGAGATTAGGAGGATTTAGAGATTATAGGATATTTTTGGAGTAAGAAGTCTTGTATGGGGTTAGGAGGAGATTCAGATGTATCTACAGGAGCAGGAGATGGTGGTACGATTGATTTTGGAAGACTGGCTTGACAGGGGATAGGAGGGTTGGTGTCAAGGTGGGGAGAATTTTGTATGACATGATTCTCATGAGGTGAGACGATGGAGACTGGAGATTGGATGACCGATGACGTGGTTTTGAGTTTAGAATCATGTTGAGTAAGATCGTCAGAGGAAGTAATATCATGGGATAAAGTAGATTGTTTGATTGTCTTGATTTGGTAGAGAGTGACAATAGATGTGAAGTAAAGAAACATTTGTTTATGTATGTTGTTGATAGATAAATCAAGTAGAATTTTTTTAGCCTCGTGATTAATTTAGAGGATGTGAACAGAAAAGAAAAGTAAGTAATAGAGCTGCCTAAAGGAGTCTAAGGCTTGTTTCAGGTAGTTATGGATTGGGAGATGTCTGAGATGGATGTCTGTTGGGTGTTTAAGTCCCAATTGATTAACCATGTGAGAGGAATGTTTTGATGTGTAAATTGTGTTTGTGTAGTTTTAGGAAGTGTGTGATAGGTGAAATGCAGAGAGTTAAATCCTTTGCTTAAGCCATGTGATCAGGAAGGATGTAGAAGGTTCATTTTAGACCAAAATGACATGTGACATTCGATGTATATAGACACTCAGGAAAGAGAAAGTTTGATGTAGAAAAGAGAAAATAGGGGAAAATGAGAAATACCTGGAGAATCGCTTGTTGGTGTTATGTGATTGTACTTAATGATGGCGTTTTTAGAAGCGCCATTCAGTGGCCTGAAACACCCAGGTACCCTAAAATGGCACCGTTTAGAGTTACAGATGAGGTCAGTAAAAATGAGTATTTTCTTTTTTGTTGTTTTTTTTGTTTTGTTTAACAAAATGGTCTTTGACAACGTGATTTAATGGTTGCAAGGTCATGGAGTTTACCTACAGAAGTAAATAAAACAATTAATTCATGCAGATGACAGGATAAGAAAAGTAATATAATGGTCCTAATGACCTTGTGTATTCAAAATAAATTTAATAACTAATCAAGTTAATTATATTGCGAAAAAATTCTAAATAATTAATTTTTGGGCGAAAACAAAGGTAACCTACGTGTAATGACACAACTTAATTCAATACCACTTAAACATCAATATTTATAAGACATTAGCAAAATAAACTAGTCAATAACTGAATTTCTAAAAAAAAAAATAATAATAATAATTAAGTTGCTAACTAAATTAAACTAACTAAATAATATCAACCTAATAAAAATTTAATAGATACTAAGGTAAATAAGAATGTACTATACATTAAAAATAATGATCACAGATTAACAAAATATTATAAATAAGAAATAATATGTTGTTAAACAATAAAATATATTACCAAAACAATATATATGTGTATGTTGCATTTATTTGTATAGTGAACTGGCGATAAGAATACTTATAAAGTAATTAAATTATTAATGTCTTATACCCCACAATAATCGACCAACAAGATATGAAAATGATAAGATATCTACAATAATGGGACATGAAAAGGAAATGAGGAGCAATATCTTATCAAACCTTTTTATTGAGAAAAAAATTTATTCACTTTTAGGTATGCCCAAGGTGGTTCTATTGCACATGGACACAAACTTTTTACATGTGTGGTGACATAAAGTGAATCACATGAAAAAGAGAACTAAACGGGACATATACAAGTAACTATGGTGTTGACATTCCATGGATGTGGATTACATTTCAATATTGAATGGCATTTTTTTTATAATTTAATTCTAATGTTATTTCATAATGTTTTTTTAAATTGTTATTTTTAAATAAATCAATATTGTCTATTATGTTTTAAAATAAATAACTATAGATTATTATATTTTAAACAAGTAACCATAGATTAGTATGCTTTGAAATGTGAGATTTATACATAATTAGAAATTAAGATCTAGATGAATATATAGACATATTTTGTTAGGTCAAAGCAAAGGCCATTAAAAGGAATAGGAAAAATATATATATCTATTATACAACTAAGATCACAAATAAAAGCAAGACAATAAGATTAGTTTCCGGATTTGTTCCCCATGTGAGTAGAACCTAAAATATGAATTTTTTTTTTATTTATTTGAGTATGATTATGTATTTAATAATAAAACTAAACTTGAAACTAAATACCAAGCTGGTTAAACACAAGAAGATTACTTACCTTGAAGGCAACACAAACCTCTGATACGGATGAAGATAACACCAAATATTACAAAAACGTGAGTCCACAAGCAGAAATATTTATCACAGATATTTGAAAACTACGACACAGGAGAACCGGTATATTTATAATACCTACATGAGATGAATAAAGGAACAAAACAAATGAAATGACCAGATATTGGATCTTGTCCCACCGGGCATGCCAAATGTTGATCTGCGTTTCCAAATTCCTATCCAGATGAGTGTAAGAGTGATCAAGAAACATGAGACCACATCAGGTATACAAGGGCTTAGTACCTTAGAGATGGAGATGAATGATACGGGTGCAAAGAAAGAAAATATATGATATCAAGAAGTTAGATCTACAAAATTTAAACCAAATAAGATTAGAACACAATATGCGGGGGTTGCCCGAACATTGTGGTTCCAAGAGGATTTCAACTCCCTTGGAGGATGTCAACCCCCATGTTAGACAAGATAATAATAGATCTTGAACAGTAGTAAAAATGATAAGTAACTAGATTAATAAGAGTACTCATCTTATTTCGTGTTATGAAATGAATTAGGCATCAAGATGGCAAGATAAGAGACACTGTCAGAGCTTTCTCCTTCTTCTAAGTCTTCCGTCCTAGGTCCTTTAAAAATATCCCTCTCTTAAATATGGGGGGAAAATCCCATATTTATAGCTTAGATATGAGACTAAACTGTAGGTTAGATGATACCCAGGGTATAGTAAAGTAACCTGAGTTAGGGATGTGATGTGATCAACGTGGGTCCCGTAATTTGACTTATTAGGAAAAGTGGGGGACATGATTTGAATGGGGGGGTGAAATAAAGATTTCATTTTAAAAAGAAGGTTTCAGATGGGTGCATTATGAATTAAAAAAATTGTGAGAGATGGGGGATGATGCCAAAAATTGAATTATCAAATGGGTCCATATGGAGCCCATTGATAATTCAATTTAAGAGAAAGAAATCTTTTTTAAAAAAGAGTGTTGGAGATATGCATTACAAATTAAATAATTTGTGAGAGATGGGGGATGATGCCAAAAATTAAATTATTATATGGGTTCATATGGAGTCCATTGATAATCAATCAAATAATGTGAACAAATAGATAGAATTTTATTTAATTTAAGAGAAAGAGATGCGAGAATAGAAAATTGGATGAATGTGAGATGACGAAGGGGTGCTATACCAAAAATAGGTGTCTACAATTACTTCTAAATTTATTGATGAAGTAGAGCTAGATGTGGTTCCCTTGGATATTTGTGGAATTGCTTTGGGTAGTCCTTACTTATTTGATAGAAAAGCAATATTTTATAGAGAAGAGAAAAAATACCTGCTAAAGAAAGATGGGATTGAATACATCATAAGATCCCATCATGTTAAAAACAACTTGACTTTAGTTTCTGCAAGACAAATGAAATGGTTAGTAAACTCAAGTAAGATTTTTTTTCTCATGGTTATTAAATCCATGGATGAGGGAAAATCCAAGGCATTAGAAGGTTGTGATCCTAAACATAAATTTGAGATAGAAAATATTATTTCTAACTTCAATCATGTTTTTCAGGACCCACAAGGTTTACCTCCTAAAAGGGAGATTCAACATGAGATTCAGTTGCAACAGGATGCCTCCCTACCTAACATTGGCATGTATAGGTTATTAGTGATAGAAAATGAAGAAATTGAGAAGCAGGTGATGGAGTTGCTTGAGAAAGGAATCCTTTGGCCAAGTACCTCTCCATGTGGTTTTCCTATTGTCTTAGTACCAAAGAAGGATGGTATGTGGCGGATGTATGTGGATTTTCGAGCTTTGAATAAAATAATGGTTAAAAACCGCTACCCTTTTCCTTGTATTGATGATTTACTAGATCAGTTGAAAAATGCAAAGTATTTTACTAGTTAGATTTCAGATGTGGTTATCACCAAGTTAGAATAAATGAAGGTGATAGTTGGAAAACTTCTTGTAAAACTATGCAAGGCATATATGAATGGCTTGTTATGACTTTTGGTCTTTGTAATGCACCTGCCACTTTTATGATAATTATGAATGATGTGTTAAGATCCTTTTTGGATGACTTCGTAATTGTTTATTTGAATGATATACTAATATTTAGCAATTCGTGGGAAGATCATCTTAAACATGTCAAGAAAGTGTTAGATACTTTGAGGAAACAGAAGCTATTTTTGAAATTTTTAAAATGTGAATTTGTAAAACAATATTTGGTTTTCTTATGTTGTGTTGTAGGGAATGGTTCATTGAAAATAGACCCTTAAAAAGTTTTAGACATACTTAATTGGCCAAGGCCTAATAATGCAATAGATGTTAGGAGTTTTCTTGGAGCACTCCAATTCTGGAGAAAAATTTATTGCTAACTTATCTTATATTACATCCCCTTTACATGCATTAACCAGTGTTAAACAGGTCTTTCAATGGGGAAGGAAGCATGAAGAATCTTTCAAAACTCTTAAAGGAAAAATAAGCACTGCACCAGTTCTTGCATTACCATATTTACAATAGTTAATCAAAATTGATACGAATGCTAGTGGTTATGTAGTGGGAATAGTGTTGATGCAGAATAGAAATCCAATATGTTTCCACTCGTAAACGTTTACAAGTGCAGTTAAGAATTATCCTACTTATGATAAGGAATTGTATGCATTGATATAAAGTGTGAAAAAATGGAAGCACTATTTGATGGGTAAATAAAAAATCATCCATACGGATCATCAACCTTTACAGTATCTTCAGTCACAGTCTAAGCTACATCAATCACGACACTTCAAATGGATGGGATTTCTACAACAATTCCATCTGGTCGTCAGGTATAAAAAAAGGGGCAAATAATAAAGTTACTGATATGCTGTCTAGACCTCCTATTATAACATCTACTATTTTATAGCATAGTCCTTTTGTGAATGAAATTTATAAGGAACAGTATGTTAGGGATGATGATTTTAAGGATGTTAGAGTAGGTATTTACCTTAGCTCATGTTCACCTAGGTACATTATTTACCTTTATTGTATTTATCCTCACCCACTTATGTGTGTGGATATTTATTTTTATTTATTTAGATATTAGGAGATATTATCTAGTTGTTATGTATAGTTCTTTCCTTGATCTATGGTATTGACTAGTTTCTTTCCTAGATCTATGGTATTGACTAGATCCTTGGTGTCTAGTTCTCTCATAAATCTATGGACTTGACTAGTTCTTTGATGACTAGTTCTTTCCATGATTTATGGTTTGATCTACAACCTTGACTGGTTCTTAGATTGTTATTCCTTGCCTATATAAGCAAGGCCCATTCTCATTGTATTTCTTTGAGTTCCATAATAACATATGATATTGATGCTCATTTGTTTGCAAAGGTTTATGTAAAGTTCTTCTAGTGAATTACTTTCATCTTATTGATCGTGATGTTTGATTAGCATCTGTGTTCTTGGCTTGGCACAATTTGGTTATTGTTTCTTTTATGGTATCAGAGCCAGGTAGTTAAACGCGCCAACCCCAAAGTAGTGTGGTGATGGGTGACCTCCCGAGAAATTCTTGGTGTCATTGCCTCCTAATTTTGTTGGGTCGATTGGGTGTATACCCGGATCCATCGTGCGAGAGGGTGTTGGCATAGCAGCTGATTACCATGATGATATCCCTCTCCACCACCAGTTCGAGCTTTTGGTGTGACGGTAAGTTGTACATGGTACCATGATATGCTCTCTAGACCTCCTATTATAGCATCTACTATTTTATAGCATAGTCCTTTTGTGAATGAAATTTATAAGGAACAGTATGTTAGGTATGATGATTTTAAGGACATCTATGAATATTTATTAAATGGAAAATCAGTAGAGTCATTTCACTATCATGTGCATAATAGAATACTTTATCATTTGGGTAAAATTTGTATCCCACAAGATGAAAGAGTTCACATGATTAGAGAAGCTCACACTTCTCTTGTTTCAGGTCATTTTGGCATTGGAAAAATAGCTTCCCAATTGCAAAGATATTGTTACTGGCCACGCATGAATGACAATGTATCTAGATATATCAAAGGTTGCATTCTTTGTTCTACAAGTAAACTTAGTAATCAGAAGCTAGGAGTGTATACACCTCTTCATGTTCCTAATCATCCTTGGGAAATTATTTCTACGGATTTTGTAGGTGGCTTACCTATATCACGAAGAAAACATGATTATCTATATGTGGTTGTTAATAGGTTCAGTAAAATGTGTATTTATGTTCCTTGTACTAAATAGGTTTCAGGTGAGGATACTGCACATTTGTTCTTCAAAAATGTTTGGATCCATTTCAGGCTTCCCACTTCTATCATTTTTAATCGTGATTCTAGTTTTGTCGGAGCATTATGGTCAGCTTTGTGGGGCTTGATGGATACTAAGCTTAAGAAAATTATTTCCTTTCATCCGCAAACCGACGGTCAAACAGAAGTGGTTAATCAAACAGTGGTACATTTTCTTAGAGGGTATTGTGGAAAACATCCTAAAATTTGGGATGAACATTTTTATTATGTACAACATTATTATAATCATGCTTTACATTATTCTACTTTAAAATATCCTTTCGAAACTTGTTTTGATTATTTTCCTAAGTCTCCTTTAGACTTCTTTTTTGGAAAAGAATCAGAATCAATGGTTGATGGAAACAGTGATGCTCAGAAAGGTCAAAGGTTCATTTAGAGGATTCAAATGATTCAGAAAGTTGTCCAAGAACAGTTAGATAAAATTCAAACAAAGTATAAGGCTAGGCATGACAAACATTGAGTTGATCATTAATTCAAATTTGATGATCAAGTGTGGCTTCATATCAGCAAGGAAAGATTGAAAGGTAAAGGTAGAAAGTTAAAACCAATCAAGTATGGTCCTTTTAGGATTTTGGAAAAGATTGGTACAAATGCTTTCCGATTAGATTTACCTTCTTACATGAAAATTTATTCAGTGGTTAAAGTGGAAAACTTGAAACTATATGAACCTCATATGATCAAAGAATTCAAGTTCCTAATGTTGATGATTTTGTTCCTGAATTTCTTCATGAGTTACAGGAAGATGCTATTATTGAAAGGAAAACTAGGACCTCGCGAAGGGGTGATGTTGAGTACCTTTGTGTTGGATTAAAAGGAATGCATCCAAATAAGTCAAAATAGATGGAAATCAGACAAGTGAGGGAAAAATACCCTCGCCTTGTTGATAATTAAGTCAACTTTTGGAGGTCCAAAAGCTCTAAGTGGGGAGGAATGATCTGAAGGATTTCCCTAGAAAAATGTTTTGATCAAATTCAGAAGTCTATGAAAACCATTGGAAACTTCAAGAGCTTGGTAAGAGCTTTCTATCACCTTTTTAATGGGTAAAAACTGAGTCCCATGAACAAACGTTATGCATTTCGGAAGTTGATTCTTGACCGCCGTAATTATTTTTAATCTTCAAATTTTTAAATTATTTATGCTAACTAGCGATATTATGTAGGTGGAACATTTGGCCAAAATTCCAACTACAAGATACCCTTAGTTAACATATTTTATTAATTCATAAATTAATCCTAAGATATATGTTTAATTAATCCTAATAAAGCACCTTAAATTTATCAATTTTTGACCAAATCTCCTCTCCCAAGTTTTGGCCCCTTTTTTCAAGGCAAACCAATTTACAACCAAGAAAATTTCCATGAGAGGAGGGGGGTGGTTAGCATCATGTGGACTTAGTACACACATTAAATGGAGGATTTGAAGGCTTTGATAAAGTCTAAAATTGGTAATATCCCATTATATGTGGGATTATTCCTCCATTTTGTATGCTAAAATCCACTCATATGGATAAGAGAAAATCATGGGCTTTGGGAGGATTATTCTGGAGATTTAAATGAGATTAAATTTACTAAATTTACACTTAAGTGTGTATATATATATGGGTATTCGTAAGGTTTGAAGGAAGGAAGAATACACATAGGTGTATTATTATTTGATTGCAGAGACGGAATACAGAAGGCGGAATTTGACAAAGGAGGGATTTTATTTTCTTACAAGAAATTTATTCTACTGATAATTGCTAGACACAGGTTTATTGTAAGCTTACTCTAAGGAGTTGTATTGTTATTCTAAAGCATTTTAATTAATTGATCGGAACACTCGTAGAGTGGACCCGAGGAAGTAACCAATTGGTGAAACTGGTAAACAAAATTATGTGTCTTTGTGTTTTATTTTCTTATTGCTGCAAATTTTATGTTGTTGAGTATTAATCTGTGTGATTTTTTTAATTAAAATTGTTGCATATTGGATATAATTTGAGAGAAATTATTCGCTTGAATCCATTTCAAGTTACTGTGAATTTTATTAAACTTAAATTTTTAGATCATCATCAAAACATCCAATCCATCATTTCACATTTCCATGACATCAAATATTTGGAAATTTACACCACAACATACACATCACTTGGAGATTAAATCAAACCCAATAAATACATGACTAAAATCATGCCTAACTCACCTAGACTTCATTATGCCTACATGACCTCGATGCAATCATGCATAACTCACCTTAGACTCAGTCATGCCTACATGACCTAAACTCAACCATGCCTAACTGGCCTAAACTCCACCATGTCTAACTAACCTAAACTCAATCATGCCTACATGACCTAGATGCAATCATGCCTAAGTCACCTAGACTCCATCATGCTTACATGACCTAAACTCAACCATACCTAACTAAACTAAACTCCACCATGCCTAACTAACCTAAAATCAATCATGCCTACATGACCTCAACGCAATCATTCCTAATTCACCTAGTTTCCATAAATGTACAATAATAATGGAAAGTAAAACAGAGTACATCATTCATCCAATAAACCTCGTAAACTATACAAATGGGATATTTTTGGTATCAATAATATATATATACACACACATATACAAATAAATACAAGTATCTCAAATTTCTTAGATACAACCTCACTATCTTCAACATGTAAACTGGTATAAAACTCAAAATCATAAAATTCTCAGATAACAACCTCACTATCTTTCAACATGCAGGTCAATATAAATATCAAAAATAAAAACACTACTCATATAAGGGGACTAATCATCACCCCACCTGATATCCTCTAGGCCAGTCTCACTTGTCTCCTCCTCTCAACTTGTCTGCCATCTTGCCAGCCATCTCTACACCCTTGATGGGTCTTGATCTGGTCACCTCCTAGCCCTCACTTGGGTCTGGCCTCTGAGAACTCGTAACCTCACCCTGGCCCTGTCAATGGGCTCTATGTCCCCCTGTACTCCTTAAACTATGAGTCCTGGATCTTGTCTACTCACCAGCTGATTATTGGGCTCTATACTCAGTATATGAGGGAACATATATCCCAAAAGTCGTCAAATAATCCTGATAGTAATGAGCCTCGTTCAGGGAATCCCTAAACCTCATCTTCGAAACCCACTGAGGTGGTTCCATGGGTCTCAATGCAACCTGTGAGCCCTATCCTGCTAATACGAGCCTCAGTCCCTAACCCTATTTCACCTATGTATGCCGTTCCCACCCTTCATTTCATTTCATTTGTGCTCACAAATTTACATTTACAACCCCCACCCAAATTTACAATAAAACCATATTTCCAACAATATTTTCAACTAAATGAACAATTCAAATTGCCTCCTACCTCATCTCGGCAACATCTTCATCGCGGCACCTCTGGTCTCTATGCTGGTGGACCTCCCACACCTTCTCCCCCCTCTTCCATGTCGAAATCCACCTCGAATCACTCAGCCAATCAACTCGCTACACTCGATCTCATGGACCCACCTGCCGACAACCACTCATATACTTATAGCTAGCCAACTCAGCTTGACACTTTGAAACGTCACTTTCCACAGAAGCACCACCTCTCTGTCATTTTCACAAATGCCAACAAGTTAAAATGAATTCGTCAAACCCCAGATTTTACTTTGTCTCCCCAAATCGACCTAACCGACGTCATTCATGTCATTCCCTACTAAACCGACATTGTTTACACCCTAACTGGCATTGGTCACCTGTCATAACCATTTAAACCCTCCCTGTGCCCATTTTTCCTTAAAACATTAGTAACCCAACAACATTTTTACCTTACCAACACCTATTACACCCTACCCATAAGCCTAAATTACCTATACATTTCCTTAATTACGTTTGGGGACTTGCTATTTACCTATACCTTGGCCTTACCCATGTCATGACCTACATACCCTAACATGAACCGCCTTTTGTGACAATGGAATTTGTGTACTCGTTATACATTGTGATGTTGTTACCTGTGTTGTTTATCCTAATGACATTACCTTGCCTATTGTCATGTTGTTTATCCTAACCAAACCTTTGGTGTACCGTAACATACCTAAACATTTTTGCACCTAACCTAAGTTTTTCTTACGGACCATATCTTGTACACTGGATATCTGAAACACTTCAACCTTGTTTGGATAAACCTATCAACCTTGGCCAATGTAGAGTTTGCAAGCTCTTCCACCAAGTATCGTATCGCAATCTATATGTGTGTGCACATTTGATTTCCATTACCCATTACCCAATATGACCCTTACCTATTACATAACATACCCTTTCCTACAACCCACCCATCCTCACTTTCATCACTTACCCATTTATCAAACCACTCACAGACTCCGTCTAACACCTCATTAGCTCTTGGTTTGAGGGCGATCACCTCCACCCATACTTGGAGCAACCTCACCTTTATCCCTACTTGGGGAAACCCCACTCTCACCTACATTTGGGGTAACCACTTCCTTTTTTTGTCAGCATCGCTTACCAATACAAGCTACACGAAAAAAAGGGGAAAATGTAGACACCAAATTTGGGTCACACTCCCCTTGGTCCCTTTTAATTAATTAACATACTATATTCACCTAACCATGACCCCTTACCCTACATTCATATTAATTTAATTAATTACAATTGAATTAATTTTCATCCTCATACTATTAATCAATTTAATTACTTTAATTAAGTTAATTTACACCTCACCTAGACACATCACCTAGACACCTCACCATGGACTTATTCTTAGTCTATTAATTAACTAGGACTAACTTTCCACTTATCTTAACCAACTGGGACTTAGTCTAACCCTAACATTAAATTCCTATTCCTTCTCCAACAACACTCCTGCTTATCTAAGTGCTAACCATCACTTGAGACCTGGATGGACAATTAGAGCATGCTTAAAAATGGCAAGGATCTGCTATTTTGGGTAAAACTAGGATTTCCCACCTTAACCGACCTCGGTTAACCCTAAACTGACGCTGATCACCCTAACCGTCTTCGGTTACCATATATACAATTTTGCAACCTTTTTCCCATGTTGGTCATTCTAAGTTTTGAAATATCTTTTTCACCCAAGCACGGACCAGAGATTTTCTCAGCATCCAGATGACAGAATACATTCAACCACAGGCCCAATCAAGTACCACATATTTTTCCACAAGAATTTTCATTCATGGGAGAACTCTGGAAAGCATTGCCATGTAACTAACCACCAAGTTCTTCATGGATCAACCATTTCCATCCTTCACCAACCACACCTATAAATACAAATAAGTGTATTTGACTTGCATCATTTATGTACTTACTTAATAGGTTCTTTATCTTTTTGTTATCTAGATATCTTGTTCTTTCCAACATTCCTCCACCCCCACTTTCCTGCCAATCTACCCAACCTACCACCTACCAATGTTTTCCTCTCCGTAGCTGACTTTTAGGAATTCCTGAGCCTTCCTAGCATTTTTGTGAGCCTAACCATCCTCCCTCCATTCTCTGTGCAATCACAGAGAAGCCCAAAAACCAAGTTTATTTAATTACCACCATTTTGTACCTACCGATGTCGGTTACCTTAACCGTCATCAGTTTCTCTTCTTCACCGGCATCGGTCACCCGACCGACGTCGGTTACTGTCTCCCCTGTCAATTTTCACCAAATTACACCTAACTACACCAAAACCTCACAGAACCTTACCCAAATCTGATACCTCACTTACAACCTCACCACAGGCCTCCCCATCTCTTTGTGTAAATACAGAGAGAGCTTAACACCCACTTTTATAAATTTTCCATTATCCATGGTAACCAATATCAGTTATCCTAAACCGGCATCGGTCACACCCAGATCAGTGTCAGTCTTTGTGCCTGGTAAACTGCCTTAAACCAGAAAGTTTCCTAATCATCCAAAATCAACCCAAACTACACCAGATCTTACCTAGACCTTGTCTATGACCCTCAGACCACCTACCCAACCTGTAACCTAACTCAAGTCCTTCACCAATTTAATTATTAAAGCATTTAATTGGATTGACATAAATAGTAATCTGAGATACCTAAATTAGAACACTAGCATTAGATTCTCTTATTTTCATGTTCATTTATTTATATTGAATTATATATATATATAATATATATATATATATATATATATATATATATCAGTCAGTGGATTGACAACCGTCGAGGAAGTATCGCACTTCCTAGATCTAGCTCATGCTAGACAATCCACTAACCTTTTGCTATTGACTGTATCTTGTGGTCTTTCTTTGCATTACAGGTGGTTCCCCCTAACCAAAGGGAAGCTCACACAATCAATTAGATCAGAAATCAGAAATGTGCGCACTCAATCTTCAACCACGTGACTACATGTATTCCTCCTTGGCCTATTTACCCTTATCTGTTTCATTACCTACTACAATTTTGTGAAATAATATGATCATTTTTATCATGTGGTGAAATCTTCATGTGTTTTTGTATAACCGTAATATTTCCTTGTATATAAATGAGTTAAACAAGAAAGTATGATCTAGTGATTTATAAGGAAAGAGAAGATTGTAATAAGAAAACTATTATAGTGCATAACGAAGGATTTATTGTAGATGTGTATTAACAATATATATTTATATATCTATATCATTGTTTAATTAAGTAAACATATGTTGGGAAGATAACATATTGCTCTAAGGTGAAGGCACATAAAGGATATGTGCACTAGAGCAAGGCTCATTTGAGGGTGTAGAAGAATAGCCGAATAAGCGCACGCCAGAACACTTTGAATTCAGGACTTAGTCGTTTTGTGGATAAGGGCTATCCTAGGAGATAGCATGTTGAGCACACAAATGACATGAAGACTTACGGTCCATGCAATGGTATTTTGGGAACAAGCAACAGCTGAGCACCATGCATAATTTAAGCTAATAATAGGATTTCTACTCCAGAGTCCACTATAGGAATTCTATTATTAGAGAACTTACATGTTGTGCATCCTTGTTGTAAAGGCACATGGATATTATTAGCATGTGACCTATTTTGAGAAGTGCATGGGTGGTGAAGGGAAAGTCCCCACCCCTATGTATGTGTGTGTGTGTGTGTGTGTGTGTGTGTGTGTGTGTGTGCATAGTTTATGTGTGTGTGTGTGTGTGTGAATGTATTGTAGAGTTATGTAGTTGGTTTTGTTGTGCGCATGACTCATGGAGATATTTATGTAATGTAAGAAGCTTCCATGTTTTACAGTATTTAATGAAATGGTTCATATTGGCTGGATAATGGTGTTAAACATGACTGAATCTGGTTCTTGTATGATTAATCTTGTTATAGTCATTGTTTAGTTCATCTTTTATATATTCTAAGAACTATATCGGGTTTATGCATTGTGTGTTGTTTACTATTGGTAATGAATTTGAATACCTGGTTAAACACCATCATGCTCAAATTTTGTAAAAGCAACTTTAAAGAGGGACCTGGTGCCTTTGTGTGCTTTAGGTGAGTGCTCATCTTAGGCTGAGTGATGTGCCAACATGTTTGGGTTATTCACAGTGAATTCTAGGCTACATCATTGGTTCTGTTGTCGGGACCTCTTTTTCAGTTGTTTTCAGGATGTTGCGTGATGAAGACGTATCAGTTGATCTTGGAAAGTGTTGAGGAGTGGATACTAGATCTGGAAGAAGAGTATGCTCAGAGATTCAACACTGGATCTGAGTTTGACGCACGCACATGGGTGGAGCAGAATCTATATGATTTCTTATATGAGAGCTTCTTTGTTATCTTCCCAATAGATCTATACAAGTGGCTATGGTTGTTTATGCGTCTAAAAGGAATTGGAGGTTTCACACACTTGTCTAGACGTAAGAAGAATTTCAAGCCCTCTATGATGATGATCTGATTTGGACATGCGCTGTGGATACTTGGTTTCATGGTGTTCTAAATAGCTATATTTTGGAGTACTCAATTTCCACTTACTCTTGTCTGGAAGTAGCTGAGTTTCAATTTTTATGTTATCCCAGGGGAACCTATCTATAAGACATTCCACTGGAAATAAAAATCTTGATGGTAACCCTAAATTTAGAAGAGAAGTCAATGGATAGCTAAACCCCACCACGCGTGGGGGCAAGGAGCAGGTTTGGTGAAAGATGGTGGACCTGGTGGTAGAGAGGCAAAGAGAAGAAAGGCGGCTTAAGTTCAATGAGGCACGTGAGAGGGATTTAGAGAAGTAGTGTGAGATTGCAGAACGGATAGTGTTGAGGAGAGAGATGGCTCGTGAAGGATTTGGAGCTCACGCAGAGGACGTGGAGCCAGAGCATTTGGAACTCCCCCATTTGGGCAAGCATGACAGGGAACCCTCATCAGCCTCTTATGAGAGTCATGCCAATAGAGACAACATGGGCCATGGGCGCATCTGAATCTACCTGGAAACCTAGCCCTTGTGCTTGGTTTTCTAGTTTCTAGTACACCAAGTAGTTAGCAAGCTAGTTTGGGTAGTAGAGTAGCAAGAGGTAGAGTTGACTTATCAGCAAGTTCAGGAGTGAATCAAATAGAAAGTACATTTATGGTTGGGAAGACATCTTCCTGTTATTTGGAGGATTGGTTGGAGGAACCTTTTCAAGTGCATCATTGGCGCATAGAACACAGGCATGCACAGAACTTTGGACTCACATCTAGGAGTAGCACAATTTCACAGACTATAGGAGTTCAGTTTAGCACCACTGTTGGGACACAGGGCAGTGCATCCTATGGTTCAATTCCTGTTACAGGTGGAGGATCAGAGGAACATAGGTGGCTTGGGATCTGGTGGATCTGGTGGATCTGGGGAAAAGGTAACGCAGGAGGTTTTGGATCTTGTGGGCATGGTCCTCACCATCCCCAAAATATTTACATGGAGATGTCACTTTGTCTTCCAGAGTATAGGGGAATAGAAGATGTTGTTGAGCATGTGCATATGTGTGAGATACTATGGCACACTGAAAGGAATTACAGCTTCTAAGTGCAAGGCTAGTCAGTTTGTAACTACGTTGCAGGGATGCACGCACAGTTGGTATAGGAAGTTTGACCTTGATCAGACTTGTGTGGATTATACAGTGTTATGGGATACTTTCATTAAAGAATTTTATATCCCTGAGTTTGAGCAGAAAATTATAAGCATGCTCAAGGATATCAAGTAGGGCACTACTGAGAGTGTTTGGGAATATGATGCTCATTTCAAAACACTCTTTTCTAAACTATCATATGATATCCATGCAATTCAGCATGCACAGTGGTTCATCGGAGGCCTGATTACACCTTTTAGGAGGGCACTCTCACATAAGACATATATAGACCCGTGTGAGGCACTTGAAGTAGCTTTATGTGCTGAGGTAGTATGGAGTATAGACACTGGAGTGAGTCCATTCTTGGAAGCTCAGATTGCAGCAATGTCAAAGTAGTTGGAGAAACTATCGACCAATACAACACATGAGACACAAGTGGAATTTGGTGCAAAGATTATGAAGTAGAGGGGAATACTAAGGATAGTTATCCTCATAGATCAGTGCGCTCCTTGTTACTGGAATGTGAGATATGTCATTTAGACCATGATGCAAGACACTTGTCCATTGTTGCAACGTGCGATAAGGAAGAATGTGTCTTGTTACTGTAAAATTTTCCGGTCCATGACTCACAATACTGAAGATTATAGGCTGATTGATCAGATCCATGATGCCATTGATATTGGTGTATGACAGATGGGAGTTTTGAATAACTCTAAGGATAAAAGTGAGCAACATGATCATGATCATACTCAAGGGTGCTATGATCAAAATGAAGGGTGCTTTGAGGGAGGTCATGGTAGAGGTTGAGGATACCATGGTGGATTCAGAGGTTGAAGCCTGTGGCGGTGGATGAAGTGAGTTCCCTCATGGAACATGTTATACGTGTGGATCACCTGACCATTACAGTGTGAATTTCCTCAAAACATTACTTGTTCTTTTTGTGGAAAGAATCATAACTATGAAGAGTGCCCAGACTTATATGAACATCTGAGTAAGAAGCAAAAACAAGAGAACAAGGGTGCATGGATGGTTAGAATACAACGCACCATGGAAAACCAATGGATGCCAAAGTTAGCACTGGATCCTGAGGTAGTACCTGTGAAGATTACTACACGCATTAAGGTACATGCGCCAGAGAAACATTGCAACATAATCCTACCATTACTAAGGAGGAGGTTTTACATGCAAAATATCCAGACCCTACACATCAGAAGGAGGTTTATTAGGAAACCATGGAGGTGCTTAGAAATTTGTAGGGTGAAATACAATGTTTAAAGGAACAGTCGTGGAAGTTGGAACAGAAGAAGGAAGCTGAGACTTTCCAGTCGGATGTTGATGATCTGAAGGAAGTATGCAAGATGTTGCTGTTAGGAGAACATTATTCCATTACTAGGGAGTTGGTTGAAAGGAAACACTCCACGCGCTGGTATTGAGAATGGATGGCAGATTTTGCATGCTAATCTCCCTCCCCATAGCTTGGATTATGACAAGGAGATCACTCTGAATGTTTTTGTGGATGGATGGATTTTGAGAAATATTTTGATTGACACAGGCGTGGAAGTGAATGTGCTTACCTTAGATGCATGGGTTCAGATGGGCAGACCTCTATTGCAGCCATCTTCCAATGTGTTGTATATGGAAAATCAGACTAAGGCCATGCCAATTAGAGTATTGAAGGATGCATCCATTACTATACAGGGGGCCAAGTTCACTGGGGACTTTGAGGTCTTAGCACTTGCAGAAGTGGACAACTTCCCAGCTCTACTTGGGTGCCCTTGGTGCTATGCAAATAATGTTGATCTACGGTTCAATAAGGGATATATCAGTTTTGAGAACAAGGAAGAATGAGTTATTATCCCTTTGACAGATGGGAAATCTGCACCTTATGTTGAGCCCTTAAGTGAAGAAGACCTGAACAAAATTTATGTACGCACCATTCAAGATCTGGAAGCGCTTGAGCCATCTAAGGAAGGAATTCTCTAGTGGGATGATGCACAGTCCATCAGTGATACTACAAGTATTTCCTGTGACAATTGGGCACATGGCACTTATGAGATGGTTGGGTGTGAGGTAAGAAGTGCAGCTTGTGCATAAGTAGGCCACATTGTGTTAGGTGGTTAGGCAACAACACGGTACCCCGGTACACTGGTGAAGGAAACCCTGAGGTATTCCTGTGAGCCATGGAAGTACAGTGGAAGGATCAGGTGGACAAAAGGAATATGTTAGTGTATACCCTATGTGGGATAGCAACGTGCTAGTGGATGGTTCATAGGGATAATATCATAGAATGGAGAGAAGTGAGAATTGCTCTATCAACCGGTTTCTCAGGAGTAATGCACCTACTCAAATATGTGAATATCATGGTAATAATCATGTTCAGCACCATGTTTAACAGTGTGAGAGAATCTAGACAGAGGGGTAGGAATATTTACCACCTTCGTTGTGGGTGCACAAACTTTATTTCACCTTGTGAGGCTACACGCGTGCTTGGTATGTTTATGTGGAGCTGCATAGAGAGACTAGAAATTGGCAAGACTTGACTACAGGAATGATCCAAACTTTTGACTACTTCTCCACTAAACCTCTAGTGAAAGAGGCATTACAGGTTATGAAGCGATTGACTATGGGAGATAGTGCAAAGGTTGAAGAACTCATTCAGGAGTTATTTGGTGAGTCAGATCTAGAAGCACATTTTGACGAAGTAGATGAGACAGATGCAGAACTACTTGAGTGCACGCTTGCCTAGAGAAGGAGAAAGGAAAGATGGTCTATATGGTGGATGATGAAGAAGTGGAAAAGTTGGACATAGATCATTCAGAGGGTACATGCGCGAGGTCTTAGACAGTGTGGATGAGAAGGGTGCATGCCTACCATGAACCTATGAAGATGAAGAAAGTGAACATTGGCACAAATGTTGAACCTAAGGAGGCCATAATTGGAGATTACTGGTCTGACTCTGAAGTGGCTAAGATAATTGAGTTGCTACGTGATTTCCAGGACTTTTTTCCTAGGGGCTACCATGAGTTGAAAGGAGTGCATGAATCTTTGGGCGAGATGAAAATTAAGTTAAAGGAAGGTGTGCACCTGGTTAGGAAGAGACCTTATAGGATGAACCCTAACCTGCATGTAAAATTTAAAGAATAAATTGACAAGATGTTGGAATTTGGCATTATTGAGCCCATAGAGGAATCAGAGTGGGTTAGCCCTTATGGTAATCAACATAAAGAAAGATGGAAGAATCAGGATTTGTGTGGACTACATGGAGCTTGAATGTTGCATGTGTGATTGATCCTTTCCCTACACCATTCACTGAGGAAATATTGGAAGGCGTTGCAGGGCATGAAATTTACTCTTTTACAGATGGATTCTCTGGGTATCATCAAGTAAGAATTGCTAAGAGGATCAAGAGAAGACAAATTTCACCACTGAATGGGGAATTTTTGCATACACAGTGATGCCCTTTGGATTGAAGAATGCACCTACAATATTTTTGTACATTGTGGTTCAAGCATTCCAGGATTTTATTCACAAATTCTTGCAGGTTTACTTGGATGATTGGACCGTGTATGGGCTTATCAAGGATCATTGTGACAATTTACGGTTAATGTTTGAGAGGTGTCAGATAGTTAAGCATCTCTTTAAATATCAAGAAGTATGTATTTTCTACACCTTTTGGAACTCTGCTAGGGCATATCATCTACAAGGAGGGTTTGTTAGTAGATCCAGCTAAGATTGCAATCATTTTAGGCTTGGAGGAACCCACAAGTCAGAGTGAGGTGTGTGGATTCTTGGGCCACACAGGGTATTATAGAAAATTTATCAAAGGATATGCTAAGATTTTCGTGCCCTTGGAGGAGTTATTAAAAGGTAAAGGGAAGTTCTATTGGGGAGAACCGCAACAACGCGCATTTGAAGCACTGAAGGAGAGGCTTACTACGGTGCCTATTTTACATTTTCCTTCATGGAATCTACCCTTTCATGTACATGTGGATGCCTCTGGCATGGCCATTGGCACAGTTCTAGCTCATCCTAGAGAAGGTATTGTAGATCATCCTATTTTCTTTGCTAGCAGAAATTTGACTCCTGCAGAACAAAATTATACAACTATGGAGTGCGAGGCTTTGTCAATGATCTACGCGCTACATAAGTTTAGACAATACTTGCTAGCAACACCTTTTTTGTTCTATACAGATCACATGGCATTGAAATACTTAGTAAATAAGCCCATTTTACAGGGGTGCATATGCCGATGGGTTCTATTATTCCAAGAGTTTGACTTTACAGTTGTGGTAAAGCTAGGTAAAAGTAATTCTGGCCCAGACCACTTATCAAGGATTCAATCAGGAGAGGATGCACAGAGTATTGAAGATACAATGTTGGATGCACAGTTATACAGGTTGAACCACATGCACCCTCAGAGTTAGAGGATATTGTTGTATCTTTTTATGCACAGGTATGGTGCCTGAAGGAATGAAGGCCTTGGAAAAGAAACAACTTGCAATTCGTGCCGCACCTTTCATGTTGATCAATGGTGACTTATACAAACTAGGTCGAGATGAAGTATTGTGTCAGTGTGTACTGGAGCATGAGCACATGAAAATCATGGAGGAGGCTCATGGTGGTATTACAGGTGGACACTATGCAGGTGACGCCACCATGTGTAAGATTTTACTAGTTGGTTTATGGTGGGAAACCTTGTACAAGGATTGCAAGGAGTATTGTAAGGCATGTGATCACTTTCAGCACCTTGGAAAACCTGGGCAGAGAGATGAAATGCCTTTGAGGCCTATTACTAGTGCAGAACCTTTTGAGAAATGGGAAATTGACTTTGTGGGTCCTATTTCCCCAGCTGCGCGTAGAACTGGATCATGTTATATCATCACTTGTACAGATTATCTTACAAGGTGGGTGGAAGTGGCACCTACAAAGGATTGTACAATGGCAACAACAGCAAGGTTCTTGTGGGAAAATATTCTTACCAGGTATGGATGTCCTTTAAGTTTGACAAGTGATAGGGGCACTCATTTCCTTAATGAGACAATCAGGATATTATTGGATGAATTTATGGTTGCACACCATAAGACAACACCTTATCACCCTCAGGAAAATGGGACTATTGAGGCTTTCAACAAGATATTGAGCCAGACTTTGACAAAAAATTGTGATGTTGGAAGGAAATATTGGGATGATAAAGTTTTGTTGTGCTTTGGGCATATAGAACAACCTACAAAAGGTTGAATAAGGAAACACCCTTTCAGTTGGTGTTTGGTGTAGAAGTAGTTCTTCCCATGGAATTCATGTTACCTTCTTTGTGTATTGCATGCATGCAGGAGGTCTAGTTGATGAGAAAGCATTGGAAGAGAGAATTGACAAGTTGATACAACTGGATGAGAGGCATGTCATAGCACAATGGAGTCAGAAGAAAGAAAAATCTAGGAAAAAGGCATGACATGATAGGCACATCAAGGACAAGAAGCTTGAGGTTGGGAAGATGGTACTTCTTTATGATTCAAAGTTTTTGTGCCACCCAGGAAAGCTTAAGGTGCATTGGTTGGGACCATATGTTATCACTCATATACTTGACTCGGGCTTTCCAACTAGAGGTGCTTGATGGAACACTATTACCCCGGTTACTTCAATGGGAGTAGGCTGAAGCCCTACTATAAATAATCCTTCTTGGTGTTTGTAATAAGGTAGTATTTCCATTTAGATTAGATTTCCCTTACTGTATTTTTCCTTAATGTGTTTCCTTCTTCGTTCACTATGCTTTGTCAATTTAGTTCAGTGTTTTGTGTAATAAGTGTGCTTGCGCACCAGAATCTGATTACAATCTGAAGTGTTTTTATGCGTAGAGGACTGCACATACCCTTAGTGTGGGGTGGTTGTCATTCAAACATGGGTATGCATAAGGAAATACTTGTGCAGGTGATTTCTCTTGTTAGAAAGTGCAGATAGTATGGAAAGGTGTTGCTAGAAAGAAAATTTCTCCTAAAGAAGACCATAGTTGGAAAAAAAATGAATGCATAGTGTAACGTGAGGTAATTTGTGGCCATAGAAACTACTTAGAGGAAGGAACAATGGTGAGGTACTTCGGTGCATGGAAGCACGTGAAAGGAGGTCTGTAGCCAAAAGGTAGAAAGGCATGCTAGAAGGTTATAGTTGTGGCGTGCAGGTGTATCGTGCGGAAATTTGGTGGAAATTTGGTAAATGGTCAATTAATGAGAGGATTGGTATGGTAGGTGGAGGAGCAATAAATGTGATAATTTTTTTCCAAATCTATATAAGGACGTGATGCGGGTTCACTTTTACCTTTGTGATCATGAGTATTTGAGTGAGCTAATTGTGACTGAGATGAGAAAGACGTGTTGAGGTGTAGAGAGCTGTGAAACCAGGCAAGGAGAGTAGATTTGTGCATGAAATTGGCTTGCGTCCCCATTGGAGAAGGGTTTGAGTGAAGAAGAGGCATGCAGAGAGGAGAAATAGAGCACCAGGGTTTGAGAAGAAGTTAGGGCACACAATTTCAAGCTAGGGCATGTGATTTTGAGCTAGGGCATGGGAGTTTGCTTGACAGAAGTAAAAAGGTGCAACCTTGTCTTACCATGGCACCAAGGAGAGCACCTAGAGTAGGAACAAAGGGGAAGAAGAAGGTAGAAACCAAGGTGGAGATCAAGGATGCCCCCGAAAGCAAGTTTTTGGAAATGCAGTACCCTAGAGGACGTAATCATGGGATGTGACTGGGATTCTCACATTCACAGGAGCAAGGTAAGTGACTACAATCATCGCACAACTGACAACAAGGAAGAGTTGGACGTGTTGTTAAGCAGAAAGAAAAACAAGTGCACAGTCAATGACATGCCTATCTATGATGATGCTGGAGAGAAATTGTTGAAGAAGGTAGGGGTCTTACAGCTATATGAACTCCCTTACTTTGGAAAACCTGAGAAACTATATCAATGGCTTATGAGCAGAGTCCATGAGGACTTCTTTTATTTTTTGGGTGGTGGATGAGGATCACCATGCCCTTAATTATGATCCTGACAGGTTTGAAGGGAACAAGGATAGAGATTACCAGTGACTTATCTGACAAAGTAGCTATTTTGGCCACCCGCAAGGAGCTGGGTTACTCAAAGGGTCCACGTGGAATGGATATTTACAAGTTAAGGAAGTACCCTGTTGTGTAGGCAGCCACACACTTACTCACAAAGTTGAATGATCAGGAGAGGTGGTCACAAGTGAACACCATGTGGCTACACATTTCCAAGAAGATGTCACAGGGATAAATTTACAACTTGGAAGGATACATAGCAGATACCATCATTGAAGAAGTGCACAAAGGTGAGAAGATAAGATTTGGTGCCATTTTACTATCTCTTGTTTTTGTTGAAATTGGAGTGCCTGATGGGCCAAAGAACAAGATTTGGGAGTATCCTGTAGAGAATAAGTCTCTAGCAGAGAGGTTTGAGAAGTATTTATGTGAGGGATCTATGAGTGGCCCGTTCAAGCAAAGGGTAGAGATGTGGTATGACAGACTTCACATGACCTTCGAAGAGGAATGGATAATTCCTAAGGAGTTACCATCAGTAGTTGGGAAGTCAGTACAATTTGTTGTGTACCAACACTTTTGCATTGTGCACTTTGCAATGAAGGATGGGACATGGAGTCCCTGGTGTAAACTCCCTTACGCCTTTACAATGTGATTCTTCCAGGTGGCAGTTCACAGGTTTTTGATGCACAAAGGTTAATCTACAATGTAGAAAAGGTAGACTGTGACTACCATACCTTGAGAAAGACTTACACATACCCAGGTAGGTCTGCTTATATTGAGAGGTTCATATCAGATGATATAACCATGAGGCCTATCAGTTTGGCCATTGGCGATAGTGGGGCCATGCTAATTTATATCCAGCTTAAGCCTAGGCTAGAAAATGGTAAGTATGTTGAAAATGAATTTATGCTACCAGGCCCACCAAAGGGGAAACATACAGTTGGGAGCCTGGCGGCTGAAAATCCCACTTCACCATTAGAAGAAGAAGAATGATGAATGAGGACATGGTGGTTTAGTGTGTAGGGTACAAAGACAACCCTCAAACACTAAGGAAAGTGATGTGAGATTACTCCTCCCCATAGATACAAGAGGAGGAAGACTTAGAAACAGACATGTGCCAGCCTTAGATACAGACCCAATAAATGAGGAAAACCAATTTAAAAGGGTGTTCAGAAGGAAAAGGACCCAGATTTTGGGGCCATCACAACCTCTACACAGATCACCTCGTATCTCCCCTCAGAAATAAGTACCTGAGAAGAAGAGGAGGAGAAAGTTAAAGCTCAGGAGAGGATGAGTCTGGTGAAAGTGCGCCAGGAACCCCGGTGCAGGCCCAAAAATACAGAGGAGCCTCATGATGAGGAAATGAAAGATGATGAAGAGGGGGTTAAGGAGATAGAAGAGGAGATGGGTGAGCCATCTGGCATGCCTCACTCCACACAAGAAGGTGAAGGACCCACTGCAGATTCTAACGCCCGGGTTCCCAAGGGCAAGAAGAAAAAGAAAGGAAAGGCAGGTGAGGACTATGTGACTCCAGCTATGGGGTACATAGAGGACTCCAACAAGATCATTCACGTCAAGTTCCAGAGCACGGTAGGGCCAAAGGATTTATATGGTTGGGAGTTAATGGACCCAGAAAAGGCCAATGCGCAAACTATAAAGTAGTTGTCTTGGTCCATGCAGACACACATGGATGAACCAGATTTTGATGTGTGTGAGGAGTCATGTGTCTCATGTCAGGTAAAGAAGCAACCAAAGATTAGGCACATGACTATCAAACCTCTTGTAATGTCCGATGAGCAAGTAAGCAATGCCTTGGTCAAGGTATCTACTGAAGTGGCATGGAGGAACATTGATAAGGTAGCACCATTCGAGTGCTACTTGAAGATAACAAGGATAAGACTGCAGAGATAAAGCACTTGAAAGAAGAGAAGGAATGAGAAGAGGTAAAGAATGAGGCCTTTGTTAGCATGGCTGAGGAACTTGGTGATCATATCCTTAAGGTAAGGCCTCATTTGGAGTCTAAATTTCCTCAGAAGTTTCCCTCTACAATGCATTATTTGTGCACTCTGGTGGATCTGGTTTTGAATAAAGAGCCCATTGTTATGGCCGCACCAAAAGATCCTGTAGAAGAAACAACAAGAGAAAGGGCTACCATTGTTAGGAAAATTTCAAGTTTTGAGGCCTTGCTCCAAACATTGAAAGATGAGCTGAAGAAAGTGGATCAAGATTTGAACATGTGTGTAGTGTCAGATGCCATAATAAGAATCAGAACTATAGCAGAGGATAATGAAGTGCTGAAGGAAATTAAGGATGAAACACTTGGGCGCGCAGAGAGGTTATCCCTGGTAAAACAAAAGGGTGAGGCCCTTACAGTAGCCCAAGATCCACACAAAGATAGGATCAATGAACTTGGGAAACTTATAGCACAAAAATGGACTCCATGGAGGGAATGGTCTCAAGTATGGCACATGTTGTCCAAGTACTGCATAGAATGAAAAGGAAAATATCACTCAGGATGAAATAGATGCCATAGTGACAAACGTTCGGAAAAAGACAGGGAGTGCGCTAAGTGACTGGTAGACCTTGGAGGCTAAACTCAAAAATGAATATCCAGAGTTAGTCCTTCCTGAAGGAAGAGGGTACTGCAGAGTAAAATTCATTATTTTGTACAGTTCTTCATTCATTCTTTCATTCCTTATTCTTTATTGTTGGAGACATAAGAAGGAATTCCCATTTTCAAGGCAGCAATGTACTTTAGTGTGGGGTAATGTTGAGCAGATAACATATTGCTCTAAGGTGAAGGCACATAAAGGATGCACATGCTGGAGCAAGGTGCATTTGAGGGCATGGAAGAATAGCAGAATAAGTGCGCGCCAGAACACTTTGAATTCAGGACTTAGCCATTTTTTGGATAAGGGATATTCTGGGAGATAGTGTGCTAAGCACACAAAGACATGAAGACTTTTGGTCCACGTAATGGTATTTTGGGAACAAGCAATATCTGAGCGCCATGCATAGTTTAAGCTAATAATAGGATTTCTACTCAGAGTTAACTATAGGAAGTCTATTCTTAAGAGCACTTGCATGTTGTGCATCCTTTTGTAAAGGCACATGGCTATTATTAGCATGTGAACTATTTTAGAAGTTTGGGAGTGAAGGGAAAGTCCCCACCCCTATACACACACACATATATATATATACACACACATACACACACACACACATATATAGATATATATATCATATTAATTTACATGGTTTAGATGTGTGTGTGTGTGTCAAATTGTAGAGTTATGATGTTGGTTTTGTTGTGCGCATGACTCATGGAGATACTTATGTAATGTAAGAAGCTTATGTGTTTTAGAGTATTTAATACAATGGTTCATATTGGCTGGATAATGGTGTTGAACATGACTGAATTTGGTTCTTGCATGGTAAATCTTGTTATAGTCATGGTTTAGTTCATCTTATATATATTCTAAGAACTAGATCTGGTTTATACACTATGTGTTGTTTACTATTGGTAATGAATCTGAATACCTATATGCACCATCATGCTAACATTATGTACAAGCAACTCTAAAGATGTACCTAATGCCTTTGTGCACTTCGGGTGAGTGCTTAGATCAAGCTGAGTGATGTGCCAGTGCGCCTAGGTTATTCATAGTAAATTCTAGGTTGCGTCAGCATACATTACAATAGATAGTTTGGAAAATATCATATTTGCTTGAGATATAGTTAACACTTTAACTGGAAATAAGCATAACTAAAGAAAATTAACATGATATCTAGCAAACTTGGGTATTATGTGTGATGTGCCTTATGATGAAAAATGATCTTATGTACTTGAAATTGTTATCATATCGGTAAAATTGTAATATGAAGTTTTACAAATTAGGGATAAATATGTCTAGTGAATACTCTCATCTTCTAAAAGATAAGATGGTATGAACTACCTTGTAGTACTTATTAGATGTAATCAAATGAAACAAAACTAGAAATATTAGCAGATCATATAGACGGATATTAGAATACTAACTATAAGTGGTGAATTATTCTTAGTGTCCTAGGTAGGATAGTTAACATAAATCAACATATATGAGTTATACGCATCGAGTATAATTGTTTCCTTTGTTGGCAGAACCCTATTCTTCTAGGATTAAGATGATTCTTCATGTATTCCAACACATCTACATTAATAGGTTGCATTAGCATTATATGTATTATGACGACACACTAAACTAAGTATACTTAAGGGAACAATTATTAATGATGTACTTAGTGCTGAAAGTTAGCATAAAATTTATCTGTAGACCTAGATAACTAGGATCCCATAATTATTTATATGATACAAAAAGGTTGTTGTCTTTCAATAGCATTGACATGTAAACACATAGTTAAGTATCATTTGTTGTATGAAAAAAATACAACGATATGGAGTGAGGTGCAAAGGTACTTTGAGATCACTTGAATAGGGTACGGATGTACATAACTATCTTAGTAAACTAAATCAACCTAGTAACTAATAACGGGTATTGGTGATAACTTAATTTGATAGAGAATGAACTTAACAAGTAAAGAATGGAAAGGAATCCAGATAACTGAATAAATTGGTATGGTGAAAAGATAATTTTCTGATGATGAATGTTTCATCACGAAACTGAGCATGAAAGACATGTCTCTAAAAATTTGGCCAAAGTAGTGTAAGTTGCTGAGTACACTCTCAAACTCATTTATTTATACACTAAGGTGTGGGATACCAGATGGAATTCGCTAGACTGAATTTTAGGTAGTCACTTAAGAACTAAACTTGAACATCCATACCTGACAAAGGTTAACCAACTGTATACTTTGCATACATACTAGTGGAGAGTGAGTTATGGGGGATCAGGGAGATCTAGTTGACCTATACATCTACACATGGTTATGATGTTATTGAAAGGATTTAAAAAATTAATTCATATTGGGTTAATTTGCTATTAGCAGATAATCATGGAAGGCATCAAGATAAATAACTAATGTTGGAATAAATCAGCAGTTGTTGTAAGTGATGTAATCATTTCAATGTAAGATAACTTAAGGGATTTAAACTCATGTATGCTGGAGTTTAATTATTGAGTATTAAGTTCAATGAAGGCATAAATTGTATTAAATGGGTTAATTAAAAAAATCCCCTAGTTTTTTATGTGTAATTTGAGGTGTTACAATATCCGCAACATTCCAAACAAGACAGAAACATCATAAGGTGAAAACTATGAAATCTTGTTTAAAAAAGTAGTCCTAAATAGGACATGCTTATCATATTAAGTATTGGAATTGAGCCTAAAAATTTGTTGCAACTCCCATTCTTCTTATCTCATTAATTTTTTCCATCATGGTTCATTTTAAGACCCCCCCTCAAAAAAATTACTATAGGATGTGATGTAGAAATGTGTACAATTGCATGCATTCAACAAGTTCAATAGAGATCAATCAACAACCTATACTCATACCTCTACAAATGAGGATCTTTCTTAGTTGCCCAAAATGACCAAATATTTCTAAAAACCAACCTAATGCACTTTAAGTGGCTTACTCAAACACATTACCCTATTACATACCATACATCAATCATGGATTTTCAGTGTTGTGGAGAATTTTGGATAAGCTTGTAAAGAGACATCTTAATAGGGGCTTGATGTAATTGTTTAATGACAAAATTTTGTATGGATGTCATAGATTATATTTTAGGTGCCACAAGGATGGGAACCTTGGATTTAAAAGACAATTGGTTAGGTGATTCTGAGACAACAACTGTGATACATACTTAGGGCCCATTTTTATTTGGTGCTTTGGAGTCTTGTGTGCATGCTCTTGTGGTTATACAGACAACATCTATTTGGTGGAGTGGGGATTTACTGGAGGAAGCCTTGTTTTTAGATGTGGTGTCAAGTGATGGTTTTAAAATGATGTGTTTAGGGACTTGATGGGTGGGTTTGGTTTGATGTGTGGATTTTATTATATTGAGTAAAACAACTCAATTATTTTCACAAGACTGTAGTAAAAAAATATTTGATTTCCACAAGTCAATCAACAGAGTATGCAATAGAATTAACCCGCTACAAACTAGTTAACAATTTTAAACAACTATTTAGTAATTTAAGTTTGATCCATCTGATAACTCTTCCATGTATAAACATTGTGTAGCTGAGAAGGGTGTATCCTTATCTCCTTTCAATCCACTCTATGTGAGAAATCATATAATCTTTAGTATGTTCAGGTTTACCTTTTTCTAAGTTGAGAGAACTACATTTCCATCCTTAAATGTCTACCAAGAAAGTCAATTACTTAACTTTGTAATCTAGCATCTAACATATATAAGGTAATGAAAAAACAATGCAATCAGCTACTTGTATTACTTTGGCTAAATTTTCCACCCATGTAAAAATAGCACATAAGCATTAGGGAAATAGTCTTCCACCACAAAACAAATATCTTGACACAGTTATCCAGATATTTTTATTTTAAAAGAAGGTGAACATGTTAAGAAGAAAGATAGGTGTGTTCTTTATAGGACCATATCCATAAACTAAAAAAACCACAACTCACTCAAGGTTTATATGGAATGAGGAGAGACAACGTAATGGGTTACTTCCATTACATCTTATTTCCTTTTTCCATAACTACTCCTAGTTGGCAGTATGCCTAGATGTTTGTGTGATGACGTGAAATTACATCCAATCTACCCCGTAATCAAAGTTGTCTATCTACAATCAAATTTCATCGTGTGGAAAGTCCTATGAAACTTAAGTTATTTCATTATTTAAGTTATAGCTTAGGGGTATTTTCTGAGACTTATCTAAGTCATTTGTTATGTTCCAAGTAGGCCTTATTAACTTATTTTAGTTATGGACTATCTATTAGTTTCCCTTCAGTGAATTCATCTCATTTTCGTTATAGGTTTCCCATGTCAAACGTTGGTTTTGTTCATTATCCATTGGTCTATTTAATAAATGAGATAATACCATTTGCTTGCAATGGTTGACTTATTATCTCATAAAGAATAATGATTAAGCCTAATCAATTTAAGTTAACCAAGCCCCTTTTATTTTCAGCCAAATATTTATTTAACACATTTACTAGATCATCATACCTTTATATTTTGAAGTATAGATTATATTACCATTTACGGCCAAATACATTTTACTTAATACTTATTAATGATCAATGACATTATTCTCATGATCTACATTGTATCCATTAGCATACTTTCTGATGTCCTTACTTAGTTAATCATAAGAATAGTTTAAGTGAAGCATTAATTTAAGTAATGTTATAATAACACATCTAAAGGCCTTTGGTAAACTTAATTAATTAGATCAAAAGTAGACTATACAAAGATAAAACCATCAAAAATAGGGACGTAAATAACATGTACTATTATATACCATGCCCAATTAAAACTAATTATATATAATCAAGATAGAGAGGGTATAAATCAGCATAGAATCACTCAAGGTTGTGAAACCAACTATCTTCATTATACAAGTAGAAAAATCCGTATTAGGATTATACATTAGGGTCATATGCCCATCTTAAACAACTAAGTTTACTTCACGAAATCATTTAATACAAAATAAGGAACTTCTTGAGGTTATCATTTTTACATATGACCATGAGGTCATAATCAAGTAAAAAAGTATTAAATCATTCCAAAGTATTCACTTCATAGCTTCTCCTATTTACTTATACATCTGCTAGGAGAAAAAAATATCCATGGGTTAGTTCAAGAAAATTGACATGAGTCAACTCACTCATATTCTATATCATAACCATTATATAACGAGAATAACAATCAAGGTTTGACCCCATACTAGATCAATTTAACTTACTTAATATGAACTAACCAAATTATATCAACAATAATAACATCATCAACACGCATCAGACCGTAATAAATCAACAAATATTTAACTTTACTTGTAATTCATGTTGAATTGTATTTAATCAACAAATATTTAACTTTACTTGTAATTCATGTTGAATTGTATTTAATCAACAAATAGATAACTTTGGTTTGTAATTCACAGCAAACCATATAAATTCATCAAGTAATAAAATTATGGAGACCAATCATACTCTTTCTACAATTTAATTAGTTAAGAATTCATTTCATGGAAACATCAATATCCAACAAGTCAATATTACTTTCCTATTATGATAATATTCCTAAAGTTTTTAACAACGTCAACATTAACAAAGTTCATATTTTATATTCAAGCACAATACAAAATATATCACTTGTCTAACTATAAGAGCGTATGACCGAAACCTTCATATTTTTTTGCAAAATGTTCAAATCTAAAAAGAGGACAAATAACAAAACACCCTCATACATTCTCATTTACGTTTGCCCAAATATTAAAAGACATGTGCACATAAAAAAAAGCATTTAAAAATGCAAGATTATGTCAATTGAAGAAGGTAATTGTTTCTCAAATGATAAAATGTGCACACATTTCCATACTTAAATTACAACATGCAAATCCATTATGGGTATTTCCACACAACTACCAAAAAACACATTTTTTCAGTCAAAAAATGCAGTCCCAACATGGGAACTCACTCATTCCATTCATAAGAAAATGCTAACCTAGAAATCATACACTTTTAAAACTCATAAGACTCATTCCACTCATAAGAATACGAGAAACCAGAAAGTTTGAAACACTTAAACTCATAAATCTATTCAAAAATTCAACATGAACCCCAGTAGGCAAGTATGAATCAAATAAAAACATTCTTCCATAAAAACCAAACCCAAAAAACACTTCAAAACGCTATTATCATAATATAAACATTATAATTTAGAGTATCATGGAGAAGCTCATGTCTACAATGTCAACGTTTTTTCTGAAATCAACTTGCTTTCTCCTATAATCTTCTCCAAAAATTAAAAAAAATAATGCACTCATCAAAAGCTTCCTTTTTGAAACAAAGTTCCTCTATATCCATTTCTAGATTAGCATTCATGGCCGAAAAACATGCACAATGGAGAGAAATTCCACTTCCTTTGAAACCCCTAAAAAATAGGTCATACCAAACAAACGAAATGACCGAATGGAGAGAATGGGACAAAGTTTAGGGTTGTCTTCTCAGGGAAGCTAACCATACCCAAGGAGCTATCCATCCATTAATATAACATGAAAACCCAAAACCCCTCAATGTTATATCCTTATGCCACACAACCATGACCACTACACATCACATTAAACAAGTATACTTTGAATTATATTTTCTAAGTCACTAATGTCACACAACTAACACACCACGTAATCCAAACAAGACACTAATACATGTCACCCACTCTTTGTCAAGTGGATTTTTATTCTAAGTTAGTGAAATTGATTTAACCTCCATGTATTTAATTAAACCTTAATGTATTTACCCATGCCCATATGTCAAGTATTAAAATTAATACTTTGTATAAACAAGTTGTAGACACCATATTTGGGTCACACTTCCCCTTCACCCCACATATATATTAATTTGATTACCTACGATTAAATTAATTCCCATTCTCACACTATTCATTGATAAATACCTTAATTAAATTAATTTCCACCTCACCCCACCACATCACCTAGACACCTCATCACAAACCTATTCATAACAAGTTTCCTTTCAACTAAGACTTATTCCTACCTACCTTAATTAAATAAGACTTAGTTCAACCCTAAAATCACATGCCTATTCTTCCTCTTACTACATGCTCGCTTATCTAATCACAACATTTTGTTTTGATCCATGAAAATGGACAGATCTGGCCAAAAAAAGGGCCAAGATCTGTCATTTTAGAAAACCTAGGATTTCCCACCTTAACTGATGTCAGTCAACCTGAAACCGGTGCCGGTCACCCTAAACCATCATCAGTTACGATATATTCACTTTGGTAACCTTGTTTGAGAGGTTGGAAGAATTATTCGAGTTTTTGAGAAGAGAGATCTACATGTAAGCATGCACCAAAGCACTCTTGCACATCCAGACATCTTGAAGTAACACCAAACATTGATCTAAAAGGTGAGAATTCATGGTAACATTCTAGGAAGCACGGTCGTGACACTGACCACTAGTTCCATGGATCAACCATCACCTCCATCTAACCATGAGGTCTGTAAATTACATTTAGATATGTATCTTCCCATACTTAGTTAGATCAGTTTCTTTATCTCTGTTTGGGAGTCCTAGTCTTCTTTGTATCACATCACCTCTCACCTTTCTGTCAATCCCTGCACCTAACCACCTACAACCTCCCATCCCTCCATACCCAACTCTAGGCATCTATGAGTATTCCAACACTGTCATCAACCTCACCATTCTCTGTGTAATCACAGATCATCATCAAAACCAAACTTTATTCAGTTTCTATCAGCTTGACCCTACCGACGTCGGTTAACCTAAACCATCATCAATTTCCTCTCAACCAGCATCGATCATACCAAACCGATGCCAATCTCTGTACCTGGTAAATCTGCTTATAAGAACAACCTCATAATATTCACCTAAATATACCAAATCACCTAAAGCTTGACCCTGATATATCACAACCACCTTATTTACCTGTCTAACTCCCAAATCTGATCATAACCCATCATGCTAGATTAGATTTTCTTATTGTACTTGAATGAGACACCTAAATCATATCAATTATAGTAGGACATTATTGGTTTGCAGTATTTCTTGCATTAAGTTGTGTTAAACAGTGGATTGAAAGCCATCTAGGAAGTATCACACTTCCCGGATCTAACATACACTAAGCAGTCCACTGACATATATTGTTTAATATTCCTCTTGTGGTCTTGTTTTGTATTCACAGGTAGTTCCTCCTAGGAAAAAGGAAGTTCTTGCAATCAACATTGGATCAGGAAATCATAACGCGTGCACTCTACCTTCCACCTTCATTCACAAGTATTCCTCATCACCCTTTCCTTATCTATTTTTCTCATACGTACGTAACTTATCGGCGAAACACAAGTTACAAACTCATAACATGCCACAACTAATGCCAAGTGGCCTAACAATTGACCCAATGTGAATATTCCAAGAAAGAAAATAAACACATAATATAATTATCTCCTTCCATATACTTTCCAAAATCGAATTTTAAAACATATATGCAACAAAAAATGTCAGTGTGAGCTAATACCCCTAACTGTTAACTTAATTTCACTCAAACTAATCTTGAGATACTTTTTAGCAATTAAAAGTTATCCCTAACACTCTAATTTAACCATCTGATGGTCTATTGACCATCTATACATTCGTCAATTTCAAGACTTAAAAGGGTGAGATGTTACATCGAGGTCAGACGGTGGATGGTTTTCATTTACAGGGAGAAGTCCCCTTGTAACAATACTTTGAATTGTAGCAGGGATGGCTTTTACATTCCTCAGTGAAGTTTCCCTGTATTCAATGATAAGCATAAAATTCCTCATAGTTATACCAAGGGAGCTTAGTACATTGTAGTGTTATAAGGGATAATCAGATAAGATTCCTCAAGGATTTTAGTGTAATATCATGTCGTGGATGATTGAAATAATGATGAAGGTGGTGGAATTTGGAAATCATTTGATGATTTAGAGGTACAAGATATGATATTCATGTTTTGTGTGGCACGTTTAGGTGTTGGTCAAGGAAGAACCTTAGACTTTATGGTCATGATGGAAAATTTGGAGGAAGGATGAGGCCCTAAGATAGAGGACATAGGTTGTATGTTTCATGGTATGGCTGTCTGGTGAGTATTTCGTGGAGTTTCTATCTTTCTAGATGAATGATTTGTAGAATTTTGAGTTGGATTATTAAGATTTTTGATTTGATGTTGGATGAGGTGTTCTTAAAAAGAGTTATTAAAAATTTTAATGATAGGTTTTGTTATCTGATTTCCTCCATCGCTCGTTGAAATTAGACAACAAGAATATTAATCAAGATAGTGTTGAGGATCTCAGACAAATGTAAAAGGAGTCAAGCCTCTAATAATTTTGGTAGGGACTTAGCCAAATAATGGTGAGAAAATTGAGGTTGGAATGAATCAACTCAAATAAAAGTAACGGACTCACGGAAGGTGCCACATTTCAGCCCGACACAATTCCAAAATGCAAAGGGGAGTAACAAAATTCCAAACTCCCACGGGACTTCCACGTGGATTCAATGGTGAGATACCCACCGAAGAAAGGATCCTCATGTTAATATACAATGAGTCCCATTACAAACTCAAGGAAAATAAAATGTGTCGCATGTTAACTCAGTGATCTTCCAAAGGATACAAGAAGAGTAGAGACCCTTGGGATGTGCTTAGCCTCTACGTGGAGCTCAGCACAAATGGACTCCAAGCCCAAAGAAGGTTGCAAAAGATTAGCGGAAGTTTAATGCCACGTGAGAATAGTAATAAAGACCACCTATAAGTTTTAAATGCTCAAATATTTCAAAAGATACGAAGGGAGAGAAAATTCCACCCCCATTCAAAGGGCCATAACTGGAGCATTTCTTAATGAAACACCAAAAATAGGTGTTGATTGGAATCATGGCTCAAAATCCAATACATAGCAATCGAGGAGTTCATATATGTAATAAATATTTGAGGGTGTATTCCTTCAAAGATTATCCCACTACAAGGGAGGCGGTTGGCAAGTAGTTGAGAATACATTGAATGATCATGGCTCTCATTTCTTAAAGGCGGATCATGGGGCAGTGTGAGATAGATTTCACAAATCTATTTTTATCATTTCATCTCATTTATTACAACTTATAAGTGGTTGGGGAAGTAGTTCTAGGATTGTTCTCTTATCTTCTTCTCATTCTATATATTGTAATTTGGGGGCTCATATAAAAGATATATCGAGAGTGAGTCATTTTTATGTCTGTCCCTATTTCTTTTCTGCTAGGGTAGGAACATGGAACTCAAGATTTCTTCCTAAAGCTTTGTAGTGGCATTTTTTCTTGCCACTTACCTACTGATTTTTTTACTATGCAGAATTTTGGAGAAATATAATATGTCATGTGATGCATTTCGTCCATCCTTTGCATGTTTTATTATCTCTAATATTCTTTATTCATTGTTGGTATATTGTGCATATCTCTAAATGTTCATTACGGATTTTGGAAATTGTGCTTGATGAGTTTTGAATTAATGTCATGTGTGAATCTATCTATGTCTTGTTGTGTAATTTTTCCACCCTTTTCATTTCTAATTGTTTCCCGTTTCATGTAGATGGATTCTTGATTAAATTCTTCCTTTTTGGCGCATCACTTCTATTATTTTTGTGTTATGTTTCATTTTTTCTAACCCTTATCCCATACCACAGAGAAGAGCGGGCTTCTTTAAAATTTTGAGGTTACCTTAGGGTGCACATCCCACTAACCTAAGGTATCTAATGACTCTGACAGTTCATCCATAAAGATAATTATCAATAGTTTTCCTGACACACTCGGTGGGACAGTTCAAAGCACCTTACTACTTCATGTCATCAAGTTGGTGTGTTCTTGGTGAGATTCAGCCTTTAGAGGCACATGTGAAGCACATTTGGAAACTATATTTTGTCCAAACGGCTCATTCTAAATAATTTTCATACCCTTCTTCCATTCATTTTTCATTCATCTTTCTTTCCATGTCTCTCATTTTCCTCATTCTATGAAGTTGTTCAAACATGACTTCATTCCCACAGTGGAATTCATAGTTTCAGCAATACCATCATCCTCTAATTATCTTCACAAATTCTCCAAATCAACATTATAACCATATTCAAAGCCATTATGCTTACCCATATGAGAAATGCAAAAACCAAGTTGTCTACGGAACCTATCAAGGACATGGGTATGCATATGATGACTATGATCAAATAGAATATGTTGGCCTACTAGAGAAGATCCAAAGAATGGAGGCAAGCATGATTCAATCTCGGGCTACAACATAAATGAAGGCATTCAAAATAGGATACATGGCCCTGTGTCCATGGGAAGGTCTCATTCCTAGACATTATAGCCCGTGGGAGAAGCTTGATTTCTTGGAATAAATAATGCCCCCACTTATACAATGGATTGATGGTATTAAAACATATGAGCAAAGTGTGAGACAACCTTGTCAATGGGTAAGTCAATCACTGACTCTTTGTGCATATTTCCCCCTTCCCAAGTTATATCATGTCATACTGCTCCAAATGTTGAGTTCCCTTCTCCATCTCCTAGCCTTTCATCCCACTTCAATTATTTTGTCCCTTTTTCCTTCAAAAAATTCATCCCATCAATATGAATAAGAATCGACTCCAAATCCAAAATAAGAGGGGTGAATAGGGATGAGTGATTCTAATTCAAAGGATTTAAAACATGAATCGGGTGCACTAGAGATTATAGATCTCTCTCTCTCTCATTCATTCTCTCCAGAAACTAGAGTTTTTGGAAGAGTTTGATCTCATGAGTTTCATGTTTAAAGATGAAGCTATACATGATGAAAAATTTGCAGACTCAAAGACCATCATGCAAGATGGAGATACCTTGGCACAGCAGGAAGATGATGAGCTTGGTTGCTTATCTAACTTGGAGGAATGTCTTGATAAAGAAGAGCCCACTGAAATCACAACCTTTTTGGATCCATCATTAATTACCCAATAAGAACAACCTACTGCTCATGATAGTCCCCATGAGAATCTACAAGTATCCCTTCTTCGTACCCGACCTCCCAAGGTCGTGCCGAGACAGCTGGTGGAAATGAAATATATGTGGGTATAGAAAAACTAGTTGGGCAATCTTATATCCTCAACACACAATAATGGGATCTGTGAGTCTAAGGCAAAGAAAGCTCTCCTAACCTGAATTGGTGTAATGGATCATTCAGATATAATAGCTGCTCGGAGGCTCCAATCAATGTCAAGCTCTACCGAGATCCTATCTATTGGCTGTTGGATGCATGGAAAGTGACATGTAGGTGCTTCGTGTATATTTCCAGACAAGGTCATGAAAATGGTAGTGGATTTATAGGAAACTATGGGTAGGTTTTCTGGTCTAACCCAGAAAATATTAGCTTGATTGGCTTCTGTGTTTAATGCGGAAAATTGTACTATGATATCCGGCGGGAGTGGCGAGGATCTAAATACCAGCGTACGTAAACTGGTGTCAATGTTTAACTGATTAGCAGGCCCGTTGGGTTGTGGGACCTGGGGATCACAACCATGAGTTCGTGGTTGTTGTGGACCTATTATGGTCATGTGAAGAATCAATCTCTTCTTCCAAACTATCCAATAGTCATAAGCTTTTTCAGCTTCTATGTTTAATACTAGGAGTTGTGCAATCTTCTCAGAATACCTTACGGGTGTTCTGGCAACTTGTATACGTAAACCTGTGTCTATGTCAATGAGAAGGTCTCCTGCGTTTGGCTGTGGAACTAATGGATCACAACCAAATATTTGTTCTCTTTCAGGTTCTTGTATGGTCATGCGAATATCCTATCAAGGCAATCTATAGTTGGGTTGACTTGACCAGAATGCGTATGCTTTGTCGTCTTCAATATTCAATTCTCTCAATTGTTCACTAACTGCTTGTGGGTTTATTGTCATTTGAAAGACGTGAATTCTAAGACCTTGATCTATATCCATTAATGTTGTGAAGAGATTTGGTTGAGGTACTACCGGTTTGAATACGTAATCCCTGGGCTCTCTGGGTCCCGTAATTGTCATGCAAGAGATAATCAGACTTTAACTTAAATAAGTAAACTAATTATGAAAATAAATCTACACTATGCTTATATTCTTTTTTTTTGTATTTTCAAGGATGTGAATTTGAACGAAATTTAAAGAGCAACTATTCTAATATATTTAGATAACGAACAATTAATCTAATAACAGAATTAAAACAAGCAAGTTAGCCTGATGTAGCTATTTGCCTGTGCACTTGTGAATTTATCCTAAATATTAAATAACTAACTAATTTAACTGAAAGACCTTCAATCTTACCTCAGAAGTGAGGAATAAATCACAGCTTCTCAGAAGCTATCATTCCCCACAGCTTCCCTGGTAATACTGAAAGCAAGCTTAACTGAAATAAAATGATTTGCTATTCTATTTGATATATTGTAACTACAACTTCGACAATTCAAACCTGGAGTTTACAGAACAACGGAAAATCCAGTTGTGTCGTGACTTGTCCCCTCAGTGTGATCTCTTTGTTCCTTCGTGTTCTCATGAATCCAGAAAAGTGGGAATGTGATAGTGGCAGCAGGAGGAGATACTCAAACAGTGGCAGCTTGGATGTAAACCGAACAGAATGCAAGTAGGAGAGGGATAGTGCAAGAGAACAGAGCTTGACTATTCAATTCCTAGCAGGATTGTTACAGGGATATGTAAAATACAAGCATATTTCTTGTGACAAAACGAAATCTATAAGACTTATCAAATGAACTTTAATCTAAAACTGAAACTATCTTACCTATAACTTCTAGGATAGAATCAAATTCAAGTATGAAGATCATGATCTAAACCAGAAAACTGTGGAGCCTTGAACTGAGAGGCTGAAATTTTGCAAAATCTAAACCTATTGAAACTTATGGAAGAACTTTCAAAACACACTGAATAATAAACCATAGAAGGTGAGGGGCCATTTGCTTGTAAACAAGCTTGGTATTTATAGCATTTGGATTTACCAGAGGGTAAGTTTGAATTGAACTCTTCTATTATAAACAAAGAGAAATTACTATTTACCAAGTGGCTAAAACATAAATGCAAGCAAGAGTGGTTGAGAAATGCGAGCGCCACTTGATTTTTTATGTTGACGAAAGCATCGGAAAGTTCTGGAAAATGTGCACAGGACCACCGCCCTGCGTAAAGGCAGTGGTTTCAGGACCGCCGCCCTGTCCTGGGTGGCGGTCACAGGACCACCACCCAGGAAGGGCGGCGGTCCTGAAACTAATGGTAGAAATGCAAGGAAAAGGGGGACAGGGTTTAGAATGAAGCATGCAAAGGTTGGATAAGGTATTTTAGGATGCAAATGTATACTTGGTGAGCTTTCTGGATTCCAAACACCTTGCGAAGAGATCTGAATCATCATTGGGGTTTCTGTAACCTCTTTCCGGCAGTACAATACCTACAATTTTGGGTACATACATATTGCCCCTTCGGAGAAGCATTTTAGCCATGAAGGGGCATAAAACGGTGGGTCCGAGTATGGTGGTCCCGAAATGGGGAGTTAGAAGCTATACCTGACATACCCGTGTGTCACAATGTCGCCATCCAGATTCCCGCTATCTACAAAATGAAAAGAGGACTCAAGTGCAAATAGATAAAGAAATCAAAAAATAAATACTAAATTAAAATGAAACGAGGACTTACCATTTGCGCGGGGATAAGAACTTACCTCCGTCGGTGCTCCAACTCTGTGAGAGAACATTCAAAACAAGGTTAGATATATATATATATATATAAATGAGCTCATTTTCCTATTCATTTGCGTGTTGATTTGGTAATTTTTGAGCTCTGGGACCCACAGTAACCATTTTCAATGAGAGTATAGTCAAAACGTTCGTTGTGAGATCGTGATCATGCCTCTGAGAGCAGGACATCGACCTGCAAAGTCTCAGGTTAGTTTTTCTCAATTCATTGTTTTTAAACCTAAAATATAAAAATGTTGAAATCTTTGTCTTGGGGGGGTTATTTTCAAAAATCTTAGTGTTAAATGAGTCTCTAGGGGGGCGCCCATAGGGTAGGCTTTTATTTCAGTCAAAATGGTGTATTTTACCATTTTTAGGCATTTTTAGGACTTCATAGGCGTACATGAATCGGCACAGGACCACCGCCCTGCACAGAGTAGCGGTCATGGGACCGCCGCCCTGTGATGGCGGTGGTTGTAGGACCGCCACCCTTTTATGGTGGCGGTCACGGAACCGCCACTCTGCACAGGGTGGACGGTTCTAGACAGAAAGTGAAAACAGATGCCTTAGTTAAATATTTTTGCATTTTTGACATTTTTCCATGTTTTTGATGAGCTTATCTATTGGACTATGTTGCTAACTTTCTCTTTTTCTATGTTTTGGGTGGATGCAGAAGGAGGAGTATATTAGATGGAGCAGAGAGAGGGAGTGTGATTGGCTCCCAGTAGTGTTGGACACGTTGACCCAGGCAGAGAGAGACACTTTGCAGAGGGCCGGTATTTTGAGGATTTCACAGGTTCCTCATGTTGCTCCTACTAGTCACATATTGTGTGACTTGTTCTCATACTGGGATGCGGACCGGAATACTTTCCGGTTTCCAGGTGTTAGGGGTGAGTGGACTATCACCCTGGAGGACGTCTATCACATACTGGGGGTTCCGATTCTTGGGAGGTGGTTGTCTCTTAAGACAATAGGATCCAGGTCTCAGATGGTTCAGTGGGCTACCTATATGGGAGATGTTGTTGTCTCCTTTGGCTCGAAGAAGGGGGTGAAGGTTCGATCCATTGCTGCTTCTTCTATCCCTATCATCCGTAAGGCTATTATGGGTATCTTGGCCTCACGGTTGATTGGGGATAAGGGAGGAGATACTCTCTTATACTGTTGGGCTCCTATTATTGCACAGATTGAGGCCCATGGCCATACTTATGCTTGGGGAGCAGACATTCTTGGGACCACATACCATGACTTATACAGGGTGGTTCAGGTTACAGGGGCAGTCCTTGAGTCATCCCACTCTAGTTATGAGTTGGGTGTATGAGCGCATCGTCCCCTATGGAAGGGGTGTACTAGTAGAGGATCTGGGGGCTATTAGAGCAGCGAGGTGGATGGGGATGACAGTACTCAGGGTGCCACATCAGCTAGTGGCTTCATTGACTACTGCAGATATGGAGGCCACTCCTTATGAGGCCATGGCGGGAGTATGGGGAGAGGAGACACTTACATTGATTGCCTGCTCTACTACAGGTCAGTTGGTAGACAGGATAGAGAGGGTGGAGGTCCACCCATTTGATCGAGTCCCTCAGCAGTTTGGCCTCCCCTACGTTGATATGCTTCCTCTAGTGGGGCCAGTATACAGGACTATTCGTGAGGCCCGGGGAGGCCCTAGAGGAGATCGGGGTTGGACCACGGTTACTCCTGGAGTTCCTATCATGGTTAGGTGGGTGGTTTGGGCCCGAGGGGTAGCCAATGCTCCTCGAGCACCTTTACTTCAGATCAGAGCTGCTCCTACTTTCAGTGGGGGGAGGATGAGCCTGTTGATGTGGACTCAGACTCTGAGGAGTTCACAGGAGGGGAGACAGAGGAGGAGATGATGGGAGGTGAGACCGGTGGGATGGCTGAGGAGGATGACAGTGATTCTGAGTGGCATGACACTCAGGATATCTTGAGGGCCGAGAGGGAGGAGGTGAGTGCAGAGAAGGTGACCTTGATTTCAGAGGAGTTTCCTTCTCAGGACATTGGGGGAGATGATGAGTCCGTGGTAGGACGTCATTTCTTTCCTGATTTGGGGGAGGTTCCGTAGTCGGCAGCAGCGTCAGTAGCAGGTGCAGATCCTAGAGACCCTACCTGGATGCCTAGAGATCCGAGTGAGTTACTACTCTTTTCTCGACCTTGTTAGCTAGAAATGTTTAGTTGATATTTCCTTTTTGTTGTTTCATTTGTTTTTTACTTTGTTTTTGGTGATTTTCTAACTTGTTATTTCTCTTTTTATTTGCAGTGACTACTGAGGGATGGTGGGATTTGATTCACCTGAGTGTGTGTGGACACCCTGTTGCTCCCCTCAGAGAGTACTCAAGGCTGAGCTTACTGAGGACGTTGGAGAGCCTTCAGTAGCTGGTAGACATACTGATGTGTTTTCCCCTGTCTGGAAGGTGGAAAAGTTAGTGACCTCCCTTCATGCTGAGGTAGTTGGATATAGGACTACTGAGCATCTGATGAGGTGGAGTCATTCTCGTAGTGAGACCACAGCCAGTGGCCATGATCATGAGCACTCAGTTCATTCAGAGCGTCATCGTAGCAGGAGTCCTAGACGTGATCGTGCACCCTCTGAGGGATCCCACAGGGATTGAGAGGCCATTTGGTCTTTTTGTAGTGATTTTGCTGGATGTTTATATGAGTTGTTTTTTGTATTTTTTGGGCTCATTGAGCATTTTGACCATGCCTAGTGCATGATGGCATTGTATGTAAAAGACGATTCTTATATATATATATATATATATATATATATATATATATATATATCTTTTTGGATCTAGATCTTCTTTGTATCTAGAGTTTTTGTGGTTTGTTTCCCATGTGTACACTAGATGTTTTTAGAATCTTTGTTTTTATATGCTTTTCAGAATGTATGCAATGGATGACAAGTGATAACAAGTGTTGAATAGAATGTTTCTCTTTTATTTGTTTTTGTAATGCTGATATGTGATGATGCAAACATATTGTAGTACTGAACTTTTGGCTTCTTTGGGAAATGTTCGTTGCTTCTTTTTGTTTTGGAAAAACGTGATGAATATGTAGTGATAATGAGATGAACTTGCCCCATTCCTAACTCCATGCAACTAGTAAGATGCGAGGGCTCAACACCAAGAGTTGGGAAGGGTGCAAATTGTATGAGTTTGACTGAATGGAAATGATGAGAGAAAGACAAGGTATTGAAAGAAATCAAATTTAGACCTGTGTACTTACTCTTACTCGAAACTACTACATAGTTCAGAATGCAACTTACTTTCCAGTTTATCTAGACTTAGATCCATGGATGGCAATTTGGTTGACAAAATCTGGTTTTGAGGATTTGATCTCTTTGGAATTTGGATACTTAATTTCACTTAATACACTTTGCTTTGCATTTTTAAAATACTAAGATTCATTAATTTGTGTGAATGGACCCCCTACGCCCTGCCCCATGCTACTAGTAAGAAGTATGGGCTTGTCACCGAAGGCAGGACATAGGCGAGTAAGGGCACTTCTTTCCTTTCTCAACCTCGCACCACTAGTAAGAGATGTGGGCTCATCACCAAAGGTTGGTGGGGCAAAGAAGTGTGTAAAATAAAATATTCTATGTTTGTTTAGTATTTTTTATTCTATTTGGTTTTGACATTTCTGATTTGTGATTTTGGAGTATCCTTGTTTCAAAGAGATGTAAGAGGGATAGATGTGACACCAAGAAGCTTCTAGAACAGACCATAGGTAAGAACAACTTAACCTAGTAGAAGAAATGAGTATGACCAAGTATGCAGGCCTTGGTATGGTTTTTGTCAAGACTTTGTCTGTCGAATTGATGAAATGATTTTGAAACCATTTGATGATATTATGAAAATTGAAGAGATATGATTTGAATGCTTTTGCCAATATTTTCAGAAGCTTGTAATAACTTGCTTAAGAATAAGTTCCTTGACCACAAAATTTACGAAATGAGTGAACAAAATGAAACAACTGAGTGACTAATGCAATGTAGGTAGATATAATATACAAATGGTGGTGTTGATGATTTATGCGTAAAACCATTTAAGATGCAAGGAATTGACAGTTTCATTGAATTCCTCACCTTCTAGTGTACACAAGAGATACACACCATTTCTGTAGTCTTTCATGACTCGGTATGGGCCCAACCACTTGGGCCGGAATTTCCTTCCTTCGCCGGTTTTCTTATCAATCTGGTTGTCTAGTCTTAGAACTAGATCTCCCTCGTATATTTCTCGTTCGTAGACCTTTTTGTTATATTTCCGGCACATCCAGTCAGCATAGGCTCTGTGCCATTGTTCAGCATTTAACCTGGCCTCATCAAGGCTTTCTAGTTGAGAGAGGCATGCCTCTCTATAGGCTTCTTCTCCCAAAATCCCTTGTAATGAGATGCAGAGACTGGGTATTTCGACCTCAAGCGGGAGAACTGCTTCTACCCCGAATACTAATGAGAAAGGGGTTGCCCCTGTTGGTGTTCTTATTGAGGTTCGATGGGCCCACAAGGCCGGGTATAATTTTAAATGCCAATCCCATTTTTTCTCCTTAACTATTTTGAGGAGAATGGATTTTAATGTTTTGTTTGTTGCCTCAGCCTGTCCATTGGCTTGGGGGTAATAAAGAGAGGTCGTGTGATGGTTTATCTTGAATTTGCTGCATAACTCACGGACCTCATCATTTTTGAAGGATGTGCCATTGTCTGAGATAATGACTTATGGGACACTGTACCTACAAATGATTTGATTCAGGATGAACTTAGCGATTACAGAACCTGGTACGGTGGTGAGAGGCATGGCCTCTACCCATTTAGTAAAATATTTTGTGGCTATGATTATAAAGTTGTGGCCATCTGTTGATGAGGGAGAGAATTTCCCTATCAAATCTAGGCCCCACGTGGAAAAGGGCCATGGGGTTGTGATTGGTTGTAGAGCCTATGTGCTGGCATGTGAATCTCGTGGGAGAACTCTTGACATTTATGACACTTGCGCACAAACTCTACTGCGTCATGTTCCAGAGTGGGCCAAAAATAGCCCATCTGATGTATTTTGTGAGTAGTGGCGTGGCCACCAAAGTGGCCTCCACATATCCCACTATGGGATTCATAAAGAATCTTTTCAGATTCTTTTGTGTCAACACATCTTAAAAGCATTCCGTCGAAGGCTTTATGATAGAGCACCTGTTCTAAAATAAAGTATTTAGCAGCAATAATGCGTAACTGCCTTCTTTGTTGTGATGTGGCCCCTTCCAGGTATGTGTGGTCCATGATGAAATTGATGATGTCAGTGTACCAAGGACATATAGAGATGGGGGGCTGGTTTTGACAAAATATATGCACTCATCGGGAAAGTCTAGATCTACCAGATCACCTCCATCTAATGGATTGTCAGCTAACTAGTCTGCAATGATTTGTCCCTTAACAGACTTTTGGTTTACAAATGTTAGTTCAAACTCACCCATCAAGGTTATGAAACATCCAACCTTTTTAGATAAAGACCCTTGCATGAGGAATGTCCGTAAGTGATCTATCTTTACAATGACCCTTGTTTCTTGATTCAACATGTAATGTCTTAAACGTTTTGTTGTAAAGACTATGGCAAGGCATTCTCTTTCTACCTGTGTGTAACATGTTTCATAATCAAGCAACGTCCGGCTAATGAAATAAACTGCACATTCCCATTTATCATTATCTTCCTGAGCCAACATGCAGGCTAGTGAGACATTAGTAGCTCGTGAATACAAGATCAAAGGATGATCTGGTCTAGGAGGCATTAGCGTGGGAGGAGACAACAAGAAGTGTTTAACTGCTTTGAAGGCCTCGTTACATTCTTCCATCCAATCAATGCTATAATCCTTCTTTAATAAATTGTTGATTGGATGAACAACAAAACTTAAGTCAGGGATGAACCTTCGAATTGCACTGAGTTTCCCAAGAAATGATCTGATACCAGACTTGTCTGATGGTGGAATCATTTCAAGAACAGCCCGGATTTTGGCTGGATCGACATCAATCCCTCATGACGATATAATGTAGCCCAGAAGCTTGCCTCCTGTCATGCCAAATATGCATTTCTCTGGATTCAATGTGACGCCATATTCGATCAATCATGAGAGAATGATACAGAGTACTTCTGGGTGATCACAGCACTTCTTGGCCTTGGCCAACAAGTCATCTACGTAGGATTCCACAATCTTATGAATAAGGTCATGGAATATGTATGTCATTTCCCATTGGTATGTAGCACCAACATTCTTAAGACCGAATGGCATGACAATGTAACAATAAGTTCCCCAAGGAGTTATAAACGTAGTCTTGGCTTGATCCTGTTCAGATATTTTGATTTGATTATATCCTGAGAACCCATCCATGAGAGACAAAAGCTCAAATCCAGTTGTTGTGTCAACAATGACGTCGATGGATGGTAATGGGAAGTCATCTTTGGGGAAAGCTTTATTAATGTCTCGGAAGTCTATGCAAATGTGTATCTTCCCATTCTTTTTTAGAACAAGGGATGATATTAGATACCCATTGTGAATAGTTGACTGGTTTGATGAATCCCACTTGGAGAAGCTTCATTACTTCTTCTTTCACCATGAGAGCCACTTTTGGTTTCATTGGTCTTGAATTTTTCTTAATTGGCTTTGCATCTGGTTTGGTGACAAGATTGTGTACCGCGATATGTGGTGCAATTCCCGTCATTTCTTTGTAATTAAATGTGAAAGCCTTTTGATGTTCCTTGAGGATCTGGGTGTGTATTTCTACCTCCTCTGGAGTTAATGAGGATCCCAACTTCAAGATCTTAGGTTCTTCCTCCATTCCAATATTTATGTCAATCGTTCCTTCGATTAAGGAAGTGTTGCCTTCTTCAAATTCAGGTGGGGCCGGAGGTAGTTCCAAACCTTCTCCATTCTCTACCTCGTAGATATTGAGATTATTTTGCGGGGGAGATTCTATCATGGGATTTCCAAAATAGGAAGAGGAATGTGGGATTAGGGAAAAATCCTACTATGTGATGAGCGAGATGTAATTCCGCATAGGCATTTAGATATCCAAGAGTGACCCTATCACTGTCAAAGTGATCTAGGATAGAAAACTCATTCTCAGCTTCTATATGTGTCAAGATCGGGTTTGTTGGTATTTTACGCACCAATGGTTTAGTACGAAGTGATACCATGAAACTTGTATTTTCCAACTCACTGCTTGGAGTGAAATGGGAAGCTGAGGTTGCTATTGAATCAGTGAGAAGGTTTTGTTCTTGTGGGATTGCTTCGATTGATATGAAGTTGAATCCCTTGGTTAGATCTAATACCGCCATTTTATAGAGTTGTAAGTGTTCAGCTCTAGTTTCATATACCTCAGATACTTGGTTTGCAACTAATTGTGAGTCTCCTAGCACTCTAATGTTATCAACACCCATCCTTTTAGCTATGATAAGGCCAAGGAGAAGGGCTTTGTATTCAGCCCCGTTGTTCGTACATTCAAAGTTTAACTTAAAGGAAAAAGGTAGGATCTTTCCCTCAGGAGAAGTAAAGATCACACCTACCCCAGCTCTGAAATGACATCTAGCTCCATCGAAGTGGAGAGTCCAATATTTTCTCAGAAAAATGGATGTTGGGACATTCTTCATGTCTACTTCTTTTTCCTCGGTTACTTCTACCATACAAACTTCATCTGCTGGAAGGGAGCCAATTCCTAGGGTGTATCCCATACCCATGGAATCAAATGGTAGGAGAATAGGTAGATATTTCTCTAGTAACTCAACAATTTTTGTGGTAGTTCCTAATGATACTGTCTCTATGACGTTAGTCTCATTTTTGAGTGTCAGAATGCCTTCGACTAGATTCGTAATTTCTAATTCTGTTGTAGGTATCAACTTTTCTTCTGGTTTTGAATTGATTGGTTTGTTAAGTTGATTTGTTGGGAGTTCAAACTCAGAGTGAACACCTGGTCTCTTCTTCAAATCTGCTAGGTGTATATCGAATGGTTTTGGGTCACCTTGTGCCACAAATATTTTCCCTAGGTGTAAAAATCTTATTTCCTGGAATAACGTGGAAGGGATTGCCTTCATGCGATGTATCCATGGTCGACCGAGAATCATATTATAGTTGGTTTCCCGATCTATAATATAAAATTTGGTGAGGACTATCTTGGGTCCTAAGGTGACTGGTAACACTATAGTCCCAATTGAAGTGGCCTTGAGGCTATCATAACCTCTTAGCGTATTTCGTGTTGTGGAACAATTTGTTTCTCCATATCCTAGCTTTTGAAGAAAAGTGAAGGGGACTATGTTAATTGCTGCCCCATCATCAATCATTTGCGCTTAACATAATTATTGTAAACCCATACCTGTAAATGCAAGGCTGGGTCACCTCTACGTGTAATTTCAGTGTCTGTTGGCATTTTTCTTATATCAAATATAAACTCAGTATCCCTATCTGGCTGCCCTGGAGGGTAGACGTCAAAGTCTACATGGTTTACTTGCGTTTCAGGAGGAGGAGTGATGTTAATTAGATGACCAAGACCTAATGCTTCTAAGAGAGCAGCCCTATGGGTGGGAGAGTTCTTTCAACAAATCCAAGAAGGAAATGTGAGAGAAGGTTTTTGTTAGGTCATTAATTAGATCGTAAGCACCTATGGGTTTTACCAATGTTTGTTGAATGTTGTCTGGTTCTAATGGGTAGGTTGGAACTGGTTGAGAAGAATAATCTCATGTTCTTGTTATGGTTTCTACGTGTAGCTCGGTATCTAACTCTACCAGACCAACTATCTTGGTTTGTGGTCGAGTTCCTAATTGGGGTGCGACCGGTGGATTTAATGAAGTTGAGGCTTCATGATCGTTATTTCCTATCATAACACCCTTGTTCATCCCATTTGGATCTAACCTGTTATTGTTAGAGTGATTTGGGAGAGGATCGTTAAAAATCTTGAGGGGTGCATTTTGAGGGGAAACTACTCCCGTATAAGTGTTTGGCGTGGGTAATGCAGAATTTGCTAAAAACATATCTATAAAGAGTTGTCTTTGGTCTTCTGGAAAATGTTGCATGAATTTATTGTAGTCGTGGAAAGTCCTAGTATCATGGCCTTGAATTTTGTGGAAACCACAATACAAGTTGGGATTATAGTTTCGAGGTTGTTGGTTTGAAACCTGTTGTGGTCCAAAACTCTGATTAGGTTGCTGGTTGTTAGAGTTAAAATTTTGAGGTTGTTGCCTTTGGTTTTGATTCTGATATCCAGTTGGGTTTTGGATTGGACCTTGTGTCTAGATTTTCCATTGTTGTTGTTGTTGTCGTGATGGATGATTAAAATCCACCGCGTTGATTGTTGGAGTGAAGTTATTATTTCACTGATTGTTAATGGGTGGTGAAATGTTCATGATGTTTTCCCTTTTAACCTGGTCTGTGACTCCATCTGTTGTAACCCACAGTTTTTGTTAAGGATCTTGGGTCCTTGATTGGTATTCCTGACATTAGGATAAGTCGTAGTGTTTTGATTGGGAGTGATTAATTTCCCTGTTTGTTCCATATGTCTTACGACCGCTGTCTATTGCCGCTTGATCGATTCAGAGGGCACTCTTGAGTACTTCATCATAAGTCCTTAGTGGGAACTTCTGGACTTCTTCCTTTATCTCTCTATTGAGAGAATGAAGGAATAAGTCACATAGTTCCATCTGATCCATGTTTGGAGCACTTGCTGATGAGTAGAGGACTGTACGCCATCTTTGAATAAAATGGGCAGCAGATTCATTGTGTTCTTGTTTAATATGTAAGAATTCCCTGATCCCTGTTCTTAACAATTTGTTCATATCAAAAGCTTTGATAAATTCTGACACAAGTTGTTTGAATGAGTGTATCGAGGCCTCAGGTATTCTATAATACCAATCAAGGGCAATACCCTCTAAGGTTTTAGGGAATATCTTAGCAACAACCGCATCCCAAGGGAGCAATTCTCGAATGGTCATGGCATAGGCCTTGATATGTGCATTTGGATCTCCCTCCCCTTTGTATTTAGGCAAATCGGGAAGAGGTCTTGGAAGCATGATGCTTCGTATGGTGAAATCTAGAGGTTCTTTCAAATATTCTGAGTAAGTTCCTACCGCATAGGTTTCGACCATTGATGGTGCCTGCTGAGGGGGTGGAGGTGGAATGGGTTGTTGATATGGCATAGCATATGTATTTGCAGGGACATAAGGAAATCCTGATGTGGTTGAGAAAACATCCTGGGAGAGGAGAACATGTCTCCCTGTGGTGATTTTGAATAAATGTTTAAGTAGGGAGGAGCATTGCTTCTGATATGGGTTGTTTGGTACTAAACCTGGGAGGTATCATACTTTCAACTGGAGCAGCATTTGAAAATGTGGTTCTAGTTGGTGTTTGTTGTGGGTAGTTATACGAATGTTGAGGAGGCATGCCTAACGTGCCTGTTCCTATGAGGAGGTCAACTTGGCTGGGATGATGCGGAGGGTTGGAAGTTCCTGCTTTCCCAAAATGTGAATTTTGATTTGCTTGAGCAAGTTCTAGTCCTCTAACCTTCTCAACCAAAGTTGAGATGACCTCAATTGGTGATGACATAGTGTTTTTCCTTAATGGTTGTTGTTGTATACCTTGAGGTTGTAGAGGCATATGGTACCCTACTATGAATTGATCATTACTCTTCCCAAGCTTCACCAAGAGTATTTTCCATAGGTGGAGGAATGGGGGTGTTTTCTTGAAGCAGGGTATCGGGTTGTGTTTGCAAACTTCCTATAGGTGGGTACATGTTTTGGAAGTATTGTTCACTTCTAGCGTAGTGCGCTAAGTACTCCTCATCCAACAATGGGAGTGGATCTGACTGCCTACTGATTTGTGGTCTAAATAAAACCTGAGGAGATGAAATGGATTCTCCAGTAAACATCATATTGTTAGAGCCTGAGGGCTCTGGTTGTTGTGTTTGTGTGAGCTGATCCAACTCCTCAATTTCGGAATGAAGAACTAGAGCTAGTTCTTTGAGGAGGAGTTTGTGATGACAAGTAGTTGCTTGAATAGTTGTCAGCCCATGCAGAAAGTGAGGGTGACGGTTGTCTATTTGTTTGACCATAATATGCTTCGAGACCTGAGAGAGGTCTACCATATGCATCGTATCCCGACATATTCGGGGGTATATAAATACCCACAGAATAATGGGAAGGAGCGAAGATGGATGAAAGAAATGAAAATGAAAAGGGAACAGTTATTTCATTTCACGTTCGGGTTCACCAATTTTGTATGATAGAAAAGTGACATGCGAGCATGAGAATCTACAAGTAGCCCTTCTTCGTACCCGACCTCCCGAGGTCGTGCCAAGACAGCCGGTGGAAATGAAATATATGTGGGTATAGAAAAACTAGTTGGGAAATCTTATATCCTCAACACGCAATAATGGGATCTGCGAGTCTAAGGCAAAGAAAGCTCTCCTAACCTGAATTGGTGTAATGGATCATTCAGATATAATAGCTGCTCGGAGGCTCCAATCAATGTCGAGCTCTACCGAGATCCTATCTATTGGTTGTTGGATGCGTGGAAAGTGACTGTAGGTGCTTCGTGTATATTTCCAGACAAGGTCATGAAAAATGGTAGTGGATTTATAGGAAACTATGGGTGGTTTTCTGGTCTAACCCAGAAAATATTAGCTTGATTGGCTTCTATGTTTAATGTGGAAAATTGTGTTATGATATCCGGCGGGAGTGGTGAGGATCTAAATACCAGCGTACGTAAACTGGTGTCAATGTTTAACTGATTAGCAGGCCCATTGGGTTGTGGGACCTGGGGATCACAACCATGAGTTTCGTGGTTGTTGTGGACCTGTTATGGTCATGTGAAGAATCAATCTCTTCTTCTGACTATCCAATAGTCATAAGCTTTTTCAGCTTCTATGTTTAATACTAGGAGTTGTGCAATCTTCTCAGAATACCTTACGGGTGTTCTGGCAACTTGTATACGTAAACCTGTGTCTATGTCAATGAGAAGGTCTCCTACGTTTGGCTGTGGAACTAATGGATCACAACCAAATATTTTCTCTCTTTCGGGTTCTTGTATGGTCATGTGGATATCCTATCAAGGCAATCTATAGTTGGGTTGACTTGACCAGAATGTGTATGCTTTGTCATCTTCAATATTCAATTCTCTCAATTGTTCACTAACTGCTTGTGGGTTTATTGTCATTTGAAAGACGTGAATTCTAAGACCTTGATCTATATCTGTTAATGTTGTGAAGAGATTTGGCTGAGGTACTACCGGTTCGAATACGTAATCCCTGGGCTCTCTGGGTCCCGTAATTGTCATGCAAGAGATAATCAAACTTTAACTTAAATAAGTAAACTAATTATGAAAATAAATCTACACTATGCTTATATTCCTTTTTTTTGTATTTTCAAGGATGTGAATTTGAACGAAATTTAAAGAGCAACTATTCTAATATATTCAGATAACGAACAATTAATCTAATAACAGAATTAAAACAAGCAAGTTAGCCTGATGTAGCTATTTTCCTGTGCACTTGTGAATTTATCCTAAATATTAAATAACTAACTAATTTAACTGAAAGACCTTCAATCTTACCTCAGAAGTGAGGAATAAATCACAGCTTCTCAGAAGCTATCATTCCCCACAGCTTCCCTGGTAATACTGAAAGCAAGCTTAACTGAAATAAAATGATTTACTATTCTATTTGATATATTGTAACTACAACTTTGACAATTCAAACCTGGAGTTTACATAACAATGGAAAATCCAGTTGTATCGTGACTTGTCCCCTCAGTGTGATCTCTTCGTTCCTTTGTGTTCTCGTGAATCCAGAAAAGTGGGAATGTGACAGTGGCAGTAGGAGGAGAGATGCTCAAACAGTGGCAGCTTGGATGTAAGCTGAATAGAATGCAAGTAGGAGAGGGATAGTGCAAGAGAACAGAGCTTGACTATTCAATTCCTAGCGGGATTGTTACAGGGATACAATACAAGCATACCAAAATCTATAAGACTTATACTTCCTGTGACAAAAAACAACCTACAACTCTATATTATTGAAATTTAATCTAGAATCAAGACTATCTTATGCTAATGGACATGATCTAGGATAAAAATGGAGCAAACTGAAAGTATGGATCAAGTGATCCTTGAGAAAGGAAGAAAGGATCCTTGAAAGCTTTTCATGCAAAATCTAAACCTATTGAAACTTATTGAAGAACTTTCAAAACACACTGAATAATAATTCATAGAAGGTGAGGGGCCATTTGCTTGTAAACAAGCTTGGTATTTATAGCATTTGGATTTACCAGAGGGTAAGTTTGAATTGAACTCTTCTATTATAAACAAAGAGAAATTACTATTTACCAGGTGGCTAAAACATAAATGCAAGCAAGAGTGGTTGAGAAATGCGAGCGCCACTTGATTTTTTATGTTGACGAAAGCGTCGGAAAGTTCTGGAAAACATGCACATGACCGCCACCCTATACAGGGTGGTGGTTTCAGGACCACCGCCCTGTCCTGGGTGGCGGTCCTAAAACTAATGACCAAAATGCAAGGAAAAGAGGGGGACAGGGTTTAGAATGAAGCATGCAAAGGTTAGATAAGGTATTTTAGGATGCAAATGTATACTTGGAAAGCTTTCTGGATTCCAAACACCTTGCGAAGAGATCTGAATCATCATTGGGGTTTCTGTAACCTCTTTCCGGCAGTACAGTACCTACAATTTTGGTTTACATTAATGATGTGGTTTGTGTGCTTGTGTAAGGAAGTGGAAGTTATTTCTCTTTTGCAGGTTACAAGCACCTTTGTTTAGCTCATAGTACTAATATCTGGTGATCAAAAGTGTAATAACTAGGAGTAGATTTTCTTGTGACACATAGAGAAGTGCATATTCCAAGACTTTGCATGTAATTACTAGCACCAAGGAGAAATCATTAGCATCTAATCTCTGTTACTACATTCCATAGTTTTCATCCATATTGCTCCGATAACTTCAATGTTAACAGGCCTTCTCACCACTTTTAGCAGGGATATCCACAGTTGCACTTCAACAGATTGCGCAAAAATCAGATCAAACAAATTCAGAGCTACCTAAAATCAACTTTCAGGAGGGAACCTTGTCATGATTCTCTCCAGAATCTTATTTTTCTTTTTTCATCTATTGTATTTGCAACATTTATACATGCATTCCAAATCAAACATAGTGACTCTATAATTCAATATTAAAATCGCATTTGAGTGAGACCCAACACTGTCAAAACCAACCTTCTACTCTCACAAGGAAATTTCTAAAGTATCCTTAAACATGAGTTGAAAACTGTAATGGATCCCTTAGCAGCTACTGATGAAAGCAGCGGCACTTCATGAACTCCAGAGTTCATCTTGTTGAAAATCCGCTAAGAATGTAGATCTCCATGCCCATTCACTAGATACATATAGAAGGTTCGCTCCATCTAGCTAAGATTAACCCTCCCACCTATAATACTGCTTCCATTCCTATTTCCATCATAACCTCCCTCCTCTACTGCTTCCACTTACTTCTATTTCTCCCATGTCTATTCCTACTCCTAATATACCCTGTTCAGGATCTACAGAAAAATTTATCACACTCAGTCAAGTCTCTGGCAATTCTGGAAACCAAGACTTAGCTTCAAATTATGGTCAGATATCTACAAGCTCAAATACAGTCAGCTTGACAGACAAAATATTTTGTGTTCCTCGTGGAAGGTGTCGTGTGATTATTCCTCGACGCAATTCCAACACATCTATTTTCTCTAAAAAATTTCATAACTCCCATCGGGACTTCCTCGTAAACTTTTTCACCCCTAAGATGCCTACCTTCATTGGCCATGGTGACCCTCAAGTTACATCTACAAATATTTTCATGTGGCATGTACTCGATTATGTGGATGATCATATTGCTATCAAATTTTTCACCTCAGTGCATCAATCCAAATGACTTACAAGAATAGTAGAGACCATGGGGATGCGCTTGGCCTCTATGTGAGCTCTCAGCACAAATGGACTCCAAGCTAGAAAGTATTGCAAACGTATTAGTGGGAGTATCAATTCGATGTAACAACTTAGTAATAAAGACTATTGGCTGGTAGCTTGTTTCGATGCTCAACTGACCGCTAACATGTATGGTAGCGATAGGGATGATAAAATACCACCCCCATTCTAAGGGCCATAACTGGAACATTTCTTCAACTAGATGGTAACAAGCTTTTTGTCAATTGGTTGATACGATGGAACAAGGATCCACTACACAGCAATCGAGGAGTTCAGTATGGATGCTACCATTCAATATTTAAGGAGTGTATACCGATTCAAAGGTAGCATGAACACTGCAAGGGAGGTAGATGGCATAAGGGGTATGAGACATGCAACTGGATGATCATGGCTAAATAATTTCTTCAAGGTAGCCAAAACAGTGTAGGGTGAGCTCAGATAACGCAAATCTCTTAACGTCAGGTATGATGCCCATGTATTACAACCTCCAAGAAATTTACCATCGGTAAATTGATTTTTAGGATTGTTACTCGTACCTATCTTCTCAAATATTTAAAACAAGTTGTTAGTTAATAGAGGTGGATTTATCTATATAATGATAAATCGAGACTGAGTCATTTTTCTCTAGGGGGGTGTTATCTTAAACATAAAGGAACTCTGTTAAAATTGTTCTCAAAACTTTCTGTGAGTTACAAGCCTCATATTTGGAATGTTTTACTAGGAGATTCCTCTTCCCTTTTTCATTGTAATGGATTGTACATCCATTTTGGAGCAATAAAATTTATGTTTTTTGATGCATTGTCGTCTAACCTAACTTGCATGTTGTATTGCATTTCCTAATAGCCTTTTATTGCACTATTACAGGTATATTGTGCATATCTCTAAATGTTCATTACGGGTTTCAAAAGTTGTTCTTAATGAGTTTTGAATTGGTATTATGTTTGAATCTATCTTTGGCATGTGGTGCATTTCGGCCACCCTTTTCGTTGCTCATTGTTTCTTGTTTCATGTAGATGGATTCTTGATTAACTTATTCCTTTTTGGTGCATCACTTCTATTATTTTTGTGTTATGTTTCATTTTTATCTAACCCTTATTTCATACCACATAGAACAACCGACTTCTTTAAAATCAAAAGGTTACATTAGGGTGCACATCCCACTAACCTAAGGTATCCAAAGACTCTAACGGTTCATCCGTAAAGATAATCATCAATAGGTTTCATTTCTTGAGGTCCTGAGGGGACGATAGGGGACATTTGTGTGGGAGTAGATGTAGAAGGCTCTAGATGTTGAGATGGGGATGAGATTGAAATATCAACAATGGGGAGGTCCAAGGAGTGATGTTGTTCGATTAGTGTTTCATTTGTGGAAAATTTGGGTACTATATGTGCAGGTGTGAATCCATTGACAATGTTGGCGATGTGATGAGATCCTACAATGTTAGACTGAGTTTGACTACTAGAAGGGGAGTGGTTTGGAAAAGGCTGTTTAAACACGTCCAATCCTTGATTAGGAGGTGTGTTTGGGTTATCATGTTGTAATTCACCTCATTCAATAAGGTCTGAGAAGATGTTTTTTAAATGAATGACATCTTGCAATGTCGTGTCCCCAGATTGATGGTATTTACAATATTCATTGTCCCTATACCATGAAATTTGGATGAATCCTCAATAGGTCGAATGGGAGGGAGCTTAATTATGCAATAAGCTAAAAAAATTTCAAAGATAGTGATATAGTAATCCCCTAAAGGCATGTATTTATGCTAAGCCGAGGACCGTTCGGAGTCTGAATGACCTTTAGATTTAGTTTTCAAAAAAAATATGTTTGTCGATCCTTTAGATTTGTCTTTGTTGGAAGGAGTTTTGAAAGAGGACTCAGGTTTTGGTTTTTTAGATCAGCGTTTGACTTTACCATCCTCAAGGGTGTGGAGTTCTAGTTTCTAGGACATGGTAAAGGCCTCATAAAATGTTTGAAAGGATTGAATTTGGAGGGTTGATGATATATGTTTCATGTAGGATCGAGCAAACAACTCGATCAACTCAGTTTGTGGAAGAGAGAATGACAGTTGGTCGATAATCCCTCGCCATCTGGTGATGAAATCAACAACGAACTTGTCCTCAAATTGTTTATTTGCATATATATCATTAGGGTTGGATATTTTATAGGTGATGTTTATGGAGAATTGTTCTAGGAACAATTATACGATTTGTACGAATGAGAAAATAGAATGTTACAGGATATTATTGTATCAGTCAAGGGAAAGGCCAGATAAGGACACGGGGAATGTCCTCAACATGAGATTGTGGTCATGGGTGATGAGATAACACGTATGATGGAAGGCCATGCTATGTTGTTGAGGGTCCTCTTTACTGTAAAACTTGATGAATTTAGGGAGTTCCCAGTGTGGAGGATAAGCCTTGAAAGGAATTGATGGGTTGATAGGTCCATTGCATATTTGTTCGTATGAAAGGTTGTTTTTAGGTCCCATAGTGACAACTTCAAGGCTAGTTATTCTTATTAAAAATATTTGCATGGGATCATTCTGATACTATTGGATGTTTGAAGAGGAAGGAGTTGTGTGATTATATGTGTGAGGGTTTGATTTTAGATACAATTGATATGGTAATGGAATATTTTGAGGAGGAATACTTGTTGGGATATTATAAATGTACTAGGAGACTAATGGTTTTGAAGATTGGATGTATTGATAGGGAAAATGAATAGAATTATTGATAGGGGATTGTGATGGTTGTGGGATGTATTGAGAAGAGATGTAGTTATATTGTGAGACAGGTGCAGTCGATGCTTGTTGTGAAAATGGTAGAGTACTAGCAATGGCACTCGTGTTAATAGGTGGTGTAGATGTAGTGATGGATAGGACCAAATTTTGAATCGAAGATGTAGGTTGTTGGGATGAAACAAGCTGAGACATGGTCAAAGGATTTGTATAGAGAGGGACACCCATTAAGCTTGTAGGAGGAGGAGTGGCAGAGGTTACGTGATTGTATGTGAGTGGGGAGGTAGTAGCATGAGTTTGTGTATCCTGTGAGCTAGATGAAGAATCTGATGACACAGGGAATTGTTGGCTAGCCATGTTCTGTGATGATATAGAATTAAGATCAAAACTTAAAACAGGAGAAGATGAAGTGGGTGTTAACATCCATTTATCACTAGTAGAGGGGTAATGAGAGATTTACTCAATAACAGGTTGGTAGTCGAGGTCGTAAAGTTTGGAGTAGTCACAAGTGTTGACGGTAGAAGATGAAAAATATTTTGGATAAGGGGGATAATTGATACACACACGTTTGGCAGAAAGTTAGCTATAAAGGGAAACCAAGTTGGAGTCTGAGAGTTTTTTAAAGATTGGGTCACCACTCTATAAGATTTGCAGAGGGTCGAGACAAGGAACTTATGATGTCGCAAATTGAGTACTGGGAGAATGCAAAGGTTCATGATCTATTTTTCTAAGGGTGCTTGTAATGGATATGTGATGCTTATGATGTTTTTAATATGGGACTCGGTTGATTCTAAGGATTGTTGAAGTGAATATGTCATATTTGAGATGTTTTGAAGGAGAGACTATAATCTATTCAAAACCATGAACTGAACAAAAAAGAAATAAAGAAATGAAATACGGTTGTTTAAGAAATGAAAGAAACATAATCTTAAGAACGTATTTATACTATCTTGATTAACTTTAAAAAAATGTGAAATGAAAAATGGATGAAAAGAGAACTAGTAAAATGGTTGGTTAAGGTTGGTTTCAGTTGAGTTAAGGTTGAATTCCTCGATATACCTAAAGGTACATTAGTCCCAAGTCTATGTTGGTGTCGATACGAGGCATGGTATTAGGGCCTACTCCCTCACTTCATGGTCCCATGGTGATAAGGGTGTCAGGTGCTTAGCCAAAACACTGAGTTAGCTTCCCCCTTGGTGATCAAATCCAAGTAGGTATACCTGGAAGGGATTGTTTAGATGCAAGTTTGATTTATGATGCAGTTTGGTTGTGTGTTAGGGGAATTTTATGAATGCAATTGTTTAACCCCTAATTAAATTATGTGAGCAAGCAAAATGAAGTTTTGTTTTAAGAACCAAAAGGAAAAATTAATTACGATGAAGATAGATCAAACAAAAATTCAATGTTGAAAGGAAAATGAAAGAGAAGGGGCATACCTATGTTCACTATTCCTTTTTTATTTTTCAATTTTACACATTTTTGAAGAAGCGATAGTAAAACACTTCAAGATGAAAAGTTAGATAATTTGACAAGAAAAGAAAATAACAAAATATAAAACCTTATCAAAAAGGGACTAAGGGTCCCACCGGGCATGCTAGAATGTTTTTGGTGGATTTTGGTTCGTTAATTATATGATAAACACCAAAAAATCAAAAGATGATAGGGTTTAACAATACATGTGTCGACAATGCAATGTTAGGATGAATAAATGCAATACATAAGTGAGGCTCCTTCTTCCAACGAATGAGAGAGCCTGCATACAAAGATAACTGAACAAGATAGATATTAGACAAAGATATGACGAGTTTCTTGGCAAAGGTCGATCCCAGGAACCAAGGGGCTTCCTTGAAAGGTGTCAACTCGTTTTACAATTAAGTGATAATGATAGCAAGATAGTTAACAATGAAAGGGAGGTTAGAACTCCAGAGTGATAGAGAGATCCTGCTCCACGTGATAGGCGGCTCTAACAAGGGCTACAACAAGCTCGAAATCCAGGAAGTAATCGAACCACGCTTATTCGGCATCATCCTTTTCTTCGTGTATGATTTTAATTTGATCTTCGACGTTTGGTGTCAAGTAGATGGCACAGAGGCTGAGTTCGTGTGCAATATCAAATTGTTCCCAGACAAAGGGTTGTTGGACGATAAGAAGGTCGTATACGCTTGTAATTAGATGTGCGTGACTTGGTACAATCATTTACAGAGAGGAATAGCTTGGAAACATATAAGTTACACAAAAACATATTGATATTTGATTGTAAATATGATAAATGTGATTAAAATGGTAAAATGTCAAGGATCACTAGTGACTTTATATGGTCACTAGCGATTCAGGTAAATCACTGACAATTGTTGTGAAAGGGATTGATTCTTTGATGGGATGTAAATTAGATCTAAAAAAAGTGATTTATGACTTGATATGGGTTTCAATGTGATGTATTGACAAGTTGAATATGGAAACCAGAGATAAGAACTTACCTTTGGCGATGAATGCTTAAAAATGATGTCATAGGATTCTTACAGAGATTATGGAGCTTCTAAGGACATGACAAGGAAGTTTAATATGTCGAGATGAGCGTAGTGATGTTACCTAGGTTGTCAATGAGTCATAGCTTTTTTGCAAATGTCTTAGGGGATCCGTTTGAAAAAGTTTGATGTTGCTTAAATAATCGACAGCGACTAGTTAGAATCACTGGCAACCCGAGAAAAATAGGGAAACCTGCTTGGAAGTGGTTCTAACCACTTCCAAAAGGGTTAAATTGGGTATGGGGCGAGTGAAAATGGCTATGAAGAGGTCGAAGATGATAGGAGGTTAGACGATTAGGGTTAAAATGGGATAGGATGGGTTATAGGTGGTCAGGGTGGTTTAGGTAACTTAGGATGGGTAGAATAGGTTTTTACTGAGGGATAAGGTGTGTTTTTACGAGGGTGATGTCATGATTTTAAGGATAATAAGATAATTTTAATGTTTTGAGTGAAAATGTGAAGAGTATGGATAAACAATGTAGGGTACCAAAAATAGGTGTCTACAATTACTACTCATATTTGTACTAATAAACTAATGTTAAATAAGTAAATAAAAATTACCCCTATATGATTGCAAATGTTATATACCGCCTTACTTATAAGGTAAACCCCCTGTGGATTAGAAACCCTAAAAGTGGCTCAGTTAATTGGGATACATATTGTTCTCCTTAGTTACAGCAACACATCAGTTGTGTATGAGCATATTGAACAATCAAGGGTTGATGTGGGTTTTATAATAGAATATATTTGGACATTGAGCTCAAAGTCATGGTTGTTAGAGAGGTCACACAAGGCAAGAAACTAAGCGGCATTGATGGTAAGCAGGGCATTGACACTTTTGGGAGCTCATAGTTGGCTAAGACACCTGTTATTATACTTTTGTGGGAGGATGAGCGTGAACGTGGCCTTGTTATCATGGTTTTAGATTTTACCGAGGATGAGAAGGAAGGTTGATGTAATGTCTCGAGTAGTGATTGGTTGGCACCTTCAGACACGATATTGTAAATTTTTATATTCTTATAAATAGTTAGAATATGCCTTCAACTAAAAAGCCTTGATATGTCCTTGACTTACTCATAATTTTATAATATAACTATTATTATAATAAACATACAACATCCCTTTTTGGCTGATTAAAAAAATTCCACTACAAGAAGTATGAGAAACCTTAATATGAGCCAGTGGTATCCACATAATATCTTACTATCACCTAAAATGAGTGTTAAAGATTGCTTACATGACTCTAAAATCCTCATATAAAGTTCTCAAATATAATTTAAATAACTAACTAATTTTTTTATTAAAAAAAAACTTATTTAAAACGTGAAAACCCCAAATAATTCAACGAGGGGGACAAACGGAATAAACCAAATGATTTACCTACACTAAACTCCAAACGAGAATTTAACAAATGTAAGACTAACAAATTAAGAAGAACAATTTTGTAAATCCAATGAAAATTCAACACAAGATACACCTGTCAGATAGCGACTCCAAGGTATTCTTCGGAAACACTGAAGTCAAAAAAACCTTCGGAGCCTCCAATGACAGAAAAAATCTGAGTCAATCCCTTGATGCCACTTGTTCGGTATGAATGGTTGGTTTAGCTTTTTTTTATAGCTCACCATAAATGTACCAAATTCTTCCTCTTCCTTCACTAAATTCGGCGTGTACGCAATTAACTGTGCACAATTACGTGAAATAACTCTGCCATGGTTGGTAGGTTGGTGAATGCCTTGGCAGGGGAGATATTTCGGGAAAATAATACTCTCGCTCTGATGACCGCAAATCTTCATCTTTGCCGGGTCGTCCAACTTTTGTGAAATTTGTCAAAAGCTTTACTTATTTTTCTTGTGAGGAATTCAATGAAGGGCGGCGCTCCGATGGTTCGTAAAAAATGGCGTTATAACAACATTTATGAGAAAAAGATTCTGAATTAGGAAGCTTTACAGGTAGCAGAATATCTGCTGCTGCCCCTCACATTTAGCTGCCACATTTGCTTAATAATTGTTCACCACAATCAAAACAATTGCAGGTCGGACATTAATATTGCTTGTATGTAAATACCATACTCGCCTCTTGCAGCGGAGGAAGGAAACACGAATGCCTTGTTTTGCAACAACCCATTTGTTTGCTTTGGTAAATTCATGCCCATTTTCTGTGTTTTTTTGCTTTCAGTGTTGAGTAAAGGTACAGAGATTTCTCATGCAGATTTGCTTGTTAACTAGATTTCTGTTCGATTTTTTAAAAAATTTAATTAAAAAAAATTTAAATTCCAAGTTACACAACCTGAATCTTGTATTTTACATAAAAGCACCTACTTTGTTGGATTGTTTTAATTTGGGTTTTCTTAGGAAAGGCTGTTGCATAACTGTGTACAATTTTTTTGATCAATATTTTGGATCACATCCCATTGGAAGCCCCTGTCTAGTCAGTGCATTCGCACTATTTTCAATTGTTTTCCACGGTAAAATTCTGGCTATTTACCACTTTTGTGTGTGGTTAACTGTTAAACCACGGCCCGTCAAAGCGAGTATGCGCGTAATGTTCCCCTGATCCATCATCAGTGATCCAGAATATTTATGTGCCTAATGTTTCCACATAGGTGTATGTGATCTCAAAGATGGAACAAAGAATTTGTATACAGCTATCCAAAAGTTTTTATTAACTATTCCATGTGAAAACGTAAAATCTTTAAGTTTTTTTGGCTTTGATTCGTGTTTTCTTAATACATTCATTAGTGGAGAATAAGCGTAAATTGTTGATGTATTTTGGCTGACCATCCATGATTTAACAATCAAACACATACAAAAGTGGTAAACAACTCATCACTTAAAATGGCTTATCAGCTAAACACACGGGCTCGATAAGCTCCTTCATATTTGTGATTTATTGAATGGATGAGGAATGAGTGCAGCTGAGGAATTATGGATGCCAACATTTTTGTAAATTAGTAGTTGTGCGTGTATTTACTGTCTTACTTGCTTTGCTTTGCAGAGATATCAGGACGGGTAATGTGAAAAATATTTTTCGAGTAGAGGAAGTTTGATATATGATTTTTGGGCTAGTAGATCCGCTGTGTAATTTTTGGGGGTTACTGGTTTGTGGAGAACATGGGTTCAGAAGAAAACCATGTTGTGATTACATGTGAACACCACCGGGAGAATGCAGTGAGTTTGAGTGTCAAACCGGCCCAGGTGATTCCCGAACCGGTTGCAGATCCGCCAACCAGATCAAAATCCTATGAACTAGAGGCCCGAAATTTGTTCTACAAGATCGTCCCGGGTGAAAACAATTTATGGAAGCGTCTTTTCTGCGGGTCGGGGTACGGAACCAGTGGAAAGTATATACTGAAAAACGTGAGCTGCGAGGCCCGGCCGGGTGAGATTCTGGCCATAGCAGGGCCGAGCGGGGCCGGGAAGTCGACACTACTGGAATTGCTAGCGGGTAGATTGAACCCGAGCAGCGGCAGCAAGTCGGTCCTGGTGAACCGTCAGGCAATGAACCGCGGGCATTTCAGAAAGATATCCGGGTACGTGACGCAGGAGGAGGCGCTGTTCCCGTTCCTGACGGTGGAAGAAACGCTCATGTTCAGCGCCCGGCTCAGGCTCCCCGGCTCGGTTCCCAGGTCCGAGAAGGCCTCCCGCGTGCGGGCACTCATGGCCGAGCTCGGTTTGTCCCACGTCGCGGGCTCCCGCATCGGCAACGAGGAGGTCCGAGGCATCTCGGGCGGGGAGCGGCGCCGCGTCTCCATTGGCGTGGAGGTCATCCACGACCCGGCGGTTCTGTTACTGGACGAGCCCACCTCCGGGCTGGACAGCGCCGCGGCTCTGCAGGTAACCGCGATGTTGAAATCAATGGCGGAAACCCACGGGCGGACGATTATTCTCAGCATACACCAGCCGGGTTTCCGTATTCTGCAGCTTTTCGACAGAATACTGCTTCTCTCCGACGGATCGGTGGTCCACCACGGGTCGCTGGACGCCCTCGGGTCGAGACTCCGCCTCTCGGGTCACGACATCCCGCCGCACGTCAACGTGCTGGAGTACGCCATTGACGTCGTGGACTGCCTCGCCGGAACCGCCTACAAAACGCACCAGAATTCTTCACCCGCTCACGACCAGACAACATTAGCCGTATCTTCTTCTTCTCCTGTGGTCTACGCAAACAGTGCAATCCACGAAACTGGAATTCTCGTCCACCGGTTCGGCAAAAACGTGTACAGAACGAAGCAGCTCTTCACGGCCCGAACATTGCAGGCGCTGGTGGCCGGGATCGGGCTGGGCACGGTTTTCATGAACACCCGCAATGATAAATCCGGGCTGCAGGACCGGTTGGGTTTTTTCGCCTTCACCCTGACATTCTTATTGTCGTCGACAACAGAAGGGCTGCCCATATTTCTCGAGGAGCGCAACATTCTGATGCGGGAAACCTCCCGAGGAGCCTACAGAGTCTCTTCCTACGTCATAGCCAATGCAGTCATTTTCCTGCCATTTTTACTCCTCGTCGCTCTCCTGTATTCAACCCCGGTCTACTGGCTCATCGGCTTGAGCAGCCACCCGGCGGCGTTTCTCTACTTCGTGCTGCTCGTATGGGTGGTCCTCTTCATGGCGAATTCCTTCGTGGTCTGTTTGAGCGCCCTGGTGCCGAATTTTATAATGGGCAACTCTGTGATAGCAGGTTTCATGGGAGCATTCTTTCTCTTCTCTGGGTATTTCATCTCGAAGCAAAATATACCGGACTACTGGATTTGGATGCACTATTTGTCCCTGTTCAAATACCCATTCGAGGCGTTCATTATAAACGAGTATTCACATGTGGGAAGTCAGTGCTTGGACAGCATGTTTGGGCAGTGCGTTCTGGATGGCAATGGATTGCTCGCGCAGGAAGGATTGCATTTTTCTGAAAAATGGAGCAACCTGGGAGTCATGCTCATGTTTATTGTTGTTTATCGTATACTTTGTTTCATAATCCTCTGGTACAGATGTTCCTGCAATAGGAGATAGATATATACTTATTTGTTTTCTGTCGCTACGAAAAAATAACAATGATTTTTTTGAGAATCGTCCATGGAGTTCGGGCCCAGAAATTTATTTTAGCAGCGTCCTGTAAAGCCATATTTTCTTTAAAGCTGATACAGTTTGCGTATCGCCAAAAACAAAAAATGTTCGTTAAGCGTTTAAAAATGTAGCTTACCCTCCCTATTGGGGAAAGTGGCTATCCAGCTTACCAAATGCACGGGAATATTATGATGGCCATCGATGACCGCATGACCATTCTTGAATTGGCCCCCGACTTCCAACATTAATTAATTCTCCATGCAAATTTAAAAGATTAATTGTTAAATAGAGATTAATCATTAATTGTTCATTTAAACCGATTAATTGTTCATTTAAATTTAGAAGAGATTATGACCATAAACTTCAAAGCGATACATGATTTAATTATCTCATAGATAACTTTCAAGACTAATTTTGCACTTATAAAATTTTGTGAGGGCTATATATTGATAAGTTTGAGGAGTGATAAAGAAAGTTAGTGGAGGCGACATTCACTTAGAAGTTGGTACACAAGTGAACACCAACAAAATCAAAGTAACGATCTTTTCTAGTTACAAAGAAAAGGATAAGAAAATTAACTTTTTTTTCAACATAAGTTCACTAGATTTACTCGAAGAGGTATCTCAAAATTGATTTCCACAACAAATTTAGATGGGAGACCTACATGTAAAAAGAATTCAAGGAAGGTGGAAAGCTTTATATTCACTACAAAATAAGAGTATGAGTGTAGAATTATGTGATTGGAAAACCAAGAAAACCTTGTTCGGTTTACTTGTCACTCCAATGGTCCTTTATGGTTGTGAGATTTGAGGCAACAATATGTCAAATCTCAAATGGAGATAGATAGAGAAAATCAAAAAATATTTATTCACAAGCAACTTCTCAAAATCAAAACTTCAATCCCTTATTAATTTCTTTTAGTTGAAACACGGACCTTCCTAATGGAGCCAACGGCAATGACTTGGACATTAAGTTATTTATAAAAAGCAAAAAGTATGGAGAATCAATGAGGGCTCATAATGGCAATGGAAAAAGAGAAGCAAAAGGAAGAACACGTGGATGAAACAAAACACCAAGTGCAACATTAGTATGTAAGAGTGTCTAGACAATAAGGAGGAAAAAAAAGTTTGTAAGAGATAAATTCAGGACAGCCATGTAGACAAAGCAACTTGGGCGGACGAAAACATAATTTATGAAAGAGTTTAAGCCCGTGTGGGAACATGATGAAAAAGCCTACATAAGAGCAAAAATCAAGCAAAGGAAAAGATGTTGATGGCCCAATTGAGGACTAACATCATCTTCGGAGTGAGACCAACAAGTGGACAACACCCAAGGAGGAGTGGGAAATAAAAAATATGTTTATTTTGTGACAAAGAGGAGAGGGGGGCTGAAGTTGGGGGAGGGTGGAGACAAAATGACATTATATCATGGAGTGTGCAACCTATAGTGACATTTAGATCAAGTATGAAAACACCCTAAGAGTTGACAAATTAACCAACTTGTTTGAGAAGGCAAGGATTGGAAAGATGGCCAACTTTTTTTTATCAAGCTCCATAGTAGAAGATCCAACACTAAAAAGGATGACAAGTGTGCAAGATTGAAAGGTTAGCCCTTGTGTCCAGTAGTTGTGCTAGAGTGTGGCCTTTTTGTTTCAATGCTTTGTTTCAACTATCGATCCCATACACTGTTTAGTCTTCTAGATGTTTTTAAAATCATTCATTCAATGAAATTCTAACATAGTGTTTGTACTTGATAGCAAGACTATATATAATGACGTCATTTGGTATAACATGTAAATGTGGTATGGATGTGCATCCACCGCACACAATATTCTAGCCTCCTACAACTCATAATTGTAAATTTAGTTTATCCATCCTTAATTTACAATTATTATTAATGTAGGACTAATCTATTTACAATTCAATTATATTTTTTTTTTAAGTTAAGTCACAAACAATTTAATTAAATTTTAAATTTTTGTAAGTTCTTTTACCTTATAATTATTATCCAAAATATCTAAGAAAGCAATATCACTATTTTAAACATCACTTATAATAATCATTTTGAAATGATTTTAAAATACACACATATAACAATCAAATTTAATTAAATTATACGTTAAAACCTTGACTTAACATAAATATATTATATTATTAGGGAAAAAAAACTATGTTAGATGGATTTCCATTAAAAGTTAGTGGAAGGTCGCAATATAAGATAAAATGCTAAATTCGATTATACAAAACCTTATAATTTAAAAAAAAAACATTCCCCATGCCAACTATGCACGGACATCAAGGAAGAATGACGACAATCTAAAGTTAAGGGAAGTAATAGTAAATTGTCTCTTATTGATGTGTCTGAGATTTCCGTGACGAATAAAAAACGAGGATAAGTATTGACCTTATGAACACGCTTTTAACCTAAACGAACGTTCCTCGCAAGGATGCCATTGGTCCATCACAATGCACGTTACTAACCTATTTAGAAAGTTCTTATTTTTTTTTCCTTTTTAATCTATAACTTGTTCACCTAAAAATTCAAACCCATTCTTCCTCGCTATTGGATAATTTGCTACTAAAGTTACCATTTTCTATGGAATCATAATTATTTGAGTAGACCCCCACATTTAATAATTAAAAATGTGTTTTTGAAATTGAATAAGTTGTAAAAGTATTGGAATTATATTTTTCCAAAAAAAATTCGGTATTCTTGTATATATTATTAATATTGTAAGCTCCTAAATTCGGTAATTTATCACTTGATAATGATATTAATGGTAGTATTGACTTAATCTCTTTAATCATGATTTCTACACCTATTTGGAGCCTAATTGTTATAACCTAGTCCAGTTATAGTCATATTGCAAAACTTCCACTCCTCAGTGTGGATCCAAATTTGAATCTGAAATATACCCAATTCATGCAATTCATAATTTTAGGCACTCGTATAAGGCACTTCTTGTAAAAACACTTCAAACCGGATATGTCTAGCTGTTAAGTCAGCATGGGGAGTGAACCAAACCTCTTTGTGTTGAAGATAGTCATTGTTTTTGCTCTTAGAACTGTTATCCATTTTTTGCACTCCCTGCAAAATGGACGACTTAACAAACCTTAGCGTTAGCAAGTAATGGGGTGCATGTATTTCAAAAGACATGGGGGCTCATTGATGGCTCGACCGAGTTGTGACTGAGTTGTGGCCGAGTTGTTTTTGCAAGAGTGTATTGTATTAGAAAACCTTGGCGAGTTCTGGTGAGCTAGAGGAAACAAAATGGGCCGAGTTGTGTCAGATGAGGGTTAATTTCCCCTTCAGTAACAGGAACGAGACTGCATCACAAATCGGTAGTCACGGGAAAAATGGCAGCAAAAGCCACTGATAGCATAAAAAAATGCTATCGGTCGATAACACGTACGAATGCTACCAACCAATATCATTTAAAATGCTATCGGTCGATAGCAAGAGCAGGCAACAACAGTGGAACGATAGAAAGTTGGAGGCCCGGTCGAGTGACAGTGGTGGTGCCGGTAGCAAGTTGTACAGATGCTACAGGCCAGTAACCTATTTAGTGCTATCAGTCGACAACAAATTATGTGCTACCGATCGGTAGCGAAGAAAGCAGTATTTGGGTCATGTTAACAAAGAGTGTCAGTAGCAGAGAAACATGCTACTGGTCGATTGCACAAATACGCAACCGGCTGACAGGAGAAAACTTGCTCCCAACTGACATCAAAAGATTTATACAACCGGTCATAGGGGAAAAATGCTATCGTTCGAGGGCAAAAATGCATACAACCGGCCAACTACAGGAACATCGATGACGGGCCAGGCAATAATGAATGAAGTACATCATAGCTCACCAACTAGTTTAATAAGGTATGGCATTCATGGCTACTCGTGCAAGCAAACTACCCTTGGAAAGCAAATTTTCGTGGTTGTCCATGCCTCTTTTCAGAGAATTAATGCAGGGTGTCAGTTGGTGAAGCAAATTCGAGGTTTTATATCTATATAATGCAAATTTTTCTCATTTGTGAGGGGAGACATTCTGAAGTGTAAATGAACTCTGTCAAATTTGTTCCAAATCTTTTGTGAGTTGTGTTGGTTTTCAAATAGGACTTTAATGAAAGCAACAGTCAAGGGATAGAAAGTCCCTCCTCTTTAATGGGTGAGGTACCCTTATTGAAAGCAAGCAACCAAACTATTTACAAATGTACAATTGTCTACTCTGAGGTATGAGGAACTCTGATATCATGAAAGTGTTTTAATGCCAAGACAGATTATCAATACAAAAGAACTGAAGAACTGAGGAAGGGAAAAGGTAGAATAGCACTTTCAGGAAGTATAGATAGCAAAATAGTTCCTTATAAATGCTTAGCAAGGACAATACATAGAACAAAATCATTCATATTAAAACAATCAGATATAATTTCATGGACACAAAGTTCCAAAAATAACATCCATAAGAATACAAAGCTTCTTAATGCAATAGATAATGATTCACAAACTTTTTTGTCAAACCAAACCTTAGTTTTGACGATGACAGGGGCAATTATCTCACTCAAATCATCTCTCTCCTTCACATACCAATTTAGGGTTTCTAGAGGAGTGTGTTTGATGGATCTCTCATACTAATAAGATTGTAAATCTTCGTCATCATCTTTAAGACCTTCAAGCACCTGTTAGAGGTTGAGGTCTATGATCTGTTGCAAAGACAATCTACCAAAATGCCTCCTCCTGGCTTCAAAATAATCAGTAAAATCAGCCCAGTAATCCTTACTGTTAGGACAATGATGATAAGTTATTCTGAGATTTTGATCAATGAATTTCTTTAAATCAAAGCAAGTCCTGGGCTTGAAGAAATGAACAGTAAGAGGAGAAATAGACCTTTCTATGTTTTGGGCATCTAGATCTGTCTTGCATGTATAATTCCCCAAGGAGATAGGGAAATGAAGACCAGTGATCTTCTTGTCTCTGCAGGTTCTATGGAGCTTGTCTAGCTATCTGCACACCTCAACCAGAGCCATTTTCTCATTACAGAACATGGGAAGCTTGAGAGGTGTACTTTCAAAACAAGTCAGCCTGATGTATGAGAACCTTCTAAACTGAGTGAAGAAAGCCCCATACTTGGTTATCAAGGCCTTAGCCTCATCCGAAAATCTTATGGCAGTGTCACCCTCCAAGAGTCTCACAATGTACATGGTGAAGGCATCATTTACCCTTCTAAAATTATGATTACTATCCTTTGAGGATAAATTGAGGGCAATATGCATAGATGGGTTCATTCTTCTTGCCCTCAATGAAGTGAAGCCAAACCACTCACGAGATGCTACCAAGGTGTACATGAGGTAGGAGGTCATGTAGAATTTTTTGGTCTGTTGAACATTTGACAATTGTTTGGTCAGGTTCCCATAGATAATCTCAGCCCAATTTATGTTTTGCTTACCCTTGCAGATGATGCTTATGAAAGGACACATCCAAAAATGGAATTCGTTGGTAGAGAGCATTCCCATAATTCAGGCGAGTAGAGTGATGAAATCTGATAGCTCCTCATTAAAATCAACCCTAAATAATGCCTTAGAGATTCGGGACGCTCCTTTCTTGGGGCACTTTAGCCATGACTTAGCCACTCATGCCTTATATTTCTCGTTTTCCTTATCAAACGGAGCCTGAGCTTGAGTGAGAGTGAGAAAAATGGAGTCTTCTGTCTCAGGAATGCGTAGGGCAGCGGCGATAGTGGCAGCATCTGGTTTTGTAATCAATTCTCCATGCACATTAATAACCTCCTTGGTATCTGGATTGAAATGAGCTCCACAGGCAAGCACGGTGTCGCCACACTGCACAGAAATGGGAAAACCAGCAGCATATGTGATTCCACTGTCATTTATCATTTGGGCCATGGGAGTGGGGTTGTCACATGTTAACCTACCCCAGAAATGATCAAAATCCAAGTGTTGAACTTCACTATCCCCAATATTAGGTATAGAGGTCTCCAGAGGTGACAGATGCTCGTGCCCTTGAAACTTGATCTTCATTTTTACAGTGCACGAAGGAACGACCTTCAAAGAACAGATTTGGGATAAAAATGCAAAGGGATATAGGAAGATGAACAAATGACTCAATTGCAAGAATGCGGGCAAGAAATAGCGAGCAAGCAATGTGACAAATGCATAGATGGTGGTCCCTTTAAATAGTCGTTTAGGAGAGAGAAGATCATAAATGTGCATTAAATACACCTTGCACCGACTCAAAAAGGTGAAATGCAGGAAAAGCGGAAAACACTGGCTTGGATGGTCAATGGGACATTGGGACATGTGGGACACGAAAAACCAATTCGGTCGATGCGGGTGATGCGGGGAATGTGGGCCAAAAGAGCACGAGCACTCTAGGGACATTGGGACGCGAAGGACGTGAAGACCCAATTCGACCGATGTGGGGAATCAGGGAACAAGAAGCCCAGGCGAACTTGGGACATATGGGCCGAAAAAGCATGAAAAATCCAACAGACAAGAACTTGCGGGTAAATCAGCTGATCGGCGAACAAAAGGCCCATTGGAACTTGGGACATATGGGACATGAAGAGCCGATTCAGCCAATGCAGGTGATACGTGGAATCGGGGAATAGAAAGCCCATGCGAACTTGGGACATGAGGGACAAAAATGTTCGACACACCTACAAGTTACTAAAATGACCCCAAGAAATGGCATTTTCACTATCACTTCGAATTTCCTCTTTACCAAAACACTTCTAAAGGGTTCCAACTCAAAATTTTCAAATTTTTCAACTTGCAAAAGAGGGGAATTTTGAGGGGACAACAGCTGGCTTTTTCTGGGGATGACTTGACTAGATCAGAGGAATAAGGAAAGACAAGAATCTAAGAAAAACTCTAGGGAAGAAGACCAGTGCCTTATCCATTGGGAAAAAAGAGTCAAAGGCAAAACAATACAGATGGAAAAAAATAAAAACAAGGAATGGAAAACAACAAAACAAAGACAAGGAAAAGCAAACACAAACTGTACATAATATACAAAGGACTTCCTATTCACCTACGATTTGAACAATTTCATGTACTGCCCACTATAAGGAAGTGGGAGAGAAGATCCATCCATGTAATCAAGATAGAAAGAATTTTCACCAACAAAGTGCCTGATTCTGAAAGGACCAAGCCAAAGAGAGTCAAACTTACCATGGCTTCCTCGAGGTTCATGTCTTTTGTCCCATAGCAAAACAATGTCTCCAACTTTGAACTCTCTGGATCTAGTTTTCTTGTCAAATAAATATTTCACCTTCTGTTGATGGGCAGCAATCCTATCAAAAACCCACAGCATGTCTTCATCTAGCTTATGGAGATACATGATCCTCTTATCCAAAGAATCACTGAAACTGGTGTCCTCAATCGCTTTCATCAAATGTAAAGCTGGTAGTTCCATTGTCACTGGTAGTTGATCTTCCACACCATACACCACTTGAAAAGGGGACATCCCAAGTGCTCTTTTGGGTGTAATCCTATCTGCCCAGAGAGCATCATAGAGCTTCTTGTGCCAGTTTCTCTGCGATTCATTTACAAGCTTTCTTACAATGGTCACCAACTTCTTGTTTGTTGATTCTGCCTGTCCATTCCCTTGAGGATAGTGATCTGAAGAATGAGTGAGGGAAATCCCACACCCATAGCATAAATCCATCATCTCAGCAAAAGAAAAATTTGAAGCATTATCTGTCATGATCTTGTTTGGTACTCCAAACCTTATCAAGATATTTTCTTTGATGGAACTACATACTACCTCTAAAGTAGTACTTTTAATTGGGATGGCTTCTACCCACTTAGTGTAATAATTTGTTGTTATGTTTTTGGAGCCTATTTTCATGTTAGAGTGTGGTACACCTTCTATGTGTTACACTCAAGTATTTTTACAGCGGTCCCCGCTCGTCGGTGAGCGGGTCAGAGGGGTTTGGGGGAGAAGCCCCCGAAGCAAATTTTCATGGGTGGTTTATTAACCCATGGGTAATGGGTAACCGTTATGAGCTGTTATTGGGCCCATGGTTTTTGGGTACCCATTGTTTTCTAAAACTGCCTCTTCGGCTACCCATAGGTTTATGGGACGGTTTTGTTTTTTGCCCATTGTTTAATACCCACGGTTTTGTAAAATTGCTTAAGCAGTTGTCTATTTATATGGTCTTATGCATATGATAGATAGACAAGCAAATGTATTGCAGATGTGCTTTGAATTCGGGTGTGAATTCTGTAGAGTTTGTTGAGCATAGCTCCAAACGGATCTGGGTATTGTATTGAGAGAGTGGAGGCTTGTAATAAAATCTGAGCAAGTGATTCTTGGTGGACATAGCCCATATTGGGTGAACCACGTTAAATATTGTCTCTCTGTGTTGTGTTATTTATTCTGCACTTTTATTTGAGATCTGTAATATTTTCTGCATATTAGTTTCTACTGTTGCGATTCTGTAAGGGATCATTCCGCATATTTTATCTCTTATTTCCTAACAATTGGTATCAGAGCCTGGTTTGGTTTGCTGAAGTGTTGAATCGCAAGGAAATTTTTTAGCTTGAGTGGGAGCTATGGCAGATGATGGAAGATCTAGGGTTGATAAATTCAATGGGCAAAATTTCAGTCTTTGGAAGATGCAGATGGAAGATTACCTTTATCAGAAGGATCTTTATACTCTGTTGTCTGAGAAGGTGAACAAACCCTCGAGTATGACAGATGCGGAATGGGATTTGTTGGATTGGAAGGCACTTGGAACAATCCGGTTATGTCTTGCATCTTCGGTATTATTTAATGTTTCAAAGTAAAAGACGACAAAAGATCTAATGGATGCATTAGGGAAGTTGTATGAAAAACCCTCTGCCTCTAACAAGATATTTTTAATGAAAAAGTTGTTTAGTATGAAGATGTCTGAGAATAGTTCAGTAGCAGATCGTTTAAATGATTTCAATACAGTTGTGAATATGCTAGCTTCGGTTACAATAGAATTTGATGAAGAAGTTATGGCTTTATTAATTATGTGCTCTTTACTTGAAAGTTGGAATAGCCTGGTAATGGCGGTAAGAAACTCGGTTCCACCTAACTCGAAGTTGAAGTTTGAGGATGTTGTAGGGGTGATTCTAAGCAAGGAAATGCAAAGAAAAAGCTCTGGGGAATCTTCTACTTCAGGGAATGCTTTGACAGTGGAAACTAGAGGGAGACAGAAGAATAGAGGAAACCATGGAAAATCAAAAGATCCAGCAAGGTCAAAATCCAAGAGCAAGATTGTATGTTGGAACTGTGGAAAGTCTGGGCATGCAAAGAAGGACTGTTGGGAGCTTCGAGACAAGAAGAAACAACATGAAGAAAACAAGGAGTAAAATGTGGCATCGGGTAATGTATGTCAGGATGCTTTGATTCTTTCTTTGCATAATACTACTGAATCTTGGGTTTTAAATTCAGGGGATTCTTTTCATGCTACTCCACATAGGCATTATTTTGTTGATTATGTTCAAGGGGATTTTGGGCATGTTTTTCTTAGTGATGATGAGCCTTGCAGTATAGTTGGAAAAGGTTCTGTTCAAGTTAAGATGTAGAATGGGAATACATGGCTATTGAAGGATGTCAGACATGTGCCTACATTAAGGAGAAATTTGATATTGGCAGGGTAATTGGGAAGTGATGGTTGTACTGTGATATTTACAGCTAACTCTTGGAAGGTTACCAAGGGTGTTCTTGTTGTGGCAAGAGGTAAGAAGGTTGGAACCTTGTATTTAACCACTGATAGTACTAATGATTGTAATCTTGTGGCTTCAGATGCAGATACAACATTATGGCACTATAGGCTCAGTCATATGAACCATAAGGGCATGAACATCATAAAGAAGAATTTTCCTGGATATACAGAAACAAGTTTAGATTTCTGTGAGAACTGAGTAAGGTTTCTCAAGGTTGGACCTACAAAGAAAGAGAGTAAGCTAGAGTTGGTATATTCTGATGTGTGGGGGTTGGCTCAGGTATCATCTCTTGGGGGTTCAAGTTATTATGTTACTTTTATCGATGATGCAACAAGGAAAGTTTGGGTTTATTGTATTAGAAGCAAATATGATGTCTTTGACACTTGTTAAATGGAAAGCCTTGGTAGAGAATGAAACAGGTCTTAAGCTAAAATTTAATGATTACTGTTCTAAGAATGGAATCCGTAGGCAAAAGACGATTCTAGGAACTCCGCAGCAGAATGGGGTATCAGAAAGGATGAACAAAACAATAATGGAACATGCTAGGAGCATGAGGTTACATGCAGGACTGCCTCTTTCTTTTTGGGCAGAAGTGGTGAGCACAATTGTGTACTTGATAAATAGAGGACCCTCGAGTGCCTTGGATGGAGGCATACCTGAGGAGGCTTGGTATGGTAAAAAAGTTGATTATTCATTTCTTAGAGTCTTTGAATGTGAGGTTTTTGTTCATATGGACAAAGATGATAGGACCAAGCTAGAAGCTAAATCAGAAAAATGCACTTTCATTGGTTATGGTGGTGATGACTTTGGATTTAAATGTTAAAGTATTAAGGACAAGAAAATCATTCGGTCTAGGGATGTGGTCTTTAATGAAAAATTCATGTATAAGCAACAGTTGCAGGAAAACAAGGAAGAATCCAAGAAAGAATATGCAGTGGTAGAGGATCTTCCGGATGGGACAGTGACCCATGAATCAGTTCAGGAACCGACTTAACAGGAACCCCAAACTCCTACAGTGAGGAGGTCTTCTAGGGTAAGAAAAGAACCTGAACGTTTTTCTCCTTCTCTTTATTATTTATTACTCACTGATAGTGGAGAGCCAGAGAGCTTTGAAGAATCAATGTAGGTAGATGCTAGTAAGAAGTGGGAGCAAGCCATGGATGAGGAGAATAAGTCTCTCATGGAGAACCAGACTTGGGATTTGGTTAAGCTACCAGAACGCAAAAGAGCATTGCAGAACAAGTGGGTGTACAAAGTTAAATACGAAGAAGGAGGAAAGAAAATATATAAGGCCCGGTTGGTGGTCAAGGGGTTTGCACACAAACAAGATATAGATTTTGATTAGATATTTTCTCCTGTAGTAAAAATGACTTCTATTAGAACTTTTCTTGGAGTAGTGGCGGCATAAGACTTGCACTTAGAACAGTTAGATGTAAAGACTGCATTTCTCCATGGTGATTTGGAGGAGGAACTATATATGCAGAAACCAGAGGGCTATGAGGTCAAAGGTAAAGAGGAGATGGTGTGTAAACTGAAGAAGATCTTGTATGGCTTGAAACAAGCTCCCTGTCAATGGTATAAGAAGTTTGATAGCTTCATGATGGAGCAAGGTTATATCAGATGTCATTTTGACCATTGCATGTATACAAATAAATTTAAGGATGGAAGTTATATTATCTTGTGTTTGTATGTTGATGACATGTTGGTTACAGGTAAAGACATGTAGGAAATAAAAGTACTCAAGAAACAACTAAGTGAATCCTTTGATATGAAGGATTTGGGGGCAGCTAGACAAATCCTTGGTATGAGGATAACTCAGGATAAGAAGGAACGGAAGCTGACTTTATCTCAAGAAGAGTACATTAAGAATGTATTGGATAGGTTTAACACGCAGGATGCTAAACCAGTTGGGACTTCTTTGGTAGGCCATTTTAAGTTATCAAAGGAGCAGTGTCCTAAGACAGAGCAGGAAAGAAACCAGATGTCCTAGGTACCTTACTCATCAGCAGTTGGCAGTTTGATGTATGTTATGGTGTGCACTAGGCCTGATATTGCCCATGCAGTGGGAGTTGTGAGTATATTTATGAGTGATCCAGGTAAAAAGCATTGGCAAGTAGTAAAGTGGATCCTTCAGTATTTGAGAGGGACCATGGGGATAGTTTTGTGCTGCAGTGGATTAGACACCACTTTACATGGTTATGTAGATTTAGACATGGCTGGAGATGTAGACAGCAGGAGGAGCATGACAGGTTATATTTACACTGTAGGTGGGACAACAGTGAGCTGGATTTCACGACTACAGAAGCTGGTGGCTTTGTCAACCACGGAGGCTGAGTATGTTGTTGCCATAGAGGAAAGCAAAGAGATGATTTGGTTACAACAATTTCTTGAGGAGTTGGGGCATAAGCAGGAGGAATGTAAGTTGCATAGTGATAGTCAGAGTGTTATACACCTAGCTAAGAACTCTGCTTTCCACTCCAGGACGAAGCATATACAGTTGAGATATCACTTCATCAGGACAGCTTTGGAGGAAGATAAGTTGAAGTTGGAGAAGATTCATACCAGTCAGATTCCTGCAGACATGATGACCAAGGTGGTCACAAGGGATAAACTAAAGCTATGTTCAGCTTTGGTTGGCCTTCACGGATGACAGCGAAGGGTTGAGAAGCTTGCTCAATGGAAATCAGTCTCCAAGTGGGAGATTATTATGTTTGTGGAGCCTATTTTCATTTTAGAGTGTGGTACACCTTCTATGTGTTACACTCAGGTATTTTTACGGTGGTCCCGCTTGCCGGTGAGCAGGTCAGGGGGGTTCGGGGGTGAAGCCCCTGAAGAAAATTTTCATGGGTGGTTTATTAACCCATGGGTAATGGGTAACTGTTATGGGTTGTTTTTGGGCCCATGGTTCTTCGGTACCCATTGTTTTGTAAAACTACCTCTTCGGCTACCCATAGGTTTATGGGACAGTTTTGTTTTTTCCCATTGTTTGATACCCACGGTTTTGTAAAACTACTTAAGCAGTTGTCTATTTATATGGTCTTATGCATATGATAGATAGACAAGCAAATGTATTGCAGATGTGCTTTGAATTCGAGTGTGAATTCTGTAGAGTTTGTTGAGCATAGCTCCAAATGGATATGGGTATTGTATTGAGAGAGTGGAGGCTTGTAATAAAATATGAGCAAGTGATTCTTGGTGGATGTAGCCCATATTGGGTGAACCACGTTAAATATTGTCTCTCTATGTTGTGTTATTTATTCTGCACTTTTATTTGAGATCTGTAATATTTTTTGCATATTAGTTTCTACTGTTGCGATTCTGTAAGGGATTATTCCGCTTATTTTATCTCTTATTTCCTAACATCTATGGTAGTCAACACATGAGTATGTATTGCACTTGAAGATGGGTTAAGTGTTCCAATGAAATCTAAACCCCACTGTTGAAAGGGTTCTTCAATCACAACTGGCTTAAGTGGCAACAAAGCTAACTTTGGTCTTCCCATAAAGGTTTGACAAGCTTCACATTTGTTGACCCACCTTAATGCATCCTTAAACAAAGTAGGCCAATAATATCCTACACGAAGAATTTTTTGAGCAGTGACAGTGGATGAGAAATGACCCCCACAAGCTTGATCATCAAAGGCTGAAAACAACTTCTTCTGTTGCACTTTGTCAACACACCTCAAGAATCTTCCATCCACTCCTCATTTGAACAAAGCATTCTCCCACAATATGTACTGTGTTGACCTTAACTTGATGGCTCTATTTTCTTTGGCAGTTAAGTGAGATGAACACTCGCCATAGGTGAGGAAGTTAACAATATCAGTGTACCATTCATCTATCAAACTGAGGAACAAAACAACAGGGACATTAACTTCATCCTGAGGTATTTCATGACTAGCTCCATCGGCAATAAGTTCACACATGCCTTTACCCTGAACTAGTTTCGTTGGTATGATATCGAGATCATACTCCTGAACCATTGCTACCCAATTTCCTCTCTTGGTTCCAAACTCATGCTATGTAAGAAGAGACTTAATAGTCATATCGGGCACAAGCACAATAAAATAAGAGTTAAGAATGTAAAATCAAAACTACTTAACAACTTTAACTACTACAAAAGCATGTTTCTCCATCATAGTGTACTTCAACTCATGATTTTTCATAATATAACTCATGAATGCAATTGGGAGCTCATGATCTTCAGAGTCTTTTTGGGTTAACACAACAACCAAGGTACTCTCTGTGGCATAGCAATAGATAATCAAATCTTTCTTAAAATTTGGACATGCTAAGATAGGAACCTTAGCAATGGCTTTCTTAATGCCTTCAAACGCTTATTTTCCTTTAAAAGACCAACCAAACGGCTGCTTTCCATTCATCATTTAGGAAATGTTCAAAATCAGCTCTGTAAAATCAGGGATGAATCTTCTCAGGAAGTTCATCTTACCACAGAAAGAGTGTACTCCCTTTTTACTTGTGGGAAGAGGAATTTGTTGGATGGCTTGAACTCGTTCAGGATCAATTTTGATTCCTTATTTGGAGACAAGATGTCCCAATAACTTTCCCTCCGTGACACAAAATATAGATTTCTTGGGATTCAGAGAGACTCCATGTTCTCTCCATTTCAAGAGGACTGTTTCAAGGTGCTGATAGTGATATGCCCTAGTTTTGGAAAACACAGTTAAATCATTTAGATACACAACAATACATTTTCCTTTCAAACCCCCAAAATCCAAATCCATTTCTCTCTTAAAGGTGGCACCAGCATTAATGAGACCAAAGGGCATCCTCTTGTAGGAAAAAGTACCCCAAGGAGTGGTAAAGGTAGTCTTGTGTTGATCTGCAGTTGTTATATCCTGAGAAACCATCAAGCATGGACAACATCTTTTCACCTGTAATAGCTTGCAACACATGGTCTATCATGGGTAGGGGGTAGTTATATTTCAAAGAAGCTTGATTCAAATTTCTGAAATCAACACAAATCCGAATCTCACCATTTTTCTTCCTAACAATCACAATATTAGCAATCCATGTTGAATGATGAATGGGAAAGATAATATTGGCTTTCAACAACTTCTGTATCTCTTGGAAAATAGTGTCAGCAATCTTTGGATTGTACTATCTTTGCTTCTGCTTAAAAGGCTTAATCCCAGGTTTGAGGGGAATGAAATGTTGCATTTATTTTGGCTGAAAAGATTTCAAATCATCATAAGAATAAACAAGGACATCAACGTACCTCTTCAAAAGATCCACCACCTTCTTCTTCTCCTCATGGGTACAACACTTTCCAATATTCACCATTTTGGGTTCAACAGAGTTCCCAATATTAATATTTTCATATTCAGCAGACTATTTAGATCCTTTGAAAGCTTTGGACTTGACATACCTATCATGTTTATCAAACAATTCTTCCAAACTCACCAGTCCTTTACGGATATTGTTGCCTTTTAGTTTGATGCATCCCTCTTGATCCATCTCCTCTTTGACACCTTCCTCATTGGAAGAGACACTCTCTCAAGGAAGATTGTCACTTCCCTCAAAATACAATTGATCAAAGTTATCCTTAAGTTCCAGGAAAGAGAGAAAATGTTGATCATCATTAAAAACTTTCCAGTTGTTTGCATTATCTGGTACACTTGGTCTATGGATCATTTGAAATATGAATTTGTCTTGAGAAAAATCAGGATGAGGTATCAACAAAGACCCTAAAACAACTAAGGAGTTAGCCCTGGTGTTCTTCTCCCTTGGCACTGCTTTGATAGAGAAGGCATCAAAGAATTCAATAGAATCCCAGACCAGATTCCTATAGTGTTTTAACCTTCTATTCTTTACTTGGAAAATATCCCCAACTTGTTTGACAACCAGTTCCGCATCTCCACAAGCCAAGAGGTTCTTCACACCTCTTTCTTTTTTTGTATTAAGTCCAAGGATGAGAGCTTCATACTCTGCTGTGTTATTTGTATTTTCAAACTGTAGCTTGAAGGAGAAAGGATGAATTTTTCCTTCTGGAGATATTAATACCACACCAGCCCTATAACCAGCTGAAGAACAACTTCCTTCAAATTCCAAATTCCAAATGCTATTAGGATCATGGGGCACTACTTTAGGACGTTCCACCTCATCCTGAGACATGATCTTGTAGTTGCCAAGCCCAATATCTTCATAAAGTATTTGTGCCTTGGGATCATATGTCTTTTGTACAATATATTCAAATTGTTTCTCGAGCAGCAGCTTCTTCATCTTTCCATTGATTGGTATAAGGGCATGTGACCAATCCATTTGAATTTCTCATCCCACATCCTTACATAAATTTCTACAAAGCAACATACCATATGAAGGAGGGATATCAGCTACCAAAATAGTAGCTAAAACCTTCTTCTTTGGCAAAGCAGCAAAAGCTACTTGTGCATCCTTAATTCTTCCGACCAAAGGAACCTCCCTACTTTCCATGGAATATCACGAACCATAAGTGCATGTGAGGGTAAGACCCAAAACATGAGCCACTTTAGCAGGCATGACATTATTCGATGCTCCTGAGTTTATGACACAGTTGTTGAGCTTATGGTCAACTATGAGGAGGGTTACATAGCATGGTTCGATTTTCACATTGGGTGAGGTTATTGTAGCCACAATATTTGATTGGGATTTGGAAGGGGAAGTGGGAAAAATACCTTTAGAAGTGTTGGATGAAGTTTTGGAATGAGAATTAACAAAGTGGACCATTTTAGCAAAGGCTTTTGGATGAGTCTGATAAAACTCAGCTTCAGAAATCTGGATTTTTGTTTTCTTGAGGTGATCAATGATATCAAAAGATCCAGACTTTTGCATCCTTAATTCTTGGATGTGGCTATCAGTGCATGGAGGGTAGACCCAAATCATGGACTTTCAGATTCGATTGGATGACACAGTTGTTGGCTTATGGTCAACTATGAGGAGGGTTACATAGAATGGTTCGATTTTCAATTTGGTGAGGTGAATGTAGCCACAAGATTTGATTGGGAGAAGTGGGAAAAATAGATTTTTTGGATGAAGCAGCTTTTTGGAAGAGTCTGATAAAAATCAACTTCAGGAAATATAGATTTTTGTTTTCTTGAGTTGATCAATGATATCAAAAGATCCAGAGGTGGATGGGCTATCATCACTAGGAATCCTAGGCTTATCAGGTTTTGGAACTAGAGAAAAAGAAGTTTTAGAAGCAGGAGTAGAAGAATTAGCAGAACTCACCTTTTGTGCGGATGCAGTGGGAATAGGAGATCCTCTTCTTGTAATCACTAGAATAGTCATGGGATGCTCCTTGGACTTCTTAGTGGGCTACATCACTTTTTCTTTATTATTTGTCTACTCCTGAGTCATAACAACATATGACTCATTTTTCATCTCTGCCACTACTTCATCATAATCATCTTCCTCTTCAACACCCTCAGTGGTGAGGAAATTAACTCAAGACCCATCGAGTTCTTCTAGTTCTTCATCAGCCTCTTCTTCAGGCTCTTCAAAATCTTCATTAACTTCATCATCATCAGGTTCTTCAACTTCATAAGTTGCATTAACAGGGACCTTGATGGGTGGTCCTTCGATTGCCAACCTTGTCTAAGAAGAAGGCAAACGGTTTCTAGGCTGAAAATTTCTCCTTGGGACATCTTGATAAGGAGCATGCTGAGCCAATTGTTTCTTGATGGTAATGAGGTCATTCACAAGCTTCTGTACTAATTGATCTGCATTAGCTCCAGGAGTAGAGGAAGAGGAAGAAGAAGCTTTAGATTTGGAAGGATCTCTTTTCAATTTACTAGACATGATCAAGTCATCCTCAACACTGATGGCCAATCTCTGATCAACATCCAAAGTTGTGAGATTAGCTCTCCTTAGTGCATAGCTTACTTCAGGAAATTGAGTGTTTAGGAAGAAACATTTTTAAATTTGATCCATAGGTCAGGTGTCTTGTGGGATCTTGTTAATCAACTTATTGAACTTGGCCACAAATTCTCTCATGGGCTCTTCTGGTTCTTTCTTGATTTGAGAAATCTGGGCTAGCAAAGCATGCACATCTTCAGTAGGTTTGAAATGATTCTCAAATCTAGTTCTCATGGTAGTCCAATCAGTGATGGCCCCAGTGGGGAGATGATAAAACCAATCTGCCACATTTTCCTACAAAGTCTCCACAAAAATCCTCATAGAGACATCCTCATGTTCAACACCAAGGACTCCACATGCAACTATGAAGGCTGCAATGTGTTCATCAGGATGTACCTTGCCATCTCCTCTGAACTTGGGAAAGTTCTTTCTGTTACCCCTGGGTAACTCATGCAAAGGTTGGAGGGAGGGTAAGAGGCCCAACTCGTTGGCCCCAAGGTAATGGAACTGCCATTCTTGGAAAAATTTCTTGAAGTGGAACTTGAAACGTCAACAAGAACTAAAGCGCAAAGATTAGGGCTGATTTGTTCTTGAGGGAAACCACTCCCAGAAGCTCTGTCTTCAAAAGGTGGTGTGCTCACAGAATGAGTCCTTCTATCTCTCCTTGTTGAAGGAAGGGGAAAGCCTTGCTGCTCCAGGAGTTGAAATTGTGAATCTTCAATTCCAAGATGCCTTCTTCCATGAGTAAATATTAGAGTCACCAGATTAGAAATGATCAAGAAACTTGTTCTTTTGAAAGTGGAATTCATTAAAACGAATCCCCAGTAGAGTCACCAAAAACTATTGGTTTTCAAATAGGAATTTAATGAAAGCAATAGTCAGGGGACAGAAAGTCCCTCCTCTTTAATGGGTGAGGTACCCTTATTAAAAGCGAGTAGCCAAACTATTTACAAATGTACAACTATCTACTCTGATGAGGAACTCTGATATCATGAAAGTGTTTTAATGCCAAGACAGATTATCAATACAAAAGAACAAAAGAACTAGGGAAGGGAAAAGGTAGAATAGCACTTTTAGAAGTATAATAGCAAAATAGTTCCTTATAAATGCTTAGTAAGGACAATACATAGAACAGAATCATTCATATTAAAACAATCAGATATAATTTCATGGACACAAAGTTCCAAAAATAACATCCATAAGAATACAAAGCTTCTTAATGTAATAGATAATGATTCACAAACTTTTTTTGTCAAACCAAACCTTAGTTCTGACGATGACAGGGGAAATTATCTCACTTAAATCATCTCTCTCCTTCACATACCAATTCAGGGTTTCCCTTAGAGGAGTGTGCATGATGGATCTCTCGTACTCATAGGATTTAAAATATTCATCATCATCTTTAAGACCTTCAGGCACCTATTAGAGGTTGAGGTCTATGATCTGTTGCAGAGACAATCTACCAAAATGCCTCCTCTGGCTTCAAAATCATCAGTATAATCAGCACAGCAATCCTCAATGTCAGGACGACGATGATAAGTTATTTTGAGATTTTGATCAATGAATTTCTGTTAAATCAAAGCAAGTCATGGGCTTGAAGAAATGAACAATAAGAGGAGCAATAGCCCTTTCTATGTTTTGGGCATCTAGATCTGATCTTGCATGTATAATTCCCCAAGTAGATGGGGAAATGAAGACCAATGATCTTCTTGTCTCTGCAGGTTCTATGGAGCTTGTCAAGCTGTCTGCACACCTCAACTAGAGCCATTTTATCATTACAAAACATGGGAAGCTTGAGAGGTGTACTTTCAAAACAATCCAGCCTACCAATGTATGAGAAACTTCTGAATTGAGTGAAGAAAGCCCCATCCTTGGTTATCAAGGCCTTAGCCTCATCCAAAAATCTTCCAACACCTGGCAGTGTCACCCTCTAAGAGTCTCACAATGTACATGGTGAAGGCACTCATTTACCCTTCTGAAATTATGATTACTGTCCTTAAGGATAAATTGAGGGAAATATGCATAAATGGGTTCATTCTTCTTGCCCTCAATGAAAGTGAAGCCAAACCACTCACAAGATGTTGCCAAGGTGTACATGAGGTAGGAGGTCATGTAGAATTTTTTGGTCTATTGAACATTTGACAATTGTTCAGTCAGGTTCCCATAGATAATCTCAGCCCAATTTATGTTTTGCTTACCCTCGCAAATGATGCTTATGAAAGGACACATCCAAAAATGGAAGTCATTGGTAGAGGGCATTCCCATAATCCAGGTGAGCAGAGTGATGAAATCTGATAGCTCCTCATTAAAATCAACCCTGAATAATGCCTTAGAGAGTCGGGACGCTCCCTTCTTAGGGAACTTTAGCCATGAATTAGCCACTCGTGCCTTATATTCTCTTGTTATCCTTATCAAACAGATCCTGAGATTGAGTGAGAGTGAGAACAATGGAGTCTTCTGTCTCAGGAATGTGTAGGGCAAGTGGTGATAGTGGCAACATCTAGTTTTGCAATCAATTCTCCATGCACATTAACAACCTCCTTGGTATTCAGATTGAAATGAGCTCCATAGGCAAGCACGGTGTCGGCACACTACACAGAGATGGGAAAATCAGTAGCATATGTGATTCCACTTTCATTTATCATTTGGGCCATGAGAGCGGGGTTGTCACATGTTAACCTACCCCAGAAATCATTAAAATCCAAGTGTTGAACTTCACTATCTCCAATATTAGGTATAGAGGTCTCCAGAGGTGACAGATGCTCGTGCCCTTGAAACTTGATCTTCATTTTTACAGTGCACAGAGGAACGGCCTTCAAAGAACAGATTCATGATAAAAATGCAAAGGGATACAGGAAGATGAACAAATGACTCAATTACAAGAATGCGGGCAAGAAATAGCGAGCAAGCAATGTGACAAATGCATAGATGGTGGTCCCTTTAAATAGCCATTTAGGAGAGAGAAGATCATAAATGTGAATTAAATACACCTTGCACCGACTCAAAAAGGTGAAATGCAGGAAAAGTGGAAAAAATTGGCTTGGACAATCCATGGGACATTGGGACATGTGGGATGTGAAAAGCTGATTCGGCTGATGTAGGCGATGCGGGGAATGCAGGCCAAAAGAGCACGGGAAGTCTAGGGACATTGGGACATGAAGGACGTGAAGACTCGATTCGAACGATGCGGGTGATGCGGGGAATCAAGGAACAGGAGGCCCAAGTGAACTTGGGACATATGGGCCAAAAAAGTGTGAAAAAGTGGATAGATAGGAACTTGTGGGTAGATCAGCCGATCAGTGAACAAAATTCCTACCGAAACTTGGGACATATGGGACATGAAGAGCTGATTCGGACGATGCAGATGATACGGGAAATCAGGGAACAGAAATCCTGGTCGAACTTGGGACATGAGGGACAAAAATGTCTGACAAATCCGCAAGTTACTAAAATGACCCCAAGAAACGGCACTTTCACTATCACTTTGAATTTCCTCTTTACCAAAACACTTCCAAAGGGTTCCAACTCAAAAATTTCAAATTTTTCAACTTTCAAAAGAGGGGAATTTTAAGGGGACAACAAGTTTCAAGCCTCGAATTTGAGCATTTTGTGAAAGACTCTTGTCTTGTGTCTAGTTTTTAATGGATTGTGTATCCTTTTGAGCAATAAATTTTTTGTTTTGTAGCTTTTCTTGCCCTATCTTGAATTATATTGCATTCCTTGCCTTTTGTTGCATTTTCAAGTATATTGTGCATACTTTGTTCTTCTCGCAGGACTCAAATTTGTTGTGCTCCACAAAAATGAAGGTTTGAATGCGTTTTGGATTGTGGTACTTTTTTATTCCCTCTCTTACCTCATTTTCTCTATTTTCACTCGCTTGGAATATTTCCAACCCTTCTCGTAGTGCTATCACCCCCCTTAGTGTAAGATTTCTTCATTTTCATGCATTTACCTCTCTCCCTAGTCCCTTGGAAACATACTATAGGATTAGATAGTTGTATTTTCAGCATTAGGAGTATTTTTAGTATTAGTTTAGGAGGAGAAACCAACCTTCTCTGGAGGTCCATATCAAGTAGCAGGTCCCACAACTTGGGAGATGGTCCCATGTTACCTAGAAACACTGAATGCTCATCCATAAGTTCATGACATATCAGAGGGTGTTGTTTTTTGGTGATAACAATAACTTAGGGATTTACTTTCACGAAAAAATTGTTCCTCTCTAGAGGTGGTGGTTATGCAACCACTAGTCTACAACCACCAGTGATTGCACCACGTGTTATAAAGAACACATGTGTTGAAATGATTACAAACATTTCAACTTCTTCTTGGGACTAATCCGAAAATGGGGGGTGTTAAGAATTTTCCTCAATTTTCTTGTTCGCGTGGATAATTTAATTTTTTTTGAATTTATCATCTCTTGTCATGTGAAATTACCAGCCCAAAAATGTAAAATTTCCTTGACAACCAAGCCACAAAGTGAAAATATGCTTGTAAACCTTCATGAACCCCTCACCCAGTGAGTATGTCTTTTTTTCATGATCATCTTGACCTTATAGGTCCTCCCAATATACTGAACAAGCATATACAAGTGTTCAAAGTGATGTGATAAGGTCAAATCTTCCATTCAACAAAGAATAACAAAAGACTAGTTCTCTAACATGCTTAAAAGGAAAATTTTGGCTATTTCAAGACATGTGTGCATCCTCCGGGAATGTTATGAAAATATTGTAACCATATGGAGGTGTTATTAGACAACATTGAATGTTTTAGAAGTAATTTATGGAGGTTTAGGGACAGTCTTTGTAAAAGTGGGTTTTCAGGTGTAAGGAATGAACAATCAATTATGAACTTGAACTTGTCTGTATGATTCAGGGAGCTTCGTAAGGAGTTGAATGCAAACAAATATGCAATGGAAATCTGAAAGAATTATCTACATGGTGGAAGAGTCAAATTTTATCCAAGACCTAAAAGTTTCTCAAGGTAGTTCAAATTTTGTAGGCACACCTCATTATCCTGATTAACAAAGGGGAATTTTCTAGAGTTTCAGGAATAACCAAGATCTGAAACCTATTATAATTATATTATAAGGTATCTTGGAGTCATATTCATATAATATTTCACCTTTGAAGACCATTGCAAGCTCCGAGAGTGAATTTTTCAAGGTCTCACTGGTGAAGAGTATGCATGCTCCATACTTAGCCAAATTTTTGACTGCCACATGTCAGCACCTTGCTCCATGGTGCCCATTTTTGTCCCTCGTGTCCCTTTTTCCTAAGGGGACAAAGGGGACAAAAATTATCACCCATGAGCAATCTCTTTCTCTAGTCCCCCATGTGACCCTTTCCAACTCTGTAGGGTATTGTTTATCTAGCTAACCCCATTTCCTCAAGCCTGCTCAAATTCCGCCACTTTTCATCATCTCTCTCCAAGTGTCATTTTGTGTCCCTCTTTTCCATTTTTCCCGAGGGTATAGATGGGAAAAAAATGAGTGCCAATGAGTAAGCCCCATCTCTGATTTTTCATGTGACATTTTTCAGCTCCCTAGGTGTTTGTCTGGTTTTTTCATCCTCATGCACACCTAACCAAATGTTTCCACTTGTCATGATATTTCTCTAAGAACCCTTTTGTGTCCCTCTTGTTCCTTTTTCCTAAGGGGACAAGAGGGGACAAAAATGAGCGCCCATGAGAAACTCCCCTCATCTGGTCCCCCATATGATCTCTCTCATGCTTTACAGGTACTTGATCATCTTTTTCATCTTCCTCAAACTTCACCACATGCTGAAACATGGAATTATCTTTCTCTAAGGTTCCCTTTGTTGTTCCTTGTTTCCCCTTACACCATTAAACTTTGTTTTTAACTCCACTCAATATTTCATTCAACCTAGGTCAAACCACAGTTAACATGGAAACACAAAATTAAACAATAACTTGTTTTTTAAGTTACTTTCTTTGCACATGTCAACCTATTCACCATTTTTGCTATATTAATACCTCCAAGAACATTAAAATATACCATGCATGCTGCAAAAATAATTCTATAACAGCCATAGCCTTGGAAACTGAGATTTCTTCATATCTTTTCAACCAGAAACTGGATTCAACTAACATTTTCACATAATAATCTAATCCCAAACACAGTTGAGAAGAATATTGCTGCATATGAGATGATTCCCTAGTGTATTTAAATCAGTAAATCTAAAACCCTACCTCCAGAATTTTTTTTCAGTTTGTAAGAGTTTTAGCAGAAGAATCACTATGAAAATTGAAGCACGGTATCTCAGTGCAAATTTGAATCCGATGAAAGTATTTTCAGTTGCAAACAGACATTAGTAATTGAAATTACTAAAAATATTAATCTTATATGTATAGTCACATGTTAAAAATAGTAATCCTCCTAAAACAACAAGCTTACACTACTTATAACATCCAGAAACTGTGAAAAACAACAAACAAGGTAAAATAGACAACTTTCCCAAAATAACAGGTTCCGAAAAAAAAAGTAAAAATAGAAACTTTCTAAAAATAGTAAAGCATCATCAACTGGAGGTATTCTAACTACGCCATGAGCTTCAAAATAAATTTTTTGAGCAAAAACAACAAACTTTCCCGAAATAGCAGCTCCTAACCCCACCTGCCAAAAATAGAAAGTTTCGGATTCTAGTGCAGAAAGTTGGTGTTCCATTCATTTTCACTTATCTTGCTAATTTTTGGAATCATGAAGTTAAAATTATCTCGCATGGAACTTGGTTCAACACTAGCCACGAAGTATTTAGGTGTGGGTGATAATGGTGTCACTCACATGGACCTAGAGGACCTAAAAAGTAGGATGCTTGAAGGGCTGAGAGAGCTTGTAGAGGAAAATATCTTCGTAAGCGAGTTAATTGCAGTTGGAGGACATACTTTGTCAGTATAGAGTACATAACTGGTGTTATCATGTGCTTAGACACTATGATCTATAATACAAGGATTGTAATGGCAGATAACAATTCCACACTTGCAGTGCTCACCTCGAAAGGCATCTCACAATGTATGTAGATTCCAATTGGACAACAACATGGTCATAATCACAAAGGAATTTGCATGTAGTGAGTGGTAAAATACCGAACCCTATCTCCAGAGCCTCACATTGGGATCATGGTTAAGAAAAGGAAATAAATCCTCTCATATGCCAAAAACTTTGTCAAGGAGTGAGTTTCATGAGGGTTACTTGAATGCAATCATATTACTGAGCAAGGTAATGGGTGAAGAAACCAAAAAGGAATTTTAGGATTGGATGGCACAATTCATCCTTGTTTTCATTGAGGGGAATGAAAAGGTTGATTGGGGAAAAATCATAACTAATAACATCCACCGCTAGTTTCTCCAGTTACAGGTTATAAATAAGTTCACAATGACATCATATTTGGTGTATGCCCTAGCGAGAACAAGACCATTCAAAGGCCTAAATCTCACTCAAAATATTTCTCAGAAGACACAATCTTATGACAAGTACCCTCAACTCACTCTCAAATAAATAAATCACCACTTTTTCCAGGGTAAATGATGTATTCACCATGTTTGTCATATGATTGCTTAAAGGAAACCCAAAGTTGAGATTGTATTCCCAAGTTGAAACATTAATTAAAAAGTATGTGTCATACTTCACTCAATTCTCCATGTTATCCTATATCAGAGTTTTGGGATTTGACCATTCTCCTCGCAAGCTACCAAGATAACTCAGTGAAAAGATAGTGATGTTCGAACGATATGTAGGAAAATTTCTTATATCCATAACAAGTTCAGGAACCAAATGAAGAAAGGTGTGTCTTTCCCCATTTCTCTTGGTATTTACTCTTACAAAGGTTTTTTGATGCCTCGAATCTTGAAGCTTCATTTTCCTCCTTGAGGCTCTATTCATACACATATAGGGTAAATTTTAACATATGAAGCAATCCTGAAACCTTCAATCTCCTTGAGTTATTCCATGTTCCCCAAATTGAAGATTATTAGGTCGTCTGTTTGGATGATTTTGAGATTAGAAAATGAGATCACATGAGGATGAATTTTGGTCAATTGAGAATATTCTTATTTGATTGGTTCATGGAAGGTGTGGAAGATGATGGAACCAAGTTGTATGATCCTGAATACTAAGCAGTGAAGGATTTTACTCTCCCACTGGTCTCATGGAGTGTTTGTGAATCAAGGGATATCAATGAAATAATTGCAGTAGTGATCCAAGCGTCTAATTAGTTATTCATGAAATAGGGTTGCATTCATTTAATCATGTGGTCTTCAAACTCTCATAAGGAAAACATTTCATTTCTTGTCATCTAAAGGCACCCAAGAGGACCGCGAGCTCTTCTCATTCATGAGAGCCCGTAAAGAGAAAAATAATGGATGTTGAAATTTCCCACTATATGAGGTTGCACAAGAAAGAAAAATTCACTCAGGACCCTAAAAATATCTAGATCAAGGAGAGATATATCCTTCTCATCCACTAATTTTGCATCAGTCTCCAAGCATCTCTTCTTCCGTTACAGAGTCTACTCACCAAATGTAGGAGGTACCCCCTCACACTGAGTTTGAAATTGCAATCATGCCTAGTGTTGAAACTACAACACATAGATCTTTCCATGGATCCAAAATTTAATTGAAGGTGAGACTCGTACATTGTAATAAGAATTGGTTCCATAATTTCAAGATATTTCAAGGATGGTGAAAGAAAAGCAAGGTAAGAAAGCCAAGACAACATCCCACTTCTTCAGTAGTGCCTCAAGAAACCAATATGTAGAATTTTCCTAGTCGAAGGTAGTAAAGCCTATTGAGGAGATGACCCCATCAGAATATGAAATGAAAACAATTACCTTGGGACCAACAACACATGAAGGGGATGCTCATTTGGTCCAAGAATCTACCACATGTTTTCTTACAAGAAACAAGGAGAAGATTGAATAGTTGGAAGAACATGTGAGAAATCTCACTTCATATGTTCAATCATTCATGGATTCTAATGTCATCCCATCTCTCCCTTCTAAATATGTCACTTCGATTAGGATCTTTGATCCAAATTCAATCAATAAGGCACATGGATACATAATGCAAGGGAGGGCCAATGACAAGTGGGTGGATAAAATTTTTAGATTGGTCCCAAATAAGAGGACTTGAAACTGATATACATATCTTAGATTGGATACCTGTAGGGGGTAGGGGATGTACATGGTAGAAACCAAGGAACATGCAAACAATATAGGCTAGAAATAAGTGTTAGTGTAAAAGAGCTAGCATGTAATAAAATACAATGTAGCAAGCAACTATGAAGACTAGAGGTACCACGACAAGTGGGTTGCATACATGGGTCATTTCTCACAATGTCACAAGACAATCAGGGCCAAAGTGGCCATAAGAAAACAATTATCAAGCATGACAGAGAGTGTAGCCCGTAAATAATAACAAACAATAGTAAACAAGAAATAATAGATAACCACGGTTTCATAGAATCCTGCAAGGAAACTGTTACACATGAAGCACTCGTTAGCATGTTAATAAGATAAGTAGTATGTCAAAGCATGTATATATCAGTGAAAATTAAAGTGGTAATAACAAGAAGTAGGAAATATTGTAACAATAGCACCTGTGATTTGTGGAGTATGAGAGTATCAAAATTATATGCCCCTAGGAGCCTCGACGGGACTGGTAAAGAGCAATGTCGGATATCATGCATCATGTAAGTATATGTAGAAATCTTGCATTCATCTCAAGATACCATGTGAACACACATGTGTGTATCACAAGAGATAATGACATAATAAGTATCTAACTATCATAGGAAACAAAGTGCAACATATAAATAATATAAGATAACAAGAGTAAATGCAACCAAGATGTGAAGATGTTATGATAAAGTGATAGTGCGCTACGATATGTAAAAGGTGCATATGAGGGAAGCCACGTTTCCCCCCAACAAATGTGCGTGATGTGAGGTTCATTTAAGAATTTCTCCCTCAACAGTCAAGTATGAACCATAGAACAAGAGTGCATCATCGGGTAACAAAAGTATTGTATGTGATGGAGATTAGATGGTGGGAAATATTTATCATGAAGCACAAAGCGTGAAGTGTAATAGATAAGATATTAGTAGATGATAAGAAAACCTATAGTGATGGATGGGAGAAGGAATTGCGATGCCCCCAAGTGTGTGAGTGAGGTTCATTTAAACGCCCTCAATATTCATGTATGAAACCTGGAGAACATGATTGCATCATCAGGTAACAAAGGTATTGTATATGGTGGAGAATATATGCTAGGAAATATTTTCCATGAAGCATACAACATGACATGTAGTAGATAAGTTATGAGTAGATGATAGAAACATCCAGTAGTGATGGAGGGGGGAAGGAAGTGTGATGCCCCCAAGTGTGCGAGCGATGGATATCTATGTGATGATGTGAGAGAGACCATACCATGGTGGTGGATGTTGAAATGTGTCCAAGTTAGGAGCATAGTCATTATCTGGATCGAAAGGAGGAAGTGTAAAAATAATATTAGGAAGTTGGTGTGGGATCTTAGCTTGTTGTGAGGGAATTGGTTATTCTTCCTTTGATGGTTCGGCCTTAGATGGGGCTTGTGGTAACTCTTGCATTACTAGAGAAGGAACACTATTGACTATTGTGTGATGCTCTCTAGACATAGATGGATCAAATTTGGGAGCCCATTGGGGTTTGGTAATAGAACATGAGCATGTGGATTGTGTAGAAAATGAAATGAGGCCTTGATGCTCAAGTTTCCTGATTCTTCATTCTAAAGCATAGAAATCATTGTCATGATGTCCATCAATTTGACAATAATTGAAAAATGGGTGATATTTGTATTTTGTAAGCCGATAAGGAGGGTAGTAATGAGTAGGTGGCAAGGTGATCAACTAGTGATTGAGGAGCTTAGAGAGAATGTCATGTTTTCTAGAATTTTGATCAAACTTGAGAGGTGTTTGCTGCGGTAAGACCTTGACCATGATTGTATGAGCACATATAGTGGACATGGGATTAGGATGAGGTGTAAAAGAAGAACTAGCATGGGCACGAGAAACATCTTTGAGATGTTGGATTTCAGTTGTAAGGGATGTAATCGTAGTTTCCATAGCTTGAAATTTATTTTAAAAAATATGTAAAAATTGAATTAACTCGAGGATGGATTGATTATTTGTGTTATCGGGAATGACAGAAGGATCTAAGAGACGATTGAAAATTACACTTACTTGTGAAGGTGGCATATCGTGCGGTAGGTACATTATATGTACGACATTTGTGAGAGCATATTAACTGGGTGATTTTGAAGTAATTAATACAATGAGAGGTGAGTAACGTTAGATTCTATGATATGAAATTAAACATAATTTTATGTAGAGATAATAAGATATCAAGCCTATATCTAACTTTCAAGATATTTCAAACAAGAACTTATCTCTTTCTCTACATTAGAGGATCCACAATGGGCCTACAATGGCCAAAAACTATTAAATTTACTCAATCTTTCCTAAATGACACTATAACACCTTGAGTGGCTTTAGAATCACCATAAATTTCTCCTAATACTCCTCACAATATCACTCCATTCATGAAATAGCTCATTCATCTTTTAAACTAACCTTGTACTCAACTGCCCTTACTACCACTCCCCTTTTGCTTCACTAGCTCTCTAGTTCAAGGATGAAAATTTTGAATTCCTAATATTTTATTGCTCCTTAGGATCCTACTCCTATTCATGCACTTCATGACATAGTTAGATCCATCATACAATTCATTCAAGATAATCAAAATGCTTACATTCACCCCTTTTTTCAAAATTGTCCTAATATCCTCCTCAAGACCATGTAGCTTGCACCAACCATGCATCTAGAACTCAAGAGCTACCCAGAAGGTCTAACAAGTTCCACTAGTTCACTTCCACCTTCCCCCAGATTCTTGCAAAATTTTAGGGCCTAACTCCTTCCCCAACTCCTACTATTCCACTTCTTCACTTTTGGCTTGTTCTTGCTCAAATAGCCCAAGACAATCTTTTATCACCTATAACTCTATTTGTAGGGGGCTTTAAGACACACTATACTGATGATAACTCTAGTTTCAGGACCGCCGCCCTACAGGGCGGCGGTTCTAAAACCATCGCTTTGCACAGAGCGACGGTTCTGTCCAGAACCTTCGTTTACCTCATTTTCTTTCACTTTTCTTATTTCTCCTTCTTGGTGCTGATGAAACTGATGAATTGGTGCATTTTTTTTATCCCTATGGATCATAACTCCCTTACTTAGGAGGCTTTTGGTCCCACAAAAGCTTAGTGGGGGAGTCGTAGAGGAATCAACTCCCTCTCGTGCTCATTCGAGTACCATTGGGTCTCCCTTGGTGTCTTCTCTCGTCCAACCTGCCAAGACTCCTATGGATCTCTAGTTTGTTGTTCCAGTGCTACATCCTCCTCCGAGATGCCTCAAGTACAATCCTCTTTGGAAGGTAACTTTTGTATCTTTCCTTCTTTGTCATGCATAGATGGCGTTAGTGGATGCGAGCTCTTGCAACTTACTATCGTGTGCATCTGCATGAAGTATGGCCTGAAGGTTTCTTCTCTAACCTGCTCAAGTATGGCGAAGGTCCCATACTATAGTGGTTTGGTCCTTTCCTGTCTTTGTCTCTTGAGATGGATTGGCCGAATCCTCTTCAAGTACATTACTGCTATAGTCACCATTGTTCTTGTATCTCCTCTTCTTCTTACTGCCCCACGATCAGGTCTAGTGAATTCGTAGGTAGATATAGTGATTGCATAGTGCAAGTTTGTTTTACTCCTTGAATGAGCAATTCCTATGGTGGCTTCTTCTGCAAAAGCTAACAAGTGCTATCCAAATTCTCCATCCTTTGGTCAGAAATATCTACTCTCACGTCCATTTTGTTTTTCTTCCAATGAAAGCAACAAAACTGATGATTTTCCTGAATAAGTCTTGGTGCTTGGTTGACACTTACCATAACTTTCTTTGATTTGCTTTGGGTTCCTAGATGTTAAAACTGACTCCATTCTTAACCCATCTAAATCGGTTCTCCCTCCTTGTGAACACAACATCCCTGGCATACAAGTAAGGACTTCCAAAGACAACGTAAAATGCATTAAGTGGAATAATATCAACCTCTAATACATCTATGTATTGGTTATTTATCCCAAACTGAAACTTACAATTCCTTATAACCTGTATTTCTACACCCATCTTCACCCATCCTAGGGGGTATGGATGTGGATGCGCGTAAGTCTCTAGACCAAGTTGTTTTACAACCACATCAGAAATCTAATTTGATTGAGAACCAAAATCTACTAAAGTGTTTACCTTAGTCTTCTTGATTTGGATTCTGATTTGAAATAGCTTACTCATCTCTTCTTCTTCTGCTACCTCGTACATGTTAGTGGCCATGTATCCCAGCCTCTCGTCTACATCTGAATCATCCTCAATCTCCACCTCTCTTTTTGTCTTCACAGTGGCCATGGATTTTTTGGAATCCTTGGTTCAGTGCCTTGGGTGCAATTTTGGATGCAACTTCCAACATGTGGCGTTAGTATGTCCATTCACATCACAATTCTTACATAAATTCTTAGGATCTTGACAAGTATGCAAAGTAGTAGTGGCATGTTTACCTTTCCATTTACCTCTGCTACTTGTCTTCCCTTGTTCTTTGTCCTGTTTTTCTATTGACTGGTCTCCCTTTGGCTATATTTCTCCTTGCTTCTTCTCGTCATCAATGTAGTATGCTTGTACACAAGCTTCATTGAGATCCTTGGGCTTTGTGGAGATTACCTTCCTCCGAAGGTGAGTGTGAAGTCCTCCCAAATACTTGGTAAGAATGTCCTCATCCTCCAAGTCCATATTAAACAACATGGCTTGTCTCCGAAATTTTGTAGTGTAGTCTTGCACGCTTTGACCGCTACCCTGTCTAAAGTACTACCACTTAATCATCATGTCAGTCTTATGGCCAATAGGATAGAAATGATCTCTAATCAATTCTTTAAAACCCTTCCAAGTACTGATAATAGGATGCTTCTTCTTCTCACAAGTGGCTAAATGGGTTTCCCACCAAACCAGAGCATGACCTTCCATTTTGAGACATGCAAAGGTGAACCTTTATGCCTCAGTGAAATTATGCACACTAAAGTAGACTTCCAACTGTTTTAGCCATTTATCTAGTAATTTTGCATCTATTTGTCCTTCAAAATTCTTTATTTCCACTTTTGTTTCAACTTTAAAAGGTGTATGTGCAAATTTTACCTTCTCGCTTACAATTGGCGTCTCTTCATGCTCTTCCCATTCTCCCTCTTCATGGTTCTTTCCGATACCAATTTTTTCAGCTAGTGCTTGAACCATCGAGTCCATGGAATCTTTCTTAACCGAAGCCGTCTTTTGTAGATCTGAAAGCTCTTCTTGTTTCCTATGCAATCTATCCATCATGGTCTCTATCATCTCGACTCTACAGACCAAGTTCTCTTCCTCCATTTGAGCTCAAATTATCTGTTTCCACTTCTTCATAGAAATATCTGGCTTACAAGGTAAAACTTCTTCACCTTTGGACCTTGTCACTGTCATACAAAATCACAAGAAAGATTCGAATGCCACAGTCCTGGATATATAAGCAGATTTGATACCAAAATGATCCGTAAACTTCTACTTTGAAACTCTACAAATCACACAACTATGTTGTTCTACTTTCAACTTTCGAAAATGATAGAATTGCTTAAAAATTAGAGCTTCGTGACTGATTATCTAGTGCTATAGAAAGGAAATTGTAGAGAAGGAAATAATTCAAACTTCAACACCAACAATTTTATCCTGGAAACCTCCAAGGAGGAAAACCAGTCGGTAAGGGAAACTGCTCTTTCTTCCCACTTTTATTGGTCTAACATAGATAATTACATATTACAATAAGTATGAAAAGAAGCAACAGTGTAAACCTTCTCTCCAATTACTTGCTTGCTCTGTTTCTACACCTTGCTCCTACAATTCCTTTCCAGCACTGAAGATCTTGCTCACTACTCTCATTAAACTCTGCTTCTCGATCTCTCTGGATCTTTGAATATCTATTCTCTTGCTCCTTCCATGTATTTATAGGCCTTCTCATGTCCTCCCGTGCACTGGAGGATGTGAAAACGCATGGAAGGGAAGAGACGCGGCTAGGCACTTCAAGAACGCGTCCACTTGTATTCCATTCTTCTTTTCTATTCGAAAGTTTTAGGACTGTTGCCCTTTGTAGACTGGCAGTCTCAGGACCATCACCCTGGCTAGACGGCGGTTTCAGGACCACCACCCTGCAGGGCGGTAATTCTGAAACCGCCTCTCTACACAGAGCGGCGGTTCTGTCCAGAACCTCCGTTTACCTCATTTTCTTTCACTTTTCTTATTTCTCCTTCTTGGTGCTGATGGAATTGATGAAGTGGTTGTTTTTCTGGATCCCTATGGATCAATGGAATATAATGAACTCCACTCATATGATGTGTATGCAAACCAATACAACTATTTGCCCTTGTATGAATGTGCTATATGTATGCTTTATAGTGCTCTTTTGCCTTTTTTTCAAGCTTAGGTAGTGATAGATAATGCTTATAGTGTTTGGCCCTTAATTTTAAAGAAGTAACTAAGTATATATATGATTACATCACTTGAATTTCGTAATTGAAAATTGAAATGCCGACCCAAAGTGTTAAAAGGTGACCAAGAAGCAAAAAGGGCCCAAGTAAGAATAAGGAAGAGAGGGACGTGGGTTCCCAGAAGGGACAGGAGCACCTGAGTGCTTCTTTCCTTACTGGGCGCTAGTGTCTGAGGCCATCAAAAGATAAATTCATCAAGTGTTGGTAGAGCTGTAAAAGTGTAAGAGATGAAGCAATTAAAATGTCAAAAAGAGTTGTCAACCACTAGTTTTCTTTCTTAGGAATCATGTACACACATGGGGGGTTCACTTAGTAAAAGTATGGTATAACACGTTCATTCGAAGGGTATTAAAGAACACCCTTAATTCTAGGTTTTACCTCTAATTATTCAATTGATAATACCCCCTCCCGTTATATTATTAGAATGAAAATAGCACCTATTTTTTCCACGTGCCTTACTTACCCATTTTTCCATGACAATTTTATTTACCCCTTTTTATATCTACACTAATATATTAAACAAATTATATATCATATTTCTCACTCATTTTTTTAATATGCATTTTCTCTCGAAAGATAGTTTCAAGCCATTCAAGACCTATTACCAATTACCTTATAAATGTTAAGCTTTAATCATTTATCAATAGTTCTTCAAATAATTAAGATGGTGAAATAATATCACTTGTTTTGAAAAGCATACTCAATCGTAGTTTTCTACCATCTTATTATTTCTTGGTCAAGAATATCTTAATTAAGATTTCTTTATTCAAAAAGAGTTTATAATTTAAATTTATGACCACACTCCTTAAATTACAATTTTAAGGTATTTATTTTTAAAAACTAGGATTCAAATGTTTTACTTTTATATTAAAATTAAACCTCCCTTTCCTTTGACCCACCTCTCCAACCTACCCCCAATACCTGATTCAAAATATTAAAAAATAAACCTCTTCACCCCCTCATGTCTATCTGTATATTGATTTTACTTTTATTAATTTTAATTAACTCAATATGAACTCACGTGCTAAGATATTGCATAGCTAATGAACCCCTCATGTGTATACATTAGTATGTTTTAGGACCTATAAATGTTCCCAAGTGAATAGATTTTGTGTCTATAATTACATAAAGTGATATTACCAAGTGACAATAAGCATTTGACCCCTTATTTTGGGATCTTAAATTTAACTCAGTTGCAGACTTGAATACAATTTTAATGTCTATTTTGTAAATGGTAGTTAGGACTATGCATCCAGTACTGGGCCAACATATTTCTTATTGCAACATATAATTTTAGTGTCAATTTTGTAAATGGTGGTTACGACTATGTAACATTTGGGAATAGGTCCATATCATGTGGGTTGTCAAAATTTATGTTTCTCTAAGGCATACATTGTTTTCGCTTTTCCTCTAATGTAATGAATATGTTATGATGGAAACTAGGTATAAATGAAAATTTCTTTAATACTTCAGAGATAATTATTATTAGTCATGACGATGATAGATTTCATTATAAATTAGAGTCGTGACTTCATATTCTCGAGGGGTTCCGTGTATTTTTCATTGTGCCAGAGCTTATTTTTTGGTGGGTCTACATGTTGGTTATTGCAACATACACATTTATAGTCAACTATTTAACTTAATTAGAAATAGTAAAAATCTTAGTTTTTAAACACTTAATTATGGAAATAATAGTTTGCAAAAACAAAACAAAGTAGAAAAAGAGAGTGTTACGGTAAACAATTGTTTGTGGGAAAGTAAACTTTGAACCTAAACTAAAGGTGAAGAGGAGAATCCATGTTGAATTTCCCTACAAGTAAATTGACACAAAGCCAAATGAGAACACCATTGTCCCTCATCAATGCAAATGCCGAAAAGTAGAACAACATTCCACCATCATCAATCACCAAAAAATGATTAGGGGGGCACAATTTACAATCTTGTGGGAATGTAGGGTATCCACCGAAAAAAATCTCCTTGCATACAAGCTCATTATAAATCACCTGGATTAGAAATAAAACAATGATTGTAAGTCATCCACAATCATCATGCTACAGGGGGAAATAATACACTAAAATATAAAGAAAATATTAATTCACCACAAATATAAAACTTGGACATATCCTTAAACGTTGTACATATCAGTTATAGTTCTTATGGTGAAGTTTCTTTTGTAGAATTATTTGGCAATGGATGGTGCCCAAATGGGATTTTTGTCGTTCATCTATTATGGTTGTCGTAACCTCATTCGACAAGTTTAACATGAATGTCATTTGCGATATAAGATTATTGCACGACACATTGTGTAGTGGAGTTTCATAAACTATACTTGGTGGCAACATAAATTATGAGTTATATTAAAAACATTTGAAATCAAATTGTACTCTTGAACATTTCATTCAATGTGGGGGGCATGTTTCATTGTAGGCGAACATGTTTTTTACTTCACATTTTTCTTTTCTCTCATGTGTGCATTTTCTAGGATTTTTTAGATGGTCGATTATTTGTTCCCCAAATCGTTTGAGTCCCAAAATAAAAGTGTATGCTATTCAATGTCATGGAGAACACATGAAAATTTAATAATGTGTGTGTGTGTGTGTAGGTTGTACCTTTAGCCACATTTCTTTAGTGTTGACTATTATTTGAAATTTTATAGGAAACCATTTGTGACGAAGGCTTGGTTGTACTTGTAGCTCTAACGCCTTAAGGCACAAGAGCACGTGGGATGGAATTGCAACTAAATTTATTGAACTCTACACTCATGGCAAGATAATATTAATTTGTTTTGAGTATTTTTAGTAAATTATGTTGACGACACTGTCTTATCTCCCTTGTCAAAAAATTGATTATAACGATGATCATGTTAGCTATGAAATATAAAAAATAGAGGAAAATTGAGATCGAAAGTCCAAGAAATAGTTATCCGCTATAGGCCCAACTGAATGCATTTCCACTCGCTATTAAAATTTAACTTACAATTGATAGCTTCCAATTAGATGGAATTGTAATGCTTTAATCCAGTGAGAGTTTTAGATAGAGCACAATTGGAATGGCAATAAAGAAGAATACACAAATTAAATGCTTCTAAAACACCCAACCAGATGCATTTCCACTTACTATGAAATATTTAACTTATAATTGCAATACTAAACTTTTTTGCTCAAAGGATAGTTAGATAGAGCGCAATTGAGATAGGGAGAACTAAGTCTCCAACACATAAACATCTCCCAAACCCCAAATCTTGTGCATTTATGATTACTATTAAATTTTAGGTTGTAGTCAACGGTTGTCGATCGCATGGAACCTTGAAGTCTACTCAAAGGAGAGTGTTAAGAGGAAATGCATGATTGAGAAAGGAGTGTATACTCACGGACCATCGCAGAAGGGTTTTCTTTGTTATGCCTTTGGCGCACTCTCTAACTTGTGTTTGTTATGAATGGTATACGTGTTATATTTATATGTAGTTAATAGACTAGAATTTGTAGGGTATGTGATTTGAACGACGCAGAGGATGAAATAACGCGTTCCATTAAACTTGGTTTCTCTACAAGGATGTCAAGTTGGATTGCAGAGACATTTCCAATCTCAATCAAGCACGGGGAACATGAAACGAGGACAACTAAACAAAACTTGGAGAATTTACAACGAAGTTAGACAAATGTAGAAACAACCTTCCTTTTTAAATAGAGATTGTTTTGTAGGTCGTGAAGATCTATTTGTCCCAAAATATGTTAAGAGTCGCGAAAGATTGTCATACCCCTACGATATGGAGTTCGTTTCATTTTCCAAACAAGCAATGGCCGATGGGGTATTCACGAGTAGGAAGGTGATTACAATATTAAATTAGTTTAGGTGTGAGAATAATTGCACCAATAGGCATTCGAGAATTGCAGATCTGGGTGTGGTGGTAGGGATACTTAATGTATGTGGATAAACAATTAATCACGAAATTAAATTTGAAGTCCATGGAAATATCGTAATATCTTGAGCAGATTTTTTCTAACGGACACTTTGGTGTCATTGTCGGGCAGATGGTAATGGAGTTATTGATCAATGTGGCATCGTAGATGAGAGGGTTGAGATTGATACGTTGTGGTGGTGAAGTAAAGATATGTTTATGGCGTGTGTTGGGGGCGGTTGGGGTTTATTTTAATAAGAGTCCCGTAAGATCATTTAGTGGAGCAAATAATTGTATGTTAATTTTGTGTGGTAATTTGGTTTTTTGGCGTGTGGGAGCTTTCACTACTAAAATGTGCAGCCCGAATAGTTAATGGAATGAATTGCGTTAATTTGAGGGAGGAGCGCGGGTCTGTGTGGAAAGCGAAGCATATATGAATATCCCACACGCACTACGCTGCAGAGATGACCAGTATTGAAAATCGCGCGGGTGAGAGTGTTGATGTGCCGAGCTCAGTCACGAGAGCTTGTGACCCGTGTGGGGGCGCACAATGTGGGCGGACTGTTGAGGCGTGGAATGGGTGGAGGGAGGATGCGTGGCACGGTGTGCGGCGCGCCCTGTTCCAAGTAGAGAGTAGTTGCAAGGCCCTCACTCGAAGGGGCGAGGGCAGTCTTGTATCCTAAAGTGGAGGGGACCGCGTGAGGCTGGTTTCACAGAGCAACGAATACCTCCCGCTCCCTACGGTGGAAGGATTACGCGCTGCTTGTCCCTCTTCCCACAATCCTCCCCTCCCGCTCATACTCGGACGCCCACCTTTTAGGCAATTACATCTCTACTCAAATAACTTACTTCTACAATATTATATGATTAATAATGTACACACTATTAATCTATACCAATAAACACTATCACTATTTCTATTTCTATTTCTATTTTTTTGTTAATGTAAATCATAAAAAAACAATAGTTTAATGTCCGAACAGTGCGGTATTATTAGATATAAAAATATGTATGTGCGAGAATCCACTCTCGCTACTCTGTCCACTACTTTTTCATATACAATTTTATCATGTTTCTTTTCCAATTCGGAAGGTTGGTATGTGAATATGACATCATACCTTCAGAAAAAGATAGCTATTACTAGCAATTGTTCATGAATTACAAATTACACCAGAGAGGATACTAATTTAAAGTTAATCGGAATTATATTTTTGTGGCAACATGTTTTTGTGTGTGTGTGTGTGCGCGCACGCGTGCGCGCTTGCGTGTGTGTGAAGGGGAGGAGCGTGAACTGTTATGTTTTTGGAAAGTATTAAAGCGACAAAAAAGTTTGCATGGAAATTTTTTTTTTTGAGTTTTTATAAGATAATAATATAAACTATTGCCCACTTTTTAAATTTTATATAGTACAACCTAAATATGTTGTAAATGAGGAGGAAGCTCCTTACAACTAAGTATGCCCTTCTCTTCTTTCTGTGTGTTAACATTTTTTGTGTGCTTCATTATTGCATAGCAATCAAAAGTAAAAGTAGGGGAGATGTGTAAGTCAACCAACGAGTGAACTTTGAGATTCCAATATATGTTAGTCCTTGGTGATGTTTATTGTTTCCTTATTAGGTGTCATACCTTTCACCTTATGAATGACGAGTCCCCACGACATTTTAAGTGGAATTTGTCACATCGATTTCTACGTGTGATAGGAGGTAGTGGTCAACACTCAGCAACCTCTGGACAAGAATATGTAGAAATAACGTATTCCAGGGTATAACTGGTCAACACTCTTCTCCACCAATAATCAGCAACACGTGTCCAAGTCAGATCAGCATCCTGCAACCTCTAATATTCCACTTAGGTCCACACGCGAGATCTATAATACTAGCTTGATCTATATGTGTACGCCAAAATCCATTCATACAACTCTACTGGAAAGCAACAAAATAAGGTCTCATACAACTCATGACACAGGTATTCTTCTACCCATTTACATGCATCAAACTTAGGTCCATTACAAAATTTCTGAGAAAACTCATCCTCCGTGCTTTTAAACCATGCTTTGACACTGTCCAAGGTCAAGCGCTCTGTCATCACGCACCATTCTCACAACAACTTCAAAAATAGGTCCTGACAACGGAACCAAGATGTAGTCAATGTACCCTTAGTATAACTTTCTAACCCCATGCACGTCGGCCTATCACCCAGTGGGCGTTGGGTGCTCACCCAAGACACGCGCAAGCACCGAGCCCATCCTTTATGTGAGCATTGTGAGAAGATCTTTTCATTATTAGATGATTAAATGCATAAAAGTGGATATTCATGTAAAAACACAATATGAGTTACCATATCCTTATACCCATGCATGAAAACGAGAGAAACAACACACAATGGATTATGAAGAACATATTTGATTTATAATATGAAGAAATGACACTAGGGTTTACACCCATGAAAAAGATATTCATAAAAGATATATATATATATATATATATATAAAGTGCTAAGTAACCTAGCAACCACATTACATTCAAAATACCATGTCAAATTGAACATAGTGAATGCCAAGGATCCAGCCCATACAATATATGTTAAAATAGAGATCTAACTCATATATCAAGAGTCCTAGCTATTCCCTCCCTTATTACATGAGATTTACAGAGCCATCCCTTAGACATGATGACCTTCTTGCAACTCCTTAATGGAGAAACCCCAACCTTAGGACCCCTTAATACTTTTTGTAGAGCTTCTCCTTCCTCATGATATATGTCTTCCCTCGGTTTCCTCTTTCTTGCTCCATCGCATCTCTATATATAGGTTCAATACCCACTAACATGCCTTCCTTCAGAAGTAGATCGCATGTCAAGTGTCAATGTGGTCATCCAATGGTGCATGTTTATCCAGCTCCGAGCTCTTTCAATTTCCATAATGATGTCTTCAAATAATATTCTATGTGTGTAATATTCTTTTCTTGACCTCCAATGTTCCAGGTTGGCACCTTATCCGCTCAACACGCCTACTCGGGTCACATTTTTCCTCAAGCGCCTCCAGAATGTTGAATATGGCTAAGTCCTTAGATCTTGCATATTGTCTTGCACATGTGCCCTAGTTTCTCCTAAACTCTTCTTAAAACTTTGCTATGTGCGCTTCTCCCCACATGCTCTTCTTCTTACTGGTCTCACGTGCTCATGCACCCTTTGGTACTACGCGCCCTTTGGTACTTAGCCAATATTTCGAGGCCCAACACAAAGCAAAATTTTTTATCAAAATTTACAATAAAAAGTGGTATTCGAAAAAAAAAATTATAATATACCAGAAATAACTATTACTATATAAATTCCTACTAATTAAATCTATACAAATTTACTTGTCATTCTATTTCAACAATAAACAATAACAATATTGAAATTTTTCTACTAAAATAATCTGGCCCTGAAAATAATCGGATGGGAAAGTAATCGGGAAATACAACCTGAAAATGGTCGTACCACATATGTGGCAAATAAACATTTTCTAGTAAAACCCCTAAAAAATATAATCCCATTGAGAAACTCCTATTAAAGTAAAATATACAAGTCTTCTCCTCATATAGTTTGCATCAATGGTTAGGATTACGGGAGAGCATGCAAGACCATTGAACGTGTTTTAGTCATTGATGATTGCATAGTAGAATTTATTGTTTCTTAGTGACAACATAATGGTGGAAGTCAATATTGTATGCATGGTTACTATTTGGCAGGGGTTCGCTAAGTATCACTTTTGTGGGGTCACTGTTGAGATGGGTTGGGATTTTCCTGTTGGCATTATTCAACATATGGAACATAACTACAAAACCATCACACATGTATGGTCCTTATTGTGCTATTATACAAATATCTATTACTTGAGTACAAGCTATTAACGGGAAAACTTATCTTTTTTCTACATAAGATAGAAATAAGATTTGAAGTCCAAACTTATAAATAACCTGTTCTCATCATGTCTTTTGTCCTTACTTTTCTAGGTAAGAAAAATTAGTGTTTTAACAGTGCATGTGATTTGTATTTTCTATAGGGTTAAGATATCCATTGTTGTGCACATGTGGGTAGGTTCCTCCTCCTTCCTTTCATCATCACCCCCAAAAAATTAAATAGTAGATCCTTTGGCATGTACCTCATCCCACTGCACCAACAAAGTCATTGCCTTTGTGGTTAATGATGTGAATGTTTCCCTATGACATTACTTAAAATAGCAATTGCACATGAGTTGCAAATTACGCCGACAAGGATAATAATGTTAAGTTTGTTAGAGTTGTAGTTTGCAGCCAAGTGTTTGTAAACTTAAAAATAAACAAAAATAATTTATAAATTGAGAATAATCAAGCACATGGCACATTATTATAGTGCAAGCTTATTTTTAGATTGGTTCATTTAACATCACTAATAATCACCATAAGAACATTCTCCCTTTTTAAAATGAAGGAAATGGTTCCCATTTCTCACTACAATTTCTCTTGCAACAAGCTTGGAATTAATTTTCGTTGCAATGTGGTAATAAGCACATAATCGAAGGTTCTTGACAACTATAATAGTTGTTCCAAGGAGGCGTGTTTAACCAACCAAATGTAGTTACCAAAAATTTTAGTATGGCAGTAGAGAAATAATTCTTTTTCCTCCACTTTCCATTATTTCCACATCATTAAGTAAAGTCTTTAATATGAAAAATAATTTGTTGCCTTCATCTCTTAAGCGTGAAAAATCCAACAGACAAGAACTTGCGGGTAAATCGGCTGATCGGCGAACAAAAGGCCCGTTGGAACTTGTGACATATGGGACATGAAGAGCCGATTCGGCCGATGTAGGTGATACGTGGAATCGGGGAATAGAAATCCCATGCGAAGTTGGGACATGAGGGACAAAAATGTTCGACAGACTTGCAAGTTACTAAAATGACCCCAAGAAACGACATTTTCACTATCACTTCGAATTTCCTCTTTACCAAAACACTTCTAAAGGGTTCCAACTCAAAATTTTCAAATTTTTCAACTTTCAAAAGAGGGTAATTTTGAGGGGACAACAGTTGGCTTTTTCTGGGGATGACTTGACTAGATCAGAGGAATAAGGCAAGACAAGAATCTAAGAAAAACTCTAGGGAAGAAGACCAGTGCCTTATCCATTGGGCAAAAAGAGTCAAAGGCAAAACAATACAGATGGTAAAAAATAAAAACAAGGAAAGGCAAACAACAAAACAAAGACAAGGAAAAGCAAACACAAACTGTACATAATATACAAAGGACTTCCTATTCACCTAGGATTTGAACAATTTCATTTACTGCCCACTATAAGGAAGTGGGAGAGAAGATCCATCCATGTAATCAAGATAGAAAGAATTTTCACCAACAAAGTGCCTGATTCTGAAAGGACCAAGCCAAAGAGAGTCAAACTTACCATGGCTTCCTCGAGGTTCATGTCTTTTGTCCCATAGCAAAACAATGTCTCCAACTTTGAACTCTCTGGATCTGGTTTTCTTGTCAAATAAAGATTTCACCTTCTGTTAATGGGCAGCAATCCTATCAAAAACCCGCAGCATGTCTTCATCTAGCTTATGGAGATACATGATCCTCTTATCCAAAGAATCACTGAAACTGGTGTCCTCAATAGCTTTCATCAAATGCAAAGCTGGTAGTTCCATTGTCACTGGTAGTTGATCTTCCACACCATACACCACTTGAAAAGGGGACATCCCAAGTGCTCTTTTAGGTGTAATCCTATCTGCCCAGAGAGCATCATAGAGCTTCTTGTGCCAGTTTCTCTGAGATTCATTTACAAGCTTTCTTATAATGGTCACCAACTTCTTGTTTGTTGATTATGCCTGTCCATTCCCTTGAGGATAGTAATCTGAAGAATGAGCGAGGGAAATCCCACACCCATAGCATAAATCCATCATCTCAGCAAAAGAAAAATTTGAAGCATTATCTGTCATGATCTTGTTTGGTACTCCAAACCTTATCAAGATATTTTCTTTGATGAAACTACATACTACCTCTAAAGTAGTACTTTTAATTGGGATGGCTTCTACCCACTTAGTGAAATAATTTGTTGTTATGTTTTTGGAGCCTATTTTCATGTTAGAATGTGGTACACCTTCTATGTGTTACACTCGGGTATTTTTACAGCGGTCCCGCTCACCGATGAGTGGGTCAAGGGGATTCAGGGGCTTCGCCCCCGAAGCAAATTTTCATGGGTGGTTTATTAACCCATGGGTAATGGGTAACCGTTATGGGCTATTTTTGGGCCCATTGTTTTTTGGTACCCATTGTTTTGATACCCACGGTTTTTTGCCCATGGTTTTGATAACCACGGTTTTTTCCCATGGTTTTGATACCCACGGTTTTGTATCAAACTGCTTAAGCAATTGTCTATTTATATGGTCTTATGCATATGATACATAGATAATCAAATGTATTGCAGATGTGTTTTGAATTCAGGTGTGAATTCTGTAGAGTTTGTTGAGCATAGCTCCAAACAGATCTGGGTATTGTATTGAGAGAGTGGAGGCTTGTAATAAAATCTGAGCAAGTGATTCTTGGTGGACATAGCCCAAATTAGGTGAACCATGTTAAATCTTGTCTCTCTATGTTGTGTTATTTATTATGCACTTTTATTTGAGATCTGTAATACTTTCTGCATATTAGTTTCTACTGTTGCGATTCTGTAAGGGATTATTCCACATATTTTATCTCTTATTTCCTAACAATTGGTATCAGAGCCTGGATTGGTTTGCTGAAGTGTTGAATCACAGGGAAAGTTTTATCTTGAGTGGGAGCTATGGCAGATGATGGAAGATCTAGGGTTGATAAATTCAACGGGAAGAATTTCAATCTTTGGAAGATGCAGATGGAAGATCACCTTTATCAGAAGGATCTTTATACTCCGTTGTCTGAGAAGGTGAACAAACCCTCGAGTATGACAGATACGAAATGGGATTTGTTGGATTGGAAGGCACTTGGAATGATCCGTCTGTGTATTGCATCTTCGGTATTATTTAATGTAAAATACTACAAAATAACTGATGGATGCATTAGGGAAGTTGTATGAAAAACCCTCTGCCTCTAATAAGATATTTTTAATGAAAAATTTGTTTAATATGAAGATGTCTGAGAATAGTTCAGTAGCAGATCATTTAAATGATTTCAATACGGTTGTGAATATGCTAGCTTCGGTTACAATAGAATTTGATGAAGAAGTTAGGGCTTTATTAATTATGTGCTCTTTACCTGAAAGTTGGAATAGCCTGGTAATGGCGGTAAGCAACTCGGTTCCAGCTAACTCGAAGTTGAAGTTTGAGGATGTTGTAGGGGTGATTCTAAGCAAGGAAATGCAAAGAAAAAGCTCTGGGGAATCTTCTACTTCATGGAATGCTTTGATAGTGGAAACTAAAGGGAGAAAAAAGAATAGAGGAAACCATGGAAAATCGAAAGATCAGGCAAGGTCAAAATCCAAGAGCAAGATTGTATGTTGGAACTGTGGAAAGTTTGGGCATGCAAAGAAGGATTGTTGGGAGCTTCAGGACAAGAAGAAACAACAGGAAGAAAACAAGGAGGCAAATGTGGCATCGAGTAATGTATGCCAGGATGCTTTGATTCTTTCTTTGCATAATATTACTGAATCTTGGGTTTTAGATTCAGGGGCTTCTTTTCATGCTACTCCACATAGGCATTATTTTATTGATTATGTTCAAGGGGATTTTGGGCATGTTTTTCTTGGTGATGATGAGCCTTGCAGCATAGTTGGAAAAGGTTTTGTTCAGGTTAAGATGCAGAATGGGAATACATGGCTATTGAAGGATGTTAGGCATGTGCCTACATTAAGGAGAAATTTGATATCGGCGGGCCAATTGGGAAGTGATGGTTGTATTGTGATATTTACAGCTGACTCTTGGAAAGTTACCAAGGGTGCTCTTGTGGTGGAAAGAGGTAAGAAGGTTGGAACCTTGTATTTATCCATTGATAGTACTAATGATTGTAATCTTGTGGCTTCAGATGCAGATACAACATTATGGCACTATAGGCTTGGTCATATGAGCCATAAGGGCATGGACATCATAAAGAAGAATTTTCCTAGATATACAAAAATAGGTTTAGAGTTCTGTGAGGACTACATATATGGGAAACAAAAGCGAATAAGGTTTCTCAAGGTTGGACCTACAAAGAAAGAGAGTAAGTTAGAGCTAGTGCATTATGATGTGTGGGGGCCAGCTTAGGTATCATCCCTTGGGGGTTCAAGTTATTATGTTACTTTTGTTGATGATGTAACAAGGAAAGTTTGGGTTTATTGTATTATAAACAAATTTGATGTATTTGACACTTTTGTTAAATGGAAAGCCTTGGTAGAGAATGAAACAGGTCTTAAGCTAAAATGTCTCAGGTCAGATAATGGAGGGGAATATTATAGCAATGAATTTGATGATTACTGTTCTAAGAATGGAATCCGTAAGCAAAATACGGTTCCAGGAACTCCACAGCAGAATGGAGTATCAGAAAGGATGAACATAACAATAATGGAACATGCTAGGAGCATGAGGTTACATGCAGGACTGCCTCTTTCTTTTTGGGCAGAAGCGGTGAGCATAGCTGTGTACTTGATAAACAGAGGACCCTCAAGTGCCTTGGATGGAGGCATACCTGAGGAGGCTTGGTATGGTAAGAAAGTTGATTATTCATTTCTTAGAGTCTTTGGATGTGAGGTGTTTGTTCATATAGACAAGGATGATAGGACCAAGCTAGAGGCTAAATCATAAAAATGTACTTTCATTGGTTATGGTGGTGATGACTTTGGATTTAAATGTTGGAGTATTAAGGACAATAAAATCATTCGGTATAGGGATGTGGTCTTTAATGAGAAATTCATGTATAAGCAACAGTTACAGGAAAACAGGGAAGAATCCAAGAAAGAATATGTAGTGGTAGAGGATCTTCCAGATGGGATAGTGACCCATGAATCAGTTCAGGAACCTACTCAATAGGAACCTCAAACTTGTACAGTGAGGAGGTCTTCTAGGGTAAAAAAAGAACCTGAACATTTTTCTCCTTCTCTTTATTATTTATTACTCACTGATAGTGGAGAGCCAAAGAGCTTTAATGAAACAATGCAGGTAGATGTCAGTAAGAAGTAGGAGTAAGCCATGGATGATGAGCATAAGTCTCTCATGGAGAACCAGAATTGGGATTTGGTGAAGCTACCAAAAGGTAAAAGAGCATTACAGAACAAGTGGGTGTACAAATTTAAAGGCGAAGAAGGAGGAAAGAAAATATATAAGGCCCAGTTGGTGGTCAAGGGGTTTGCACAGAAAACAAGGTATAGATTTTGATGAGATTTTTTCTCCTGTGGTAAAAATGACTTCTATTAGAACTGTTCTTGGAATACTGGTAACATAAGACTTGCATTTAGAACAGTTAGATGTAAAGAATGCATTTCTCCATGGTGATTTGCAGGAGGAACTATATATGCAACAACCAGAGGGCTATGAGGTCAAAGGTAAAGAGGAGATTGTGTGTAAACTGAAGAAGAGCTTGTATGGCTTGAAACAAGCTCCACGTCAATGGTATAAGAAGTTTGATGACTTCATGATGGAGCAAGGTTATATTAGATGTCATTCTGACCATTGCGTGTATACAAAGAAATTTGAGGATGGAAGTTATATTATCTTGTGTTTGTATGTTGATGACATGTTGGTTGCAGGTAAAAACATGCAGGAAATAAAAGTACTCAAGAAACAACTAAGTGAATCCTTTGATATGAAGGATTTGGGGGCAGCCAGACAAATCCTTGGTATGAGGATAACTCGGGATAAGAAGGAATGGAAGTTGACTTTATCTCAGGAAGAGTACATTAAGAAAGTATTGGATAGGTTTAACATATAGGATGCTAAACCGGTTGGGACTCCTTTGGCAGGCCATTTTAAGTTATCACATGAGCAGTGTCCCAAGATAGAGTAGGAAAGAAACCAGATGTCCAAGGTACCTTACTCATCAGCAGTTGGTAGTTTGATGTATGCTATGGTGTGCACTAGGCCTGATATTGCCCATGCAGTGGGAGCTGTCAGTAGATTTATGAGTGATCCAAGTAAAGAGCATTGACAAGCAGTAAAGTGGATCCTTCGGTATTTGAGAGGGACCATGGGGACAGTTTTGTGCTACAGTGGATCAGACACCAATTTATGTGGTAAAGTAGATTCAGACATGGCTAGAGATGTAGATAGTAGTAGGAGAATGATAGGTTATATTTACACTGTAGGTGGGACAGCAGTGAGTTGGACTTCACGACTACAGAAGCTGGTGGCTTTGTCAACCACGGAGGCTGAGTATGTTGCTGCCACAGAGACAAGCAAAGAGATGATTTGGTTACAACAATTGCTTGAGGTGTTGGGGCATAAGCAGGAGGAATGTAAGTTTCATAGTGATAGTCAGAGTGCTATACACCTAGCTAAGAACTCTGCTTTCCACTCCAGGACGAAGCATATATAGTTGAGATATCACTTCATTAGGACAGCTTTGGAGGAAGATAAGTTTAAGTTGGAGAAGATTCATACCAGTCAGAATCCTGCAGACATGATGACCAAGGTGGTCATAAGGGATAAAATAAAGCTATGTTCAGCTTTGGTTGGCCTTCACGGATGACAATGAAGGGTTGAGAAGCTTTCTCAGTGGAAATCAGTCTCCAAGTGGGATATTGTTATGTTTGTGGAGCTTATTTTCATGTTAGAGTGTGGTACACCTTCTATGTGTTACACTCGGGTATTTTTACGGTGGTCCCGCTCCCTGGTGAATGGGTCAAGGGGGTTCGGGGGCAAATTCCCCGAAGCAAATTTTCATGGGTGGTTTATTAACCCATGGGTAATGGGTAACCGTTATGGGTTGTTTTTTGGCCCATGGTTTTTCGGTACCCATTGTTTTGATACCCACGGTTTTTTGCCCATGGTTTTGATACCCACGGTTTTTGCCCATGGTTTTGATACGCACAGTTTTGTATCAAATTGCTTAAGCAATTGTCTATTTATATGGTCTTATGCATATGATACATAGATAAGCAAATGTATTGTAGATGTGTTATGAATTCGGGTGTGAATTCTGTAGAGTTTGTTGAGCATAGCTCCAAACGGATCTGAGTATTGTATTGAGAGAGTGGAGGCTTGTAATAAAATCTGAGCAAGTTATTCTTCATGGACGTAGCCCAAATTGGGTGAACCACATTAAATATTGTCTCTCTGTGTTGTGTTATTTATTCTACACTTTTATTTGAGATTTGTAATATTTTTTGCATATTAGTTTCTACTGTTGCGATTCTATAAGGGATTATTCCGCATATTTTATCTCTTATTTCCTAACATCTGTGGTAGTCAACACATGAGTATGTATTGCACTTGAAGATGGGTTAAGTGTTCCAATGAAATCTAAACCCCATTGTTGAAAGGGTTCTTCAATCACAACTGGCTTAAGTGGCAACAAAGCTAACTTTGGTCTTCCCACAAAGGTTTGACAAGATTCACATTTGTCGACCCACCTTGATGCATCCTTAAAAAAAGTAGGCCAATAGTATCCTACACGAAGAATTTTTTGAGCAGTGACAGTGGATGAGAAATGACCCCCACAAGCTTGATCATCAAAGGCTGAAAACAACTTCTTCTGTTGCACTTTGTCAACACACCTCAAGAATCTTCCATCCACTCCTCGTTTGAACAAAGCATTCTCCCACAATATGTACTGTGTTGACCTTAACTTGATGGCTCTATTTTCTTTGGTAGTTAAGTGAGATGAACACTCGCCATAGGTGAGGAAGTGAACAATATCAGTGTACCATTCATCTATCGAACTGAGGAACAGAACAACAGGGATATTAACTTCATCCTGAGGTATTTCATGACTAGCTCCATCGGCAATAAGTTCACACATGCCTTTACCCTGAACTAGTTTCGTTGGTATGATGTCGAGATCATACTCCTGAACCTTTGCTACCCAATTTCCTCTCTTGGTTCCAAACTCATGCTATGTAAGAAGAGACTTAATAGTCCTATCGGGCACAAGCACAATAAAATGAGAGTTAAGAATGTAAAATCGAAACTACTTAACAACTTTAACTACTACAAAAGCATGTTTCTCCATCATAGTGTACTTCAACTAATGATTTTTCATAATACAACTCATGAATGCAATTGGGAGCTCATGATCTTCAGAATCTTTTTGGGTTAACACAACAGCCAAGGTACTCTCTGTGGCATAGCAATAAATAATCAAATCTTTCTTCAAATTTGGACATGCTAAGATAGGAACCTTAGCAATGGCTTTCTTAATGCCTTCAAACGCTTCTTTTCCTTTAGAAGACCAACCAAACGTCTGCTTTCCATTCATCATTAGGAAATGTTCAAAATCAGCTCTGTAAAATCAGGGATGAATCTTCTCAGGAAGTTGATCTTACCACAGAAAGAGTGTACTCCCTTTTTACTTGTGGGAAGAGGAATTTGCTAGATGGCTTAAACTCGTTCAGGATCAATTTTGATTCCTTATTTGGAGACAAGATGTCCCAATAACTTTCCCTCCGTGACACAAAATATAGATTTCTTGGGATTTAGAGAGACTTCATGTTCTCTCCATTTCAAGAGGATCGTTTCAAGGTGCTGAAAGTGATATGCCCTGGTTTTGGAAAACACAGTTAAATCATTTAGATACACAACAATACATTTTCCTTTCAAACCCCCAAAATCCAAATCCATTTCTCTCTGAAAGGTGGCACCAGCATTAATGAGACCAAAGGGCATCCTCTTGTAGGCAAAAGTACCCCAAGGAGTGGTAAAGGTAGTCTTGTGCTGATCTGCAGTATTAACTTCCACCTTGTTATATCCTGACAAACCATCAAGCATGGACAACATCTTTTCACCTGTAACAGCTTGCAACACATGGTCTATCATGGGTAGGGGGTAGTTATCTTTCAAAGAAGCTTGATTCAGATTTCTGAAATCAACACAGATCTGAATCTCACCATTTTTCTTCCTAACAATCACAATATTAGCAATCCATGTTGAATGATGAATGGGGAAGATAATATTGGCTTTCAACAACTTTTGTATCTCTTGGAAAATAGTGTCAGCAATCTTTGGATTGTACTACCTTTGCTTCTGCTTGAAAGGCTTAATCCCAAGTTTGAGAGGAATGAAATGTTGCATTTATTTTGGCTGAAAACCTTTCAAATCATCATAAGAATAAACAAGGACATCAACGTACCTCTTCAAAATATCCACCACCTTCTTCTTCTCCTCATGGGTACAACACTTTCCAATATTCACCATTTTGGGTTCAACAGAGTTCCCAATATTAATCTTTTCATATTCAGTAGACTATTTAGATCCTTTGAAAGCTTTGGACTTGACATACCTATCATGTTTATCAAACAATTCTTCCAAACTCACCAGTCCTTTACGGATATTGTTACCTTTTAGTTTGATGCATCCCTCTTGATCCATATCCTCTTTGACACCTCCTCATGGAAGAGACACTCTCTCGAGGAAGATTGTCGCTTCCCTCAAAATACAATTGATCAAAGTTATCCTTAAGTTCCAGGAAAGAGAGAAAATGTTGATCATCATTAAAAAATTTCCATTTGTTTGCATTATTTGGTACGCTTGGTCTATGGATCATTTGAAATATGAATTTGTCTTGAGAAAAATCAGGATGAGGTATCAGCAAAGACCCTAAAACAACTAAGGAGTTAGCCCTGGTGTTCTTCTCCCTTGGCACTGCTTTGATAGAGAAGGCATCAAAGAATTCAATAGAATCCCAGACCAGATTCCTATGTGTTTTAACCTTCTATTCTTTACTTGGAAAGTATCCCCAACTTGTTTGACAACTAGTTTCCACATCTCCACGAGCCAAGAGGTTCTCCACACCTCTTCTTTGGTTGTATTAAGTCCAAGGATGAGAGCTTCATACTCTGCTATGTTATTTGTATTTCAAACTGTAGCTTGAAGGAGAAAGGATGAATTTTTCCTTCTGGAGATATTAATACCCACACACCAGCCCTATAACCAGCTGAAGAACAATTCCTTCAAATTCCAAATTCCAAATGCTATTAAGGATTCATGGGGGGGCACTACTTTAGGAGTTTCCACCTCATCTGAT